>CAADRB010000019.1:1961391-2086150 GCA_900708905.1 Hymenolepis diminuta
TGGTGTAATATTCATCGACTATCTTGAGAAAGGAAATACTATTAACAGTGAATACTATATAGCGTTATTGGAGCGTTTGAAGGTCGAAATTGCAAAGAAACGACCGCGTATGGCAAAGAAAATATTTCGTTTCATCAAGACAACGCACCGTGTCACAAGTCAATCAAAACAATGACAAAACTACATGAATTGAACTTCGAATTGCTCCCRCATCCACCGTATTCGCCAGATTTGGTTCCCAGCGACTACTGGCTGTTCGCAGACCTGAAAAAATGCTCGATGGTAAGAAATTTGGCACGAATGAAGTGGTTATCGCTGAAAGTGAGGCCTATATTGAGGCAAAAGATAAATCGTTCTACAAAAGTGGTATTGTAATGTTAGAGCGGCGCTGGAATGATTGAGTTGCTCTTGATGGAGATTACCTTGATGAATAAAGCTAATTTTGAACCAAAAACTGTGTATTCTTTGTTAGGCCCGGGACTTTTCAGCCCATGTGTTATTTCTGTCTACCACAAGAATTTTCAGCTTTTTCGAAATAGTGTCCATAAAAGGAAGTGCTTACGCCATGAACGTGGTCAAAATCCCGGGCAGCCCCTCAAAATACCAACAAAAAGTTGCAAATTTGTCTAACTTTTCTGAAAATATTTTCCCATTTCTTCTGCTTCCTTTAGTTAAAAGCTAAATTCTTTCTCACCCAGTTTTACACTTTTTGCAGATGGAAGGCGAATTAGAACGTTTCAATCAACAAAACGGAGCTCTAGATTTGAATAACGAGGAGTTGAAAGAAAAACTCAAGGCCACATTAGGAGAGCTGAAGAGTGAACGTGAAATGAGAAGAAATATTCAGGCAACTGTCAAACGTTTTCGTACAGATATCTATAATGTGGTTGGCAAAATACAAGAACCGAAGGCTCTCAAAGAAGGTATTCTTGAGCTCTACAAGAAACATATTCAGAATGACATGGTAAGCCAGAAAGTTTTACTAGGCTGAGTTCTCCTATGAATATCAAAACGTGATTTGTAACCAAGTTACTTAATTTGCAGAAAGACATCTTTTTAAATCCTAATTTAAACAGAATTTTTAGAACAAGTTAAAGGCACGGGATTCTTTATTTTAATTTCATCATACTTTTAGGTCCAAATTAAGTAACATTTAGAATGAATATTATTTTGCAAAATATTAACAAGTAGGAACAAAATTTAATTCTACTCGTATTAATACTTTATTTTCTGAAGATGCTTTGTTTCTCAGTTATCAAATTCTTTAGTTATCTTTCCTATTTTTCGTAATAAAAATTAGCAGCCTCTAAACATTGATGAGGTAATTGACGTGTTGTTTTTTACCGCACTTTTACGTCTCTCGTTAATTTGTTGTTTGCACAAATTCTTCTTCGCAATGTAACATTCCTATCCTTTGGTTAATTTATTTTGCAAAATGTCCAGCTCAATTTTAGGCAACTAATTTTCCTTGAAGCACTGTTTTTTTTCCGAATTTTCTATGATTTCTATTCTTAAACATTGATACAACAAAGATCTGACTTTATTGTTTAAATAGTCCATTGCCAAATCAGTTCGTTAAGCGGTAGCTATTTTTTCCCGAAAAGGCGAAATAAGTCAGAATATGAGTGTTCAAACAGAAAATGAACGTATAAAAACTGTTTCACGAGTTTTAACTGAAGAGAATTTTTAAACAAATTCCATGTCGGTCACACAAACAGTGCCTTTATCCCAGTTGCGGTTTTTCAAGTTTTGCGTTTAATGTTATTGGTGTGTTAAACTTAACGCCCTAATGGTTTTGGAAAAAAGGGAGCTGACATTAGCTGACAAAATAATAATTAAATGGAAATAGAAAATTAAAATTATAGTGAAAATGAAATATTTCTGATAATTAGCATATGCTATATCGTGAGGTAAATATTATTGCCAATAATATATAAAGAATAAAAACGGAAGCGATCTGATTATGGGCTTGAGCAATACATTTGATTTATCCCTTCAGTCATTTATTATCTAATATATACTAATATCATTAATTTTACTCCATAAAACCCATGTTCTATTTTTGATTTCTTTTTCTTTTATACTATCAAAATCTAATAAGGGAGTATGAAATTCATTAGCTTTTAATGAAAAAGCCACTACAATTTACGAAAAACTATCAAGAAAAGTGTTAACAGAGGTTGACTTGGGCAGAGGGGAAGTATTCTGAGGCTGTTGTTGGTAGAAACTTGCATTCTAATTTCCCGATTGAGTAAAATTTATAAATACATTCGGACATACATATTACCGGATGTGTACCGAGATCATCGGTCTTGTAATCTATCGTAGTTAATGAGGAACTCTGCGAGCGGAATGGTTTAGAAGAGTGAAAGCTAGCTCTTTTCTGTTTTATATTACCTAATCCTGGGAGATCCACAAAGATTACCCAATTTTTGTAGCATATACTTTTTATAATTAAGATCAAGTAAATGACTTACTTTCTTCAATTTCACCAATTTCCAGATCATTCAACTGCTATTTCAAGCAGAAATAATGGATTGGGTGTATTAATCTCTGTTGTGATCGGGCTCGGACATTCACTCCCAGTGCTTTTAAAATGGCTACTATTTTACGAGTCTGGTAGGTCATCCTGCCTAGGTTTTGTCTGTTAAAAGAGAAGAAATGCCATGCAACATTTTACTATTTGGTGCTAACATAGATTTTGATAGCTCAAGTATTTATTGATATTGATCGCCCATTGACAACCCATTGTGTTCCTGAAAATTCCTGTTTCGTTAATATGCTAATGTAAAGATCATTAATCATTCGGTATTGCGGGGCAATCTTCAATCAGTTCTTGGTATTTTATCTTTAATCGGAAATGTCGTCAAAATTTACACTTAGTCATCGGAATTGCTTGTTTCCTTAGCAAATTATAGAAACTGTTGAAATCCAGTCTAAGTTGCTCCATTTTAATAGAATGAAGATACCGGTTTAAATAAAAAGAATCCGCAGATTTTCAATAGAAGAAAATAATCTTTCTTATTATGAGCTCCATTAATTTGCTTATTTTAGTCAATAATCTACCTACCACAGAGTTTATCACAAACTTCAAAATATTATCTTACAAATCTGATGATCAATAAATCAATGCGGATCTTCTAAACGAGTTTGTAAAATATGTAACTCTAGGAGGAATAAATTTTCCAGTTTTTAATTGATCAAATGTTTCTTCATTGATTACAAATTGCTCTTGTTCATGTATTTCATCAAAGAGTCCAGAAAAGAATAAGATAAGCTTATTAAATCGTCTTGGTAAGTTGGCGTAACTAAGTGGTAATATCACTTTTTTCAAACTAATATTTGAACAATCATATTTTAACCACTTGGAAGTTCTATGGGATAATAATTCATTCCCATTGCCCACCTGTTTCCCTCTTCAACACCAGACTGGATGACAAATGCACCTTAGTGAAATAGTAATTAGCACATCTCCAACAGCCCAGCCGCCACTAGTCGCCTGTTTAACCTCCTGGGCAAGCGGCTGACAAAAAACCGCATTGTGTCTCTCACGCTCACTGAATATTCATTACTCCGCGCCAACCACTCTGTGCAAAAATTTGTGCGTGCAAAAAAAAGCACCTGTCTTGCATCAAAATTTGCTGCTGAAGCTTGAGAAAAAAAGCTCATTAGCAATAGTAACTCTGTCGAGTGAGCTATTGAGAATGGAAGAGGGAGGGAAAAAAGATGCTTGACAGACAATGTCGGTTAGGGTTAAACAGGCCGTGTATTAGTCAGTGTTAGTTTGCCTTCATTTAGGCGTGTGAAAATGGGGTTCTCTTTCCGTGACTATCTGCAAAAAGAAGCAGATGGTTACTCTATTTGCTTGAAATTAGGAGAAGGGGTCATGGAGTGTCTTATTGAAGAAGAAATTACTGTGGTTCATGTGTCTGTTACTTTTTATTTGTCGCAGACAAAGACTGGGAATATCGTACGTCATATCTCTTTGGATGACTAAATTTAATGAATTAGTAGCCCCCCTTACTTCTTGTTGTAAAGTATTGGTTTATATCCACTGGATTAAAGATTTCATTTAGTCACAATTTGCTGTTACGTTTCAGTATATCAATCGCTCTAGACGTTTTAGTAAGCCGACGCTTTAAATCATCAGTAGTCGTCTTAGGCAATATTAAAATGATGCCATATTCTGACTTTACTTAAAAGTTTTAATTAAATCACTAGCAGCATCAATCCCGGTTCGAAACTAGAAGACTGGTTATCTTCATTTATTAATAGTGTCAAAGATATGACTAGATTTAAATTTTTTCAAGGAGTAAGTTTCTGTAAAGAACATTTCCTGAATTCTCTTTATTTTCCGAATCAACCACTTTGTTACTTTGAAAAATTTTAAGAAAGCTTTCAAAAATACGGAAAAATGGTATCTTTTTGAATAGCCTATTTGAAGGACGTTTTGATTTCTTGCAATCAAAAATCAATATTTTTTTATGAAAATTGGTTCACCATCTATAATAATTGTCTGTTTATTTATAACGTAAAAATAAATTATGCTAATCGGATAGGTGGGTGTTGTAAAGTTCTTATTTTGGAGACAGAATGAGGGAATTTGGTCCATGTGATTAGAAATTTTCATTTTTTTCATTTTCCTCCGGTTTTCGTTTTTTTCTAAGTTCAAGTCTGCAAAGGTATCACCTTACTCCAAGAGAGACCAGCATCGGACTTAATAACGTGGTTGGGATGCTCTAAGTTGCTGGTATTCGTCACGTTTACGAAACAGTGATATCTTGGATAATTTGAAAACCTTGCTTTCTCTTGTACAAATATTCGCATACAGTCGGCACCACGAAATTAAACTGGTGTTGCCCAACTTACTTTGAGGTTGAATTGCGCTTTGATAGTCAGCACGTTATTTGAACTGATTTGCCAAAATAGTTAAGAAAAGGAAATTTAATATTAGGGTATTCTAAATCAATAATAATTTAACAGTATGCTACTATTTTCATACTAAAGAATAATATTTTTTAATAACTATTCTTAAATTAAGCACAAAAATGAGTCAGGACTGGTTCATTAATTAACGAAACTCAAAATTACGCGATTACCACCCTACCAATATATCATGAACAAGCAGTGCTTTTAACATGTCCATTAACACAACTGTAAGGTGTTTTTTTGCCCTCTCAGTGGTACTTGCTTTATTCCGAGAGTGCTAGTCTTTGAAGAAGCGCCTCATTAGGCTCGAAGTGGAGGGCGAGGGAGGGGGAGACAGATGAAGGATCAGACACAATCACGATAAATAGGCGTCTGAGAACTTTTGTATTACATGTGTATTCGTTAGTCTCTCTCTGTCTCTCTCTTTTTCCCGTTCTTTTAACTTGCCATTTTTTCACGCGCTGTTGATTAGCATGAAAGGAATGTGAATTTTAGCTTTTCGTTTAGCCGAAACTGATGGCTAGATTGCGAGAAAGCAACTGAAATTGCTGTTAGGTTAAGCGGATCATAAAAGAAGGTTGTGGAGATATATTTATTTGAAGCAGGTAAGATATTACAGTTATAGTGATCTAGTTAATAAAATATTAAAGACGTAAACCATTATATAAAAATTATGAAAATAATCTTCTTATCATCTCGAATCTAAGTTTATAGTGGACCTTTTCATTGGTAAACATTGAAGTCCTGAACATGCTATAGTTATCATGCCCATTTAATTTTGAAAGAAAGCCTATAAACAAAGGTCAAAGCCGCAGCGCTTATGTTTTGTCTCAAGATGACAAAAGCTATTGTCATTCCGGCGGTATCTTATCTTTAACGTCAATAATATGAAGTCAACTCATACCCATATTTGTAATCTCTGTTGTGTTAATATTGTCTTGGAGTAACTGCACTTTTGTCTTATCTCTCTCCGGATCTGAGTTAAATTTAATTTAGCAGTAAGTGTGAGTGCGTAGTTAATAGTAGCAAAAACTAGACATTCTAGCATTATAGGGTCTTACTCAATAAAAGATTTAATAGTCAAACAGCAATACTTTAGATATTACGTTAAATAAGGGGTAAAGTAAGTGATGTGTAAGGATTTAGTTCTGAAAGATTTCCAGTTGCTATTGATGTCTCGTTTTCCTCTTTGGACTCTTTTGAATTGAAACAGAGTGTTCATTTCGAGTGGTGTCTAGTTTCGAAGCCAGTGCTTGCACTAAATTTGCAGTTGCATTTGTTTCGTTATACTCTTTTCCACACATTTTAAAAACAACTTTTAGTTTATTCAAGAAAGCAAGAATGCATGCATCTCAAATTGGTTAAATTAATGAAAGTGTGTGGTGGAGCCATTCACATTTTTGCAGCTGGTTTGCAAAACTTCTATAGTAGAGTCATAATGAGATGTTGTTTGTTGTCCTTATTTTCAATCCATCCAGTGAACTTCCCAACTCCGCGTATTCCTTTTCCCCTTACTCATCCTGATTTCGTTCAAAATCACTTGCTGAACTCTTCAAAGTCAAGGCTAGAATAATTTAGAGAAAAGAATTTATAATCGCAAAATTTTCGGCATTAATTGAACTAAAAATCCTATGAAGTTTATGTTCCTTTTGTAAATGACACAGTTATGGTTCTCCTTATCCATTTCTTTTAGAGTGACTCCGTCGGCAATTTCTTTGAAAGTTTTATAAGCGGCATTATTAAAAAGGCACTTGAAAAGTGACAAGGTATCCTCTTTACAATCTGGAAAAATAGATCTTGAAACAAATCTTTGATTGTTCTAGAGTAGGAATTTTTCATAATTTCTTTAGATTTATCTGTTATGTTACAATAAAAGGGAGGGGGGGGGGTTTAGATTATTTATAACCACTTTTCTACTCCTTTTGGCTTGATTTAAATTATTGCATTCCCATGGAATTCGTTTTTTAAAGATGAATTCTTAAAGGATAACTTTGAGTATTATATTCATCATTTTTATTTATAAGATAAATGGGAGGATATTACCGTTTTACTACGTCTATTTTATTTTAATGCTCAAAACTAAGAAGAATTAAATTTTAGATTTCCTTATTAATCGTCACTACATGTTGACATCAGAGGAGGTCAAAATCTTGTCAGCCTACTTGAGGAACTGAATACATGAAGAGGAGCAGCAAAGATAGATTAAAGTTTAGATCGATTCTCAAAAAATTTTCTGAGATTCGAAGTTACAGGTGCACATTTATTGATAAGAATGACCAACCACACTGATACTGCTCAACAGATGGCTGAATGTCTGTTTTCTGATTTGATTCAGTGAGTAATAAAAATAATCCAGCCAAATATACATAGTAGCACTGATTGAGACTCTCTTATTAGAAGGAAACGCATGACTGTTAAGTTAGCTTAAAAGGTTACTTTTGACTAACAACAGGCCTAAGATGAAGCTACTAGTGATTCAGTTAACAATCATTTATGGAATTCAATCAACAGAGATTCCATGATATTGGAGAAAGTAGTCAGCGCATTTGAGTTAAAATTAATACCAGGACACTTTCCATTTTAGTAATAATGGAACAAATGCCTTGGAAGGTTACTATGATCATCAGACTAGAGTGAATCTAGGCTCAGATGTTAGAAACACTATGATTCAATGCAGAAGTCATTTTCGATAAAATTTCCTCTTTAATGTGTAATATTGGTACAGTAGTCGGTGTACACAACGGCTAATTTAGTGGTCACAAGATAAGTGCTCGTCGGTACATGTCTAGTGATGTGAATGACTAGTCACACTGGTTCATTTTGTTTAACAAGAAAGGTGGTAAACATAAGTTTCTAATAGGAGCAGCTCCATGATTCTTTTCTCTACCCAACTTAAGCTTTTTTAAAGGTTTCCTTAATGATCTCGGAAAGTTTTTTCTCTAATAACCAGAGATTTATAAAATTAGTTGTTATTATTAATTAGAAAAAATCGGCAACAGTAAAACTCGATTTAGTTACTTTTAGAAGGGATAAGTGTTTAGACTTTACTCATAGGCATGATTTTTCTTAAAAATAATCCTTCATAAAAGTAAAGAAAGGGAGAATTTGGTCATTTATCCAGCCTAAGGAGAAGTTATTAATGTGATAACAAATCTTAATTTAATTAAATAACTTCATATCTAATTATAAGAGAAAGAATATCTTCTTTTGAGTATTAATGAAGTTTGAACATGGAGTCGTAAATGCAAAATGAGGTTTATTAACTTATATGGACGGAGCGGAGTTCAAAAGAAATGAAATCAGGGGAATATTTTTTATTACTTTTATGTCTAAATAGCTAATGAGATGGAGCAATTAAGCAAAATATTCTTAAAGCAAGCGCAAATAGGCCAGAACAATTAAAAGAATCAGGAAAGCTAGCTTCTCTCTGATTATAAATAGCAAAAGAGAAAACTTTATTAGTATCTTAGTGTTTTAATTATTAAGTAGCTAGAATGAAGGTTAATCACTGTGAATTTAATGATCGAGTGAAAATTTCCACTGGTCTATTATAATGGTCGAAGAGAGTAGCCGAGAGCAATATCTAAAACCAAAGAGACCTGAAAAACATGTGTTGTTCTTAAAATTGGACAAGGCTTTCTCAAGGTATTGCCGGATTTTCTAATGAATGATTATAAATTTTTACCTTTTCGTTTTTAGCTTTCATTAATGATGTATAACTAACGGAATAATTTTAATAAAATGTCAGTGAATTCATTTGGCTTTATTCCTTTACATTCATTTCATTCTATCGAATCTGTTGATTGGGTCTTAACTTCCATTTCTTTGACAAACTTCAAACTCCATTCGATTTCATTATAAGAGTAATTTTCTTTCTATGATGCATCTACAAGTGTCTCTCCTTGTTTATTTATTATTTATCGTTTAGAGTTCGTTCACTTTCCATGAAGTTATATCGTTTGCGAAATGTCATTTTAGGAATTTTTTCTCATTCTCCCTATTCCTACGTTCAGAGCTTTGTTTGTTATTCAAGTTCAGTTCAGTTTCTATCACTTTGAATATCTAAAGCATAAACAGATTTTTCGCAATTGCTTCTTTTTCTCTTTAGTCTTCTGAGGTAATGCTTGCTGAAGAGATGCAACGTGAGTTCTCTCGCCAAAGGGATCATCTGGAACGTACTCTGGCTGGAGTCCGCAAGAAACTCGCAAAAGATACTGCTCTCCACAAAAGTGAATTCATTCGAGTCATGCATGTGAGCTACAATTTTGGCATTTTGAAAATAAAGTTGTATCCAGGAGACGATCTGGAAAGAGATTATTTAGCTTTCAATGTTGCATTACTGATAGAAAAGTGAAATTGAGAAGTATAGGTCTTTAGTTTGAGTCGATATCGGTACCCCGTTAATTGAAAGAATTCTGATTCCACATTTCAATAACCAATTCAAATTTTGCTTTGAGCATAAGAAATTGTTTACCTAGATGTGATTAAGTTTAAAGTTTGGATGTTGGCGCCACTACCATCTTTTGATTTACGGGACTGTAAGTTAATATAAGCCAACTAAATTTGCATTAACTAAGTCGCATATAGTTAAATTCGGTTCATTTTTCTAAAGAGTAGATTGCACATTTTTTCTCACGTTTAAGGATTCACTCTTATTCCATCTTAATTTTCACAGACAATTATTTGACAAATTGCAACGGAGATACCCATGAAGAAAGTGAAGTAAGAAACAAGGTGTTCCTCACATTTCTACGTTGACAGAAATCGGAAGTGATCTCCTATGTTTAAATAAATCACCCAGGCGAATTAATCATTACATAAAATGACAGATAAAGTTACAGAATACAAATAATGGCGTCATGAGTTCTAAACACTTTTTGAAAATGTTTTACTCACAGTTTCGTAAGATTCCCATCACACGGTTGTTTTAAATAAACGAGGCTTTCATTAATTTGAAGAAATAAGATTGGATGCCTCGTAGAAAAAAAGCATTTACATCAAACAATAATTTTCAAATAATTGGAAAGCTATACCAGAGAAGGATTAATTTCGAGTTTTAGAAGCAATCACGTTACGTTAAATAACATAACTAAAAATAAGTTGTTGTCTATACAAAAGTTTATTTTACAGCGAAAATCTGTAAAAATAATTCCGCTTTTCTAATATATCCTGTCAAAATGAATGGATATTTATGAAGTTAGAGGCAGAAAATATTGAAATATTATCTTAGTTGGGTACAAAAAGTGACTTAATTTATTAATGCAGTTAGAGATAAATTCGTTCATCGTGACATGTAGACATAGACATAGTAAAAACATCGTTGAATATACATAAATAAATAAATATATATATGTATAGTTGGGAATAGGTAATGAATATAAATAAAGTCAACATTCTTAGACTGGCGAATGCATTTATAATTTATTTCGAATAAAAAACAAATAGCATACAGACAGTCATGACATGCCTACATGCAATATTAATACAAGGACTTGTGTGTAATGTGAAAAGGAGAGCTTTTATGAATAAGAGAAAACTAGATATATGTGCTAAATTCTATTTTATTTATATTAAATACTTTATTTAAATCTAATCACATTTAGTGAAAATATAAGAAGAATATATATTTTGGTAATTTTATCTTCCTTTTCGACGTTTAGTCCCAAAGCCGCACCAAAAATCGGTCTTATATCAGTATATAGATAGAAACTTCCTGATGTAAAAAGAAAAGGCTTTTGAAAATAAGAAATGCGTTTAATACAACAATTCCAGTGTACTTTTTAGCACATCGTCACATTTGTCTATTATTGATAGGAAAATATGGGACTAATTGAGGAAATCAACAAACTTCGTGTTGAGCTTCGCAACACTCGTCATCGAGTTCACGATCTTGAATCCACGTTGGGTATTAGCCGCCGACAGGGGAAGAAAGCTCAAGAAATTCTAGAACGCATCACTGGTGCTCGACCGAATCCTATGATAGTAGCTGAGTTAGAACAGGCTAACCGAACACTTCATGAACAGTCAAACTTCATATACGGACTTCAGCAACGCATAAGATTGGGTTCGCAGTATTGTGATGATAATGCTAACAATTTGAGTGAGTTAGAACTTCCTCCGCTTCAACCAAGTAATGATGAGGACGAAACTTACGTGGATCGAAGAGCAGCATCTGAAAAAGGAGCTCAACCAAAGTTCGAAACCCTATCTCCTAAGGTGAACTCTGTGGAGTAGAGTAAATTGCATATAAATCTTAGAAAGTTAAATAGATCCTCACATATAGTATCAATCATATTTTTATTCTTTTTTTTCCAGAGGTGGTTAATTAATTGTAAGTGAAACTAATAATATTTATTAAGAAAGCTATTAAAATATGGTCAGGTTATGGATCGCGAGGAGTGTTATTAAGCCAAATTTAGGCGGCGGCAAATGGATATCATATCGAGATGTAATCACTTCTTTTCTATTCCCAATCATAAGCGCAAAATTTCGTTTCGGTGATAATGTAGGTTTAAAACATTAAGATATAACAAATATCCCATCTTACAACAAGTGTACTGATAAGTTCAGTTAATTTTGACCAAAATTTATTGATTAAAATAAATATTTACAGTAGTTTAAATTCGGCGGGCAAAAAGATGAGTGAATAAAGATTTATACTAGGGGGACTGGCACTAAACATATTTTGACTGAAGTGTATGAGTGTTTTGCTAAACTGAATAGGTCGATAAACATTAAAAGTCACTGTGGATTAAATTTATTCATTAATATCTTAGAGGTATGAATAAAGTTCAGTGGAAACCAATACAAATTTCACATATAATTGATAAAATTAAAGTAGGTAAGGTCCATAAGTTTTTAATTTAGTTTATTATTTGGAAATTTTATATTCAGGCAATTTTCAAGGTTACTCTAAATACATAATTAATAAAACATAGGGAACATTAAGAATAGGAACGGTTTTAAATTATGCACTAAGACATCATTTACCCTAAATTGATTGCAAAATTAAATAAAAAGAAACATTTGAAAAAATTTTTCATCACAAAAAGTGTAACCAAATTAATATCATTAAAAATTCACCCCTTTTGCCTAATCTGTTCATAAGGATAAACTTGGGCATTATTTTGTTATTTCGGATCGAAATAAGATTAACTTTGCAAATACCATCACATAATTATATGGTTATAACCTTTTAATATTAATGCAACAAAATGTAATAATACGTAACTGCATTTTCGAAACAAAAAAGTAGGACTATATACAAATATATTTGTCAAGATTCACCTTTAATGAATTATCGCCGCTTGCAATATTTTTGACGAACAGATCTGTTTTCCATTCAATATTGTTCGAATGGAGCCATTTTGTTATTTTATAATATATTTTGGTTACTGGGAAAAAATATCCCAAGAGTTTTCAGCAAACAATTAATGAACGCTTTAAATAAATTTTCATTTTTCTAAATAATTTGGTTCTTATTATTGATAACTTGTCAGGAATTCTGGACTTTATGATTTCCATTAAAATATAGAAATTGAATAATATAGCCATAATTCATTCCCATTGAACATATTCCGAAAGAAATTAAAAACGATGAAATTCATGGACTTGACGCATTTATTTGAAATGCTAATTGATGAGTTATCCATGACGGGGGCCGTGAAAATAGTTAAAGTATATCAAGGATAAACACAAACATACACAAACAGAAAGCGAACTGTGTGTTCCACCAAAAAAGAAAGAATGCAGAGTAGATAGATTAAAAAAAAGTTATTTAATTCTTAGAAATAAATGCATGACAACACATTATCGATTGAGGTCTAAATATTGGGCAAAATTAAACTTTAACAAAAATTTTCTTTAGTATAAAGTACTACAGATATGTATTCTTTAATTCCATTAGTGGAATACTTGTCAACTTAACAAAATTATCAACAATTATGAATAATCGAAAGATGTATTACACTTCTGAGATAGAAAGAGAAAGTCAATCAACATCTATTCACCGATATCGAAAACGACATCATCAAGACCATCACTCTACTTGGTATCTACGCAGATGTTGATTATCACGCAGAGACATCGCCTGCCAGACATGACTGAGGCCTCACGGAGAAATGTTTATGCATAGACCAAAATTTGTTAACCACTAAATTAGGGTCACCTTTGGATTGTTCTAGCGACATGAGTACTTGACTTCGGTGTTGTGTCATTTCTTACAGTGGTCACATCCATAACATCACATATGACAATCTTTCAATCAGTAGAGCTGACTCTTTTTCTTTCAATTACCCCTGCTACTAAAATTACCAAACATCAGCACAAATTATGCGGTTTCTTAAAGAAGTACACAGGTTTTACGGAGAGGACGTGGGATTCCCTAACAAAAGAAATTACAAATATAAATAATTGCCAAATTAACACTAACAATTTAATCGCCTCGATTAAATAATTTATTATATACAAAATTAAATAAGACTTCAAAGGTTATTAATCTAAGCAATTTAAGCGGCTATTCATTAAAGGAATATAAATTAATCCTTTTCTCTAACAGGGATCAGCCTCAACAATTTTGACTACAAGAATTAATTGGTATTACTTGAATGGTTTAGTTACATTTGAACACAGATCAGCCGACAGAAAAGTGACTAAAGTCAATGCGATTAGAGCTCTTTATATATTTGATAAGTCTCCAGAGAATACGAAGCTTTTCATTCCATGTTTTGTTTGATTTATCGAATAGATTCTAAACGCTACCCAAAGGGACATTATTATTAATTAAACTATTTTTGCAAACAGATTAATTAGTGCTTCAAAATATTTTACATTCAAATAAGTTTGGAGCTCTCAAGGATGTTGCGTTGTTTTACGTCCCATTTAAACTTGAAAGAAATTAAGACCTAGGGAAACTGGCCTTTCTCACTACTAACTGGAATTTCTGGAATTTAGGGGAATAGTCAAAATCAATATTTGATGTATTCAAAAGTGTATGCAAATGATTTTAGCGCGGCATTTGAAGAAATTAGATTATGACTGCGGTCGACGATGTATTTTAAGAATATTTACGTGCCGGTAGATAAGGTTTTTTAAAGACGGCCAGTTATATGATCTTCTACATGGATATATCACCATTCAACACTGCTCATTGACAATAGTCTAATCTAATTTGCATTTGTTCCGCATGCTTATCTAGATATACACAAGTACTTCTAGTAATAACTCTTGATCTGTAAGTGACCATCAAGCCAACGGAAGAAAACACTGAACATCTTCCCTAATTTTGAAGACATCCATTAAATGGGAACTAGTGTTTGGATCTAAAAGGCAACTCTTAGTTTTGCAATATAACCAATTTATCCATATCGTCATACTTCAAACTCCAAAACGTCGAATATTTTTTCGTTATCAGAAGTATATCAGAAAAATAACCGCGAATTCTGGCGATTTTAATGATTTCCATTTGATAACTATAATAAAATATAACTATAAATAATCACGTGTTAGATTTCTACGGATTACACCTACAGCCGGCGAAAATTTGAAATTATCTTTAAGTAACAAGCAAGGTGTTTATAAGATGTCTCTGTAAAATAGTATCTATTTTCCCTGAGACTACTCTGATTATGGCCCACCCTTACATACTACAGGTGGGTAATATTTATTCGTTTTGATGGTTTAGCGGACGATATGAGCGTTCACTAAGTCAGAGACCTCCGGTTCGATACCTATTAGACATATCAAATGAATCGAATGACCATATGATTTAGTTAATACTGGCCAAGAGAGGGTCCATATACTGCTAGTTTCTCATAAGACAGGCTATGAGATATACTTTGTCTATTTGAAAAAAGCAGTAGTTAACTTTCGGGTTCGTCGATGCAGAAATCACGATGCTGATGTTTTCAAATATACATCTAGTGAGGTAGATGACTAGCCACCAGCCACAGAGGGACTCAATGATACTTTCTCTGAACCCAAGTCGGGTCTTGGGAAGTTTTTTTACATATTCTGACTGTATTTTCTTATTAATAAAATGTAATCTATTAGATCTTTATTGCTTCATCATTTTGTTTTAATTAAACTAATTGAAATCTGTCTGAGTAATTGTAATAGGCTTTAGGTGAATTTAAATCATAAAATGATTTTTAATGGTTCAAGTTATGCATGACGTCTGACATGATCAGATTTCATAACATATTTGTTTGGAATTGAACAATAAAGGAATTATATCAGTGAATTCATAATGGGTACATAATTTATTTGGATTCGTTATAATATTTAGTGTTTAACACTTTATTACTTTATTGTTTTCTAGTTACAAGTGTATTTGAAGATGAACGAATTCGCTTATACATAAACGACGATGGAGACCTGTTAGGTAGCCAAGAAAATCATCTTCGAAACGGGAAATACTGGAAGATTATTGGGCTCATTTTCCTCCTTATTATGTGTTTGCTTATAGTATTAATGATTTATTCAATTATTTCATCAAGGGACAAGTAAACTAATGAGACCCTTTGCTCATATTTACTCTCATTCCTTGAATTAATTCGTAAGAGTAATCAATTACCTTGACGAGATGGTTAAATGCTATTAAATATTAAATAAATAGCAATTTTAAATTTTTTGGCCCATTTTTCTTTCTAAATATTGATAATATAAGTAAATAATCAATCATTTTGTGCCTTAAAGAATCGTTTTTTGCGAAGTGTAAAGATTCCTTTTGCTATTCGGTAGTGATCTATTTCGACCTTAATATAGTAAAGCTTAGTCTTAAACAGGGTGTAGCAAACATATGAACTAAAATTTGAATTTTTTAATAGTGTATTTCAGTATCAATTTTTATTATTACCCGCAAAATTAAAAATCTTTTAGAACTTTAATTGTGGGCTGCAGCCGAAATTAGTTCGCAGAAAATCCAATTAATGATAAGGGAAAGGGATAGAAAACATACTCAACAACGTGAAAGTATCAAAGAGTCTCACTTTATTTGATTTTCAGACTCGGATTGTATATTATTTACTAAATGGGTGGTTCATGTTTCAAAATTCACGTCTCATTATTCGTTCTCTGGACTTCAAAAATGCTTTTCTACGATTTTCGTTACTTACTGACAGGTTTTTAATCAAGAAAGTTGGCCTTGGTGCTTCAATTCACTTTTTCCTTCTAATGGTTAATAAAGAAAATAACCTTACGTTATATTCCACAGCTTAGAGTTTCAAATCAAAGAATGGGGTTTGTGGTTAACCAGTGATGTACCGGATGATCATAGAGGAAGGAAACGGGAGAGTAATGGCTGTAGGAAGAGGGGATGGGCTACACTTCTAAATTACGTGTGTGAAAGTGGAATTCGGAATAAAAGCGAAATAAAGTACGCTAAAAGGGTCTGTCTTGTCTTGACTCCTTTGTAATTAACTCAGTGGGTGTCTAGTCTGAGTAGTTCTGTGCTACTTCTACTCCCCTTAGGGAATATTAAATCGAATGTTATTTGCCTCCCTTCCAAATCGTACCTTAATGCAACTGATGTTTCAAATGAGGTTAATTAAGATAAAGTAAATTTGGGGGAACTGTACATGAATATTTTAAATAAAATAACTAACAATAAAATTATTTAAGTGCTTATGAAGGTGAAATCTTAGTACTTTTAAAAGAAAGTCAAATAGTTGTTATCGTTTTATCATCTTAATTTTTGAACACATTTTCAAATAAAAACAGCACTGTTCGTTAATTATCTAATAACTTGGCGGATGATTTCGTCGTATTTTAGAACATGCTCAAGTTGTTATTATCTTACCTATTCAAAAAAGTCTGAATTTAATAACTTCTTCTGATTTTACCTGTCTTAAAAGTCATTCACAGGATTTAAATAAGGATTTTAATTCTTTCTTCTTTTCTGCTTATTTTGCTGTACACGTAAATATTATAAATAAAAAATTTGTTAAAATTAATAAAAGGTGACTTTGAGTTAATTAAGCATTAAAGAAAAATTTCAATATTTAAAATTCTTTTCCTCATTGACTTAATTAATTTTCATGTCTTAGGGACTTTACAGAAAATATTTTCAAATTCAATCAACAGAATTCTTCCATTTTACTTTGAGCAACAATTAATGTTTCTATTTACAATCTTAACGCTTGGATGATGATTTTATTTTCATATCTTTCTAGTCGGGGAGCAAAAGGCTTATTCACCAGGCCAAAAAGGCTATTTTACAAACTGACCATAAAGGCAGCTGTCCGCTTATTTCAAGAAGAGGTTGACTGTATGAGTGCTAAAAACAACTAACGTTTGCGGTATGAAAAAAATTTTTGTGGAGAGGAGTGAGAAAGTGAAATGGAAAAATTAGTGAGATGATTAATTTAATCGGGTCTTCTGGCCGCACGTCAGGAGACTATAAATCTGTTCACTCACTCCCTCTGTGTCTTTTTAATGTTTCTTTTCCCGTTCACAACACCCATTTACTACCCCACCACTCAGTATTTCATCGTTTACGCCTCCCACTCTACCCCCATCTTTTCCGACTCAATTTAAGAGGAGTGATGTACGTAAGTATGAGGATTAAACGACTTGTAAATGTGCGTGTCGATAGAGACAGCAATGTTTGGCAATCGTTCTCCTATTAAGGAGGAACAGAGTGATAGTGGGGTATAACTTCTAAGGAGACAGATTGACTAGTCTCAGGAGGAAGAAGGTAATAAACGAGAAGTAATTTGTCTATAGACTTGGGTGGATCTAAACACGCGTGCCTCCCGCGTGGTTATAAATATCTGTTTAAATTAAAACGAACTTAATCGACATTGTGATCTAATATCTCGTTTGTAGTAGATAACATGGCCTCTTTTATTATGGGAATATAAAGAATGTAGATCTCGTGCACAGAAAGTTGTCAGCACTGATCATATCTCATTTGCCCTAGGCGGAAATATTAGTATTTATGCAATAAAATTTAACAACATGCACAGTCACTGGCCAGTATTTATTACAAAACCAAAAATGAATTAGAATATCGGTAAGAACTTAAACAGCTTCTTAAAATTGTTCACAAAACAGCCCTCACAATACAAAAACGACAACCCGCAAAGGAGTCATTTAAAGTAGGTTTAATAGATATAATGAACATTCATTAGCATGGCAGCTATTTGAAATATTTTGACAGCATATTAGCTTATTCGATTAACTAAACACAAGTTGTCATGTAAAATAATTTATGGAATTCTCTTTGAGATGATTATCTATTTTTAGCAATAAAATATTTTGCATTTTAGATTTGCAGGAGCAAATAAACATTTTGATTGTAAATGAATATAATATTTACAACTTTCCCGATTATTCCTACTAATTTTGAAAATAAATCAACTTTAATACATATTAATCACCAAGTGTCTTTAAAGATATTTAATTAAATCTTAAGTTTAATTAATATGATAATTCAATCCTTAAATCTTTTTAATAAGGTTAAATTAACGAAATAATCCTCTCTTTGTAATAGAACGAAGGTCTATACAATATTAAAATTATTCCTAGCGTAAACGGTTAACGTCAAAATATGTTTTAAAAAGTCAGTTTTAAATTCACTAACCGTTTTAATAGGCTAATCTCTTTGATAATTACTGTTATTTGGAAATTTACTTAAAAACAAATGTTATTTCAAACGCTAGAGAAGCTTAATGATAAAACTGTAGTTTGATCTTGACCAACAATGATGATTCAAAAGCACACTTTTAATTTATTTTTAGCTATTCTCATCTCCCAATAAGGAAACATGTCGTTACTATCAAAAGCATACTGGGCTGATTAACGTAAGATGACTTGAACACACCAGGTCGTACTAAATTCTATTTGTTATCGGCTGAACTTTCGGGAATCACAAAATTAGAATATTTATTTCTGCATCACTGCAGTTGATAAATTTCATATTTTGTTGCCTGTGTAATAAAGTCAGACCAAGCGAGGCATATTAAACAAGCACATTTATTTAATTTTTTCCTCCGCTTAAAGTTTCGATGGTAATTTATTTACTAGGCCACGGACTTAGAATAAGATTTGGGATATAGGGTAATTAGCTTTCAATGCAATATTTGCTCGGATGGATAAGGAAGACGAATTTAACCATTTCGTTTATGAAACTAGTTGCCATTGGAGCCCCTTCTCTAATGCCTCACTAATAATACAATTGGATGATAATTGTAGTTGATCTTGATTTTCGGGATTAAGAGTTTGTCCTTACTTGCGTCTTCTCAGTCTCATTTAATTTAAGTTATTCTAATTGCAGTAGGAAGCATACACCCACATTCTTCCCTTTTAAAAGATTGAATGGTAACCCTACTGCCATTTTGAAGGGCTATTCGTTAGACTAAGCTATCGGGAATATTTTCTCTTCTTATTGGCTCAGACAGCTGAATGAGACTAAATAACACGAATTTCATATTGACCTTTATAGAACTTTAACCTCAAGATAGCTGTTACAGATCTGAAAGCTTTAGTAAATAAATTCTTATAATCGATAATAATAATAGTTTATAATAATTGGATACATTATTGACAACAGTGGTATGGTGAGCATTCCTAGATTATTTGTAATGAATTTGAAATAAGATCAAGTTTAAGGTAGAATTATTTTGTAAGAATCTTCAAAGTCCTTTATTAATGCATTAAATAAATTGTGGGGTTAACGCAGAAGCTTTTTCATGAAGCTTGATTTAACATTGAGCCAACTTTTTATTATAATTAATTAGAAGGTCATAAAGTGTTAGAGAAAAAAATGTGAAACGGAAACGGCAAAATTTCAAACGAGCCCGTGCTATTTGATATCGAAAAAATCTTACTTTAAAATACACGAAGAGAATGCAAATATTTTTTCCTTATTTTATTCATGATTTAGTTTCCATTGTTTCCATTATCGTAGATGATGGTTTTCAACAGCAAATGGCGGCTTTCTTCCGCATCGACTTAATCACATTCAGTTCAAAATTGTCTGATTGTGGAAGAAGGCATATATTCGAATGAAGCAAGTGTATTTCCATTTTTAGTGACACAGAGTCGTTTACTTATGTGAGATGGCGAGAATTTTTCCTTTATAATGATGAAAATAGTAGAATAAAACTAGCTTAGGTGGCAGAGCTCGTAGCTATTTCGAATCTAAACTCTATGTTATCTTTATCTTTAATATTATGAATACAAATTACGTAAACATATTAAATATATTTCATACTATTTATAACACATGACATAAAAGGTGAATGTATGCGTCTAAAAATATAGTAAACTAAACTTTAATAAAGAATCGCTTCCATTCGAATTCACTTTTATCTACACAACAGGATCAAAGTGAAAATGATGAGTTACAGCGGTTAGATGCATCACTGTGTAATGTATTTATTTTACTTAAATGAGAAATAAAATCTTCTAGCGTGAAACCGTATGTCATGCAATAGGCAATACTGAAATGGGCAATAAATAACATTTAAATACACTTGCAATCCTAATGAAACTTTACGTGCTGCTCATAAAACTCTAGAATGTTCTTTAGGACTACCTGGAAATCAATTAATGTGATATGCATTAAGTAATAACCTTGTCATCATAAGCACAGAAATTGAATTTGAATACATCATCAATGTATCTTCCTCCAATCAACATCGAATAAATGAGTCGCTTATTTTATTGGTGGAGCATATACCAATAGTGTGCATCAATTACTGGAAGTTATAAAATTAACTATTTGCCTAATTACGATTGGTTAACGGTATTTTTGCAGGAGATTTCACTAGTGCCTCTTAATATACTATATAAGATAAATGAAAGTCAACCGTATTAAAATAAATTACTATTTAAAATACTTCATTGGTTATAAAGAAACTCGACGAGTAGATAAGAAACATTACCTTTTATCTGAAACTAAAATTGTATAAGAGGTTCATTTGAAAGCTTTTAAACACTTAAGACTTTGTTATATAACTTGTAAGTTTTGGATGAAAGCTTTGTATTGTATTGTAATGATTCATTATTATCTAGGCACTTGGAGGACAGATTTCCAAACTTCCTCTTGTTATCAGAATTTCTCGTGCTCTTGAGCATTAGTTTTTCACAGGGAGTTACTTTTCGAACACTCTGCATTGAAATTTCTTGTAGGACAAAATCAATATCCAATAAAAGTTATAGTAGTATTACTAACAAACACTTCTAATTTTGAGGATTTTGTAATCAGCAGACTAAATCATCAGCGGTAAGCTATCATTGACGATCACCACTTGAAGATTAAAAGTGAATGCAGAAATTAATATATTATATTATCTCTGAATCAATAAATATGAGTATTGTCCTTGATACGTAATTTTAAAAGAGATTTTATTTGTTCCAGAATTTGGGACTGGTCTACTATGAATCTTCTCAGACTTGTATCAAGCTTGAAATCGGGGTTGAAGTTTAATTAGACTTGAGATAATTAACCTACCTTATATAATCATAATCTATATTGAGAGGATTTATAAGGTCTTAATTTGAAAGCACTGGTTGAAATTGTTCCGTCTTTCTGGTCAATGCTTTACGTAAAACATAATCATCTTTCATTAACCAATGATACTTCTAAACCTAGCTCTTAAAGATTTCCAGCAATAATGCATTAGAAATAAAATTGAAGATGTGACAATTTTAAGTTATAAATTACCGAAACATAAATCAAAATTATGAGGCAGGAAGAAATACCGCGTAAAATATCTATTCGAAAGTGAGTCACTCAACCTACGCTTATTTTTAAAGCAAAAAATAAAGTGCAATTCAAACCATTCCAGCTTATAAAAGGAAGAGGAAATGAGAAAACTGTTAATAAAGTGAAAATGCTAATTATCCCATCCCTGAAAGCATAATCGAGAGGGGAGTAATGTTGTCATTGACGAAATAATGTAGGAACCAGCGCTTTTTTGTTGTCCTCTTTCCTTTTTCTCTTTTCGCTGTTTACCTTTTAGCTGATGGTCCTAATGATACTGTTCGAGTCAGTCAGTGCTTAGTTTGACGGACCTTTAAATAGTTTGGTGGACTAACAGGTACGAATTAGGAATGCAATGGGGATAGGAATTAGGATATGATAAGCAGAGTGAGAGGAGAGGAGAATGACGACCCATCTGTCTCTCCAGTATTGATGGAAGTGATGCACAACAAACTTAATGCAATATTTACTGTGTGCATTTATGCACAGTTTGGATAAGCTGAAGTGTCACTCAGTTTAAGCTATCACTCTTAAATCCTTTTTAGTTTCATCAAGTATGTCCGTAAATGTGCATTATATCCAGTATTCTCCTTCCGTCTATCTTAAGATTCCATTAAGATAAATTTGTTCTTGGATAGAGTAAGTGGGAGTTCATAATGAAGGCCTTATTGGTATTAAATGAGGATATTATACTTACCTGGTGAATAAGTGACAACGTTTTAAGTAAGTGGTGCCAAAAGCCTAAAAATGACTCATTACCGAATATTTTGTTGTTAAATATATTGTATCTCTATGAATCCCTTGCGAATACGAATACCGATGAAAAGCTCTGTTAATTTACTCAAAACCCTCCACAATGGGTTTGCGCAATATTTCGCAATCTTTTTTGATACTAAAATATATTTTATATAGTGCAAAAACCCGTGAACTCAGTTTGGAATTTCTAGTCCTTATTTCTATAACAGTTACCGGGATTAACATCGTCAACCAAAGAACTTCAATACTTTATTATCTTGTTTAAAGTTAATACTATTTCTTCCTCAGCCCTCCTTAGTCATTAGAATTTGCCATTAATTTATACTAATGGTAGATAATATTGGTTCAGAAAGCAGTGAAACGGATTTTGGATGAAATAGGATTATTTCTTCAGAAATTAAAGTTTTTCGGGGCTGTTTTAAAATTATAAGTTGATTTAACTTTACCTTATTTAATCCAGAAGCGTGAAAATTAATTATCTTCTCTAAAGCCATTGACACACACATCTAGTAAACTGACAAAGCCTTGATCTCAGGAATTAACACGCGTAATGCAATCTTAATTTTTTCTCATCCTATCTTCAAGGCATTTTTTCTTCATCAATCTCAAAATACTTAGCATTACATGAAGTTTGTCTTCTGTTTTGTCGAATTGGAGGCAATGAAAAACTTTTCAGCTCTTTCGCTGCTGATTTATGACTTGTTGATTAGTGGCTGTCCAGAAAGAAGCCAATTTTTTCAAAGTCTAGACGACGGACTAATGACATCAGGTAATTTTGTAAATATGGCGATTTTAAGTTGTTTTGAGCACTGAAGGTGACAACAGTACGTTTTAAAGCAGTTAATTCATAAACTGGGCGGAAAATTTCAGACGTTTTTATTTATGCACAATTTAATGCAACGCATAAAGTGGAGAGAGAGGATTCTTGAAAAAGTGGTCATTTCAATCGCATCATACAATATCTCTCTTCCGGCGGTTTACACTTCTAATTCATAGTTTAAAAGTAGCAAATCAAATTACTTTCTATTGGTTAAGCTTGTACCAAGTGAAGTTAGCTTTTCCATTTACTGGCATTAAATAACTTCACTAGTAGCTGCAGTCTCCACTTTAATCCCGTCCTCGCGCACAAATCCGTTTTTGGCGATAAAGTATTCACTTTAAGACTTATCGGGTAGATATGGATGTGTAATCGTTTCAAACAGTTCTCTTTCTTCTTCAGTAGAACGATACAGTGATGTGCCAGTGGGTAAATAAACAATATCTTGTATTAATATCTGAGAAGATCCGACAGAGACATAAGCTAATCGGTTTTTTTACAATTTAAGAGACATGTTCTGTTTAATTATTCTTCTTAAAACTTAGCAAACTATTTTCAACACAAAGCTCAGAAAATTACTTTTTCTGAACTTTATTTCAAAGAGCCAGTTTATCTGTGTAATACATCGGGAAGTTTTTTCAAACTGCCTGTTTATAGAGTTAATGAATATGTGAGTAAAAATGGCGGCATTTAGTTAGATTCTGAAGATAGGCAGATTTAAGATTAGTCAGTGAATAAAATAACAATTAAAAAATTTGTGCGTGTTCAATCAGCAAACGTAGATAAACATTGAAAGAAAATTATAAAGGTAATCGCTTTGTCAAGATTCTTGATATAAGGACACATCAATTCAGATGATTTCTTTCTATTACCATACTAAATGCTTAATAATATATATTAATTGTAAGTTTTAAAGACTGTTTGTAAAATAAGAGTTTAAAACAGGACATGATATACCAAAAAATTTTTAGTTTAACTAAACTTGCTGTACTTTATAAAATAATACTATGTGTTACAATGCCAAATCTAGTAGAAGTTTCAATCTTGGGGCACTGTAAAGTGGAAAATAGTCCAGTAGCAGATGAAACGAGGGTCAAATAGAAGTATACGATGAATTAAGGATGTGAAAATTCACCTTTTGAATTCACCTTAATTCCCACTATACCATCTAAGACTCAGTTTTAATAAGTCAGTTTCTGTGTTTATATCGAGTTTATATCCGAGAAATTCGGAGCTTGTTCACCAGTTATCCTGAAATAATGGTTGTTCATTTCCTTTCGATTCCTTTTTAATTCTTGCATCGATGTACTACGAGACTATCAATGTCGTCACTAGACTGTAATAATCTAAGATATGCTAGCATTATTATAAGTATTGCAATGCCGTCTTACAAAAGTCATTACTACCTATTTTTACAAATATCCGCAAATGATAAGATGCTAGTTCATAATCATTAATTTGAAATAAGCAAGAAGCAAGATTCAGACGCCTTAGACCTGATTCCATCCAGCTTCGCCTGGATTATTGGAATAATACAAAACTAATCCAAAGATAAAAAAATTATTATCTAGTTTCTATTAAAATAATGGTATTATCGCATTTAATAACGTGAGTTGGTATTTAGCTACCACAATAGAGCATTTAAAATAATTGCGTTTCTACATTGATCTTTATCCTCCAAGTATATCAAAATAAGAATTCTATAATCAGCACAACTCTCTTAACAATTTCAAATAATTTCTTATTATTTTAAAATAGAGAATTGAACATTACTGCTCTGTTATATACTAGAGGATCGTAATTACGGGTATCCTTGAATCAGCATTTCGTCAATTTTACGCAATCTTATTTTGCGAAATATTTTCTTTTTGATGCAAATAGCTTGCTGTCAATATTTATAAAAGCAATCCTTTATGAATTTTCAGGAATGGATATTAATATCCCCTTGCTGTGAAATAAGCCATCCAATATAATTTAGTTTCAGACACAACGAATAGCCAAGTATCAAGACCTTAATCAGTGGTTTATATCGTAAAGTTAATTATCAATTTTAGAATATACCAGTGGAATTTTTATATATTCTTTAACCGCTACGCTATCGGCACCAAATCTAACAGATGGGACTTTCGCGTGCTGTTCCAAATGCCGTTTAGTATAAAGATGATTACTAGTTACCATAACTAGAATAAGACAATTAATTTTAATTTAATAAACCCGGGAGAATATTTACCCCCCTATTGAAGAGATTTGACTGAAAAGTGGATCAGTGTACTAATATACTCAATAGCAGAGTCCACATTTGAGGCCGGACTAAATATTCATGCGAGAACCACACTCGACTCAGTCTTTTTATATTCATATTTAACATGATGATGGCCCAATCGGTTACATTTAAAATTCTACCTCTTTAAAATAGAAGGAGGAAGCATTGGCTTGAAAACCTGCTAATGGTTGGTTTTATGTAAAGTCTCTCAAAATAACAAGATTAGCTAAGGTATCTTCATCTACCCTGTCTTACAATTATTTTTCTTGGTTGATTTCTTAATAAAGAGTTTAGGCTTTTAGTTTCAAGTAAGTCCTGCTATGTTAGCAACATTTTTGATTGAATTAATTACCTTATTTTGGCTGAAAATGAACAATCCCTTCGAGAGGACGTATCCGAAAACTCGATTTAATTAACTAGTTAATACGCTGTGAACATCGTATATCCTGAAATTAGAACTTCAGAACGTAAGGATTCGATGTAATGAACCAGACCATTTAGTAAAAAGTGGACGAACTGAAAATACCGAAATTCATATGAGGCAAATCTAATTCAATGATCTAACTTTATTTTCCTCTCCTGCTCACTTTTTCTCTTTACCTCTAGATACTTTATTGTTTTCCTATTCAAATATTTTCACAAGATCATTTTAATTTGCTTTGGGCAAAAATAACAATATAACTAACTGGCTGAATAATACAGAAATGAAAACACTTGGATACCTTGTGATCAAAGCATAAAAATGAGCATTAAAAAATTTCGACTATATTTTCCATGAGCAGTTGGTCAATTCAATGCTTTCAAAGTTCAAACAAAGTAAGGGTTTAATGCCTTTTCTTTACTATACACACCCATTCGACCCCTACCCCGTTTCATCTCTCATTGAACTAATTGGTACTCATATCTATCCTAGGATTAAAACTTGTAAAATTTTTTACATTGCCATAGAAATAATACTGATTTAAAATAACTTTTCATTTTTATGTTGACCATTAAATTGATAAAACGTTTTTTTTCGATTAAGTCTTCTCAAGCAAAGGTACTATTCATGATTTTTTGTGAATTTTCAAAGATGAAATTCTTTAAAGATTCATAACTCTATTGGATAAAGTAATTCCCTATATTTTAATGGAATTAAATGTTTTTTATGAAATCAAGAGAAAAATAAGGAATGTGACTTTCATACCCTTTATCTCAGAAGATTACAACAATTAATTTTTAAAATATTGAAAGCTAAGCGCAAGGACTCAGAGAAAAGGCCTCTCAGCTACACCAAATCTAAGAATATTGTTTAAATAACTAAAGGGATGAAAAGGGCAAATTAATCACACCCAAGTTGTTTGTCTCAGAGCCCAGACTCTGTGAGTTCGAATGCCACAATAACCAATAATTTTAATTTTAAAAAAACATTTAAGAATGATAAATATGTATCTCTGTATAAAAATACGTTTGTTAGAGTTCTAAGATATATTTTACAATATTTATCTTGCAGGGATAATGCTCTATCCACCTTTTCATCTCCTGCACTGATGAATTACTCTCGTGTATTTTAAATTAACTTAACGTTGTCTTTTCCGAAGGCAAAAGAAATGCTCTGGGTATTCATTACAGATTAAACATGTTGTGCATTTCCATTAGTGAAATAAATCTTGTTTGTGACTGCCATCTATTCCAGATGACTCATGAAGTGACTTATCTCCTACTAAAAGGCAGTTATTCGCATATGTTATTGGCTGTCAGTCACCAATTCATCAGAATTCGCGTGAGTCAGTTGTAGCTCTAACCCGCTTATCATTCGTTCTTAATAAAGTCCTTAATAAATGATAATAAATTTGCTAATGTACAGGCTCTTTGTTAAGCAATATTAGAGCCTATAAATCCTAAAATATTCTTATTAAGTAATTAATATCATGAGCCTAAAAGTACTTAGACGGAAAATGTCGTATTGAAAATAGGAAAAATTTTCGCAAATTTCCCAGACCGATTCAAATTTCACACCGGTTCACCTGAAAAGAAATAATTTTAGTAATTGAATTGTTACTTTATGAGTAAAATTTCTATTAATTTCCGATTATTTTATTTAGAATTAGAATCCTGTGAATTTCCAAACGACAAATGGGTCCCAACGATCTCAATTTTTATTTTAGGACGAGTTTCCTTATTTCATGAATTAGCGAAAAGTAGATACCCCTAAATGAAAAAAAAAACAAAAAGGCGATTATGACATACCTAGAGGAATTGGGGTTAGAAAAATGTAAAGAATCTAAGGAACTTTATGTCAGTTAAACTTGTTTTACTTTAAATTTCCGCTCATTTGCAAATTAACTGTTTGATTTGTTTTTTTTCAGTTTTAACTAATGGTTAATCTGCGTGACTCAATTTCCTGTAATTTAGCAATTCGAAAACCTGATATGGGCAATTGTTAGGGGATTGGTCATCTCTGAACTTGTGGCGATCAGTTTTTCAATGGACTCTAGTCCGATTTCGTATATAAAATATTGTTGATATGCAGTTTCATCACACTGATACCCTTTATTATTCAAAGTCTCTTAAATATTTTGTTATGTGGTAACTCTTCTATTAAACTCCCGATTTTTTTTACTCGAAATTTAGAGACTGAATTTTAATTAATATGCGCAATTTTATGATCATACCGATAACTCAGCTAGAAAGAGGGAAAACATATTATTAGTTCAAGTTAAATTAGGTACAGTTTAACGTAATTAATATTAGTTCACAAGCGATTTAAGGGATAAGAGTTATTTCTAATAATAACAGAAAGGATATATAAAGTATAATATTGATTTGGTCAAAGGAAAAAATTTAATACTTTTTATAACTATATTTTCACTTAATCGCAGGATTCAATTTGAAATCTTACATTAAGTACCGTGTTCAATAGAATGAAAACTGACTCTCCCGTGTTAATAATAATTGATGTATCTTTTACCATTTGACTTAAAATAGGATCATTATTTTATTCAAAATATTTTGCTGATGCTCCCGCATACGCTAAGGATGGATGTATCTGAAATGGCATAAAAGAGAGTATATTGATCTGAATTGCAAATTGGAATAGTATTTGTGACCAATTACACCGTACACAGTTATGAGTATACTTCTATAAGAAATGTAGTGATGGAGAATATTTATTGGATTAGTTCCAGAGTTTAAAGTGATAAATAAATGATTAGAACTAGAAATATATAACTATTTCACCAATGATCAAGAAATGTAGAATTTTATTTCATTTTATGAGTATTATCAACTCGTTCAAAAGTACTTTTATACGTTTTGCCTTTTAATTACTAATTGATATTAATTAAGGCACCTAGGCTGCTGTCAATTTTTTGTTAAAATTCAATATCAGACATTGCTAATGCCACGAGTTTTAATCGAAAAAACATAGATGATCGAGTACTAATGAGAATGAAAGTTTCAATTTTGATTAGATTTATTTTTTATAAAATATCTTGAATTGTATACATTTAACTGCTCAGACATTTCACATTTTTGTTAACTAAATATTCTAAATATAAATTTATCTCATTATATATATAAATGTATAAATTTTATCTCATTATATTTCACCAAGAAGATATAACCTCAACTGAGCTATGCTTATACATTTAGATGGAAGCAAATGTTCTATTCATTTTTTCTGACGCTAATTTTTGAATGCCCAATCAAATTTATAATTTATGTATTAGTTTAATTTTATTATACAAACTTTAATATATTAAAAAATTATTTAAAGATCAACTGAAACTGCAGAAAATGTGTTGATATCTACTTAGTTCTTTTCCTCCTTAAAACAGACAGAATCGAATAAATATGCTGCAATTTAAGAGTTTTTTAATTGGGGCAAGCCACAAATTTTGTAACATATTGCATCCAAATGAATTTAAATATGCGGAGATATAAAAAAATCAAAAGTGAGACATGTTGACATTTAATTCTTCTACCCTGTTTAGATTTAGCTGCATTCGATGAAGTTTCCGAATCAATTGAACAAACGCAAAAATTGTGAAGGATTCAAAGCACCATTAATCCCAACAGTGAGGCTACTTTAAGTCTCCACAAAATTAGGCTAGATATCACATCGTAGATCCAATGATCTACTTAAGTCTAATAGGGGACAATAGGTTTTCCCCAGTGAGAGGACCAAGAATTAGGTTGGACCATGTTTATATTAGATAAGTCAGAGTGAGTGAGTGTGAGAGGAAAGAGGAAGGAAAGGTAGGTAGAGAAGTGGGAAGGTGTCGGTACTAGGTTAGACAACCCACGCTGTGAGAATCAGGTGATCTAGCGGTTAACTAACATCATGTTCTTTGTTCATTGATGAGCGACTGACATTTAGAATAGAGATATGAGTGAGTAAGCTCGCAATACATAGAGAGATTAGGCATACCTATGAGTCGGCTTGCGCAGGTACTACGGATTACTGCATATATACACTCCCAGATCTGTGCAAGTTAGCTAAACATAATCAGACGTAATTCTGTAGGGGAGAACTGAGCGATTTAAGAACATTCAAGCAAATACCAAAGAATAATTTTTATTTCAAATAAAATCTCAAATTATGTGTTTATCTCTTGTTCCATTTTGGCTCCAAAACAAGTTAACGAGATTTTTATGTTCAAAATAGAGATGTCCTTCTTAATCACCCAGTAAGTAAATCACAATATTTTGATCAGTTTTGGTAATTTTTAAGGCAAATTTTATATAGCTTTACAAATATAAAGATGAAAAATATTAAATATTTCATATATTTTTAAGATTGTTTGAGTTTTGCTATAATTTCCACATTCAATACTTCAGTAAGCAAAGATTTTGTAGCCTAAATTATGTTGTTCAATGGACTTAGGAGTCATAGCTTCCAAGCACGTCAAAATGCTATATTAAGTGCAGGCAATCAAGTTCAAAACCTTCTCACCCCATTGATTTTCAAGTTATCCATGGAACAGATGGAATTTTTTTCACCAGAAATTCACTCAATAGATTCGCTGCTAAGTAGCTTAACTTTTATTACCCAGAAATGTTATATCAGTACAGCGTATAGGTCGATAGAAGACAGTTAAATGATTTTGTAAATCAGTGCCCCTTCATTTAAATCCTCCGCTCTATAAGATGTCAATTTTGAATATACATCTTGTTTAGGCATTTTTCATGCAAGACCAATCTGTACTTGATTTGTGATGACAACGCCTTCTGGCCAGGGTGTCGAATTTCAAATGGGTTTGCGAACTTCTACTTAAATTAGGGAGAGTATGATAGTGAGTGAAATTAGTTCAGTTTTTTCAAAGTTTTAGTTAGGGTGGGGTCAAATTTTTTAGGTACTCAATTCAGCCACTGAGATAAACAATATATGACAAGCAAAGTGCTCTGATAAGATTACATTAACAGGAATAACTATGTAGAAATCAGACTTTCAGCCTTCGAGCATTCTGTTAGTGGTTGCTAACTCAAATAACTAATGACTCTAATAAATATATCTTTATTTCTCTTACCTAGTTATTCCTCAATGATCAAACTTTGTATATTATTGTGCGTTAAATAAAAAGGGGACAGTTCCAGTTCAGACATCTTCTCTCTGATTTTTCGGTTCCTTTGGTTAGACTCCAAGTCTACTACTAAGCTTTTGCAGCCCCATGGTGCGTAGAACTCAGTTCCTTGATTAATTAGCTTCATTGTTGGAAATCAAATTTCTGTATAGGTTGCATTTAAATTTGGTAGGTTTCAAACTATAAACACATTTCCGTCAAGGCTATTTAAGGCTACGTCTTTTATACTGGAAATGGGTGGTTTTACAACCTTCCATTAGCGATAATAACACATTTGCGAACCAGAAAATTTTGGCAAAGTAATAGGAAAAAATTTTGCCTATTTTTAAAATTTACCTCATTATAAGCATGCAATTTTCAGACAAAATGCTTGAAGTATCTAAATTTTCTTCAAAACAATAATGCGAATCTATTTCCTGATGACCACATAAACTACATAAGTAGAAGGCGTATTTAAACTTCGCCACAAAATTGAAAAACGAATAAGAGAGTGGATTAGCTACTGCATTTTTGCTTCAGTGCGTTTGAAATGAAAACGAAATAGGCTGCGCTTGGTAGGCCTAGCATACTGCGAACTCCCATCATGCCTCAATAATTTTTGCCTCATTCAGTCTCGCTTAGCAATTCTAATTAAGATAAAATAATAGATTCACTGGTATAATAGTAGGGTTAGATTTTCTTGCGACCATTAAAGGACCCTTCTGTGACAACAAAGCAATGAACTCGATCACACAAATCCATTTGATCGATTCTGACGACCCATTCTTAGCGCACTGAGAACATAGCAATAGCCAAAACCCAACCCATCCTTTAAGTAGATCGATTCGGGAGCACTTTGCCAATGTGCACTAGGACTGTCTCCATTAAAAAGGCTCTACTCATGTTTACGTTTCCTTGAGGTGTATTTGTATCTCTTCACAAACAGTCATGGACACATCCTATCCATCCAATACGTCTCCCTGAGGTTTCTGTCTGTTCTCTCTCTCCTCCACCTTTTTGTGTGATAAGAATCATAAAACAATTAGGGCAGCGATAGCTCTGCTAGACACTGTCCCCTCCTAGATAACTGGCTATCACTTAAACCTCATGCAGATCTTTAGAGAGCCAGACGTCGTTTTTATGTATAAATCATAGTTCCTTCTATTTATTGTCATGTTTTTGCATTACGTACAATAGCGTTCGAAATACTCTTCAAATCACTTTTTATTCAGCTGCTAAACAAAATTCTGGGGTTTTAACTACCACGTCAGAACCATTTAACCAACACTTATCATGTATTTATCAAAATGGGTTAAAATTGACCATATACTTATATTTAGTGGTTAAAATAGCCCATTTAAATAGGTTTTAGGAGATAGCCAAAACGGCTATCTGATGAAAAGGAAAATATATGGAACATATCATGACAAACTAAGAAATTTTGAAAGGTTAGTTAACAATAACGGTTTCAAAGTCTTGGTAAAAAAAGCACTTATGACGACAAAACAGTGAATTTTACAAAAGATACCTCATAATAAATACTTGTATCTTTATTTATTACCAGGGAAACCTTCAAATTTTAGATGGAGGCTGATTTTGGACAAAGGGGTGATAGTCTGAGTCAAATTACCATGAAGTTTTGGATTCCGATAATAATTTGTACGAAGAGCTTGTAAATCAATGACAATTAATTCCATTACAGTAGACAAATGAATTGATTAAGGTAATTCAGAATGCCACTGCAGGAGTTCTTCATTATGATCACATAATGATAGATTTGGGTGCAGGTAACGTAAAAATTTCAAAATTTTGATTGCTGAAGAGACAGGGTTTTAAAGTAAAAATACACAACTCCTGAAGGTTAAGAATATTCAGGAACTCGAGCTGTGGCTGGTTCCTCTTTGATTTTGTGCTTTAGCAATAAATGAGAAGTTAGTTTTGGTCTGGAATAGTTTCCGAGTATCTTAGAATATTACAGCACCATGTATCGGTTTCATGGAAAAAAGTATTGTTCCCGTTTATATTGAAATTTTTGTATATTTCATATTTCTAAAAGAAAATTTAAGTATTAACTAGAATAAGATTATTGGATGAGTGATAGAATTACTTTTGGAAGCATTTAGCTAAAATGAGCAGAAATATGTTGCTTTCATTATCTCTGATTGCGTCTCATATTTTCAAAGCCACAATTATATGACCACTTTTCAAATTAACGGAATAAATATATTCATCAAGGGCTTCCATTCTGGAAGAAAGGGCTCAATTTTTGATAATTTTTTTATTGAACTGCAGTTACCTTGGTGGTTTTAAACCATTTGAAAGAGATATTTACCTATGAATCACGTATGGTTACCTATATTTTCAATAACCTTCTAACATAACTGCTTTGACTTATGAGAACTGAAACTCTTACATTCGTTTCTTGAAAAATATTTAAATAGGAAATGAGATAAAGGGAAATATCAACATACAGAGCTCTGCTAACTTTTTTAGTTATCTCATTGCTGCTATATTAAATTTAAAATGTTATGTAGATCATTTACCTTCTCATTCACTGGGAGAAAAAAGGGGTTGAAGCGGCAAGACTGACCCTTCTTGATTAAATAATACTGGCCGATAAGCACAAAACATCGTAGACAAGTATTTGCTGTAATCCAGAAGATGAATAATGAAATTTGAATTTTGGAACGTGATCTTCCCATTTAGTAAATAGTGTAAAACCTGAATGCAAAAATCTAACAACGTAAAACTCTTTGATACCTTGACGAGACACTGTATCTTTTTCATCCTTTCTTTTATAATTATTGAACTTTTTGCTGTTCAATGTCAGTCACTTCCCATAACTAAAAATTGTGATTTTTAATATTGTTGTGGATAATAATAACAATTTTAGAAAATGAAGTATTTAACAGATGTTAAGACAACATCAAGTTTTAAATCCTCATTATATTTTCATTTAAAATGACCAAGCGTGACGTCAGTCGCATATATTTAGAAAAAAATAAAAGTGAGGCAAAACTGTTAAGCTTAAACCAACGCCTAAACCTTTTTCATTCTTCTTTTAAAGAACCCCTTCTGACTCGGTCTAATTGGTAGTTCTGTCATTTTCTTTCTACCCGACCCTCAAAGGATTTTCATCTCCAAGGCCCATCATCATTAAAAATCGTTTGACGACCATCTTCTTGTAAATGGTGGCCTCTAATTTATTCTTCCCCTTGCAGTTCAGAAGAAAGGTAAGCAATGGTTGTGACGTTTTATAAGAACCTGAACGTACTTCGTTTTGGATTTTTAAAATGTAAATAATAGGGACGATATACACCAAATGAAAAAAACCAAGCAAAACTTTTTCTTGACAGTGATCCAAAGAAAGGTCATTATTATTAGTAAAAGAGAAGCCACTTACAGAAAATTTGGACGAAGACGCAGTGATTATGTAAGGATTTTCTCTCATATGTAGTGTATAATGCCTAGACCACTAGCCCACTCAGAGGTGACTCACCTGTTGAGTTTTTCCAGAAAAGTCCTTTTTCAATTTCTATAATATCCTCTTTTTCTTTCCTGATTTTAACGGACGGTTGAATAGGAGCTACGAGGGTTGAATGTTTATAATTTAGCTTTTTGAGAGCCTATTGTTCTCAGACCGATTTTTGTCAACCCGATGACATTTTGACAAGTGGTGGAGCTAGTAATGACAAAACATCCCTTTGTTATTTTTATAATTTTATTTGCAGATGGGTGGTCAACAGAAATGTGAGGGGATTTTTTCGGGAAGCAATGAATATACGAAAATAATTGGGATTGATGTCGAAGTTATGAATGCATGAATAAACTAACTAATAAAGCATTCACAACTGATCATAATTATTCTGTTTCAGATTAGTTTAATTTAAAATATGTGCATCCTCTGTTCATAACCAAGGCCGGAAAATGGATTTTTCTCTGGAAGTTCCATTATTAGTAAAGACTCCTTAGACAACTATTGCGTGGTTCATTTAGTTCAAACCTTCTGGATAAAATGACGTTAAACCTAGTTAATATTAGCTAGATGCTCTGCTGAAATGAAAGCGGGAATGTAGTAAACACCCTCCTTTAAACTTGCTCAATTCAGATTTTGAAATATGTGGCCATCAAGCTGCAAGGAAATTCAAATCTCCTGTCATGAAAAATAAGCGAAATCGTCCCCAACTGTCTTGACAACTATTCGCCATCAGAAGTGAACTCTTCAAGCATCCTGAATATGTTCAGGGGAAGGGAAGTAATTGCAACTTGAGTTTCAGAGATGTCTTTACCATTCAAGGAAGACATTTTCATATTTGCATTCCTCCCTATGTGGTAACTGTAATGTTTGTAGCAATACATCTTTCTGTCCAAATCGCAGCTGCAATACGAACATTAACTGATCTTTTTTATCGTTCGATTGAACGGATCGAATACTTGATACAATTCTATAAACTACTTCCATAATAATGAAAAAGCTTATCTGAATTCAAAATCCTCGTCCTCACATATTGAATAAAAGAAGGAATAGCACAAAATAATCGTCTTTAAACTTTAATTCAGTTGTGTGTCCAAAATTTATGAGGAATAACGATGAAAGTTAAAATTCAAAACGTCATTTGTATATCCCCAAATTCGCATATTTGTCTCTGGTCAAAAATTACCACGATTCTAACAAATCACTGAAAATATAGAGAATCGAGTTATTCGAAATATTTTGGCTTTCAAACAGGTGAGAAACCGAACGAAAAATTCATGTGGTCCTATGATCTTTTAATATTGTAGATCGATAAAACTAAATCTAAAACTTGTAAAATGAAAGATAATTTGTTATTTTACCAGACCGATTTGCACATTTGTTTATTTGAACATCAGTTTTACCGTTTATGTTTCAAAATTATATTTGGATTTTTTCCCGTCTTACTAAACATCGTTTGTTTTAATTAACTCTTAAGTGGTAGAACATTTTTTCTCTTCCTATAATTCGTAGTGTCTATGCAAATCGAGATTTATACCCTGAAATTGAGTTATTCTACCAATTAGAGGAAAATTCCAACATATGCATTGTAACATAATTATGCCAACCAAATGTTTAGTCCTGGTATGTACTAAATGCATATTTTGCCGATTTCTAAAAAATATCGGATATATCCAAAAATCCTTGGGAATAGCATTTTCAATCGCATGATCTCAACACATAATTTACAGGTTGGTAGATTCTGGTGATATTAAAAGTGGACATAAATAAAATTTCAAAAAGAAGAATTGCCATTGTACAGTTAAAGCGTTGGATAGGCAGCAACACATACTCCTCAATTACATCATTTACCAAGAACTAAAAAAAGAAGAATCCAATTATTGTGAGTTGATGTCGACACGTGGTTGCATAAATTGGTAATAAATTATATCAGATTGTAACAGAAATTCTGTCCAATTTTTAATTTGAATTCAAGTGAAAAATTTGTCAAAAATACATTTATGTAGTGTTTAACATAGTCGTCATTTTTATTTATCACATCTTTCCACCTCGTCATAAGCTTTCTGATTCCTTCTTCATAGAATTTAGCCAGTTTGGACTCAAAAAAAGAAACTAGCTTCATTTCAACATCTTCTCTTGAAGTAAGCCTTTGTCTCATTAAATGATTCTGTTAGCCCCTGAACAGATGAAAATTGGTTGGTGCAAGATCGGGAGAATATGGTGGGTGATGCATGACTTCCCAGTCAACTTCTTCAACTAGATTTTTGGTTGCTGTTGAAGTGTTGGGTCTGAAATTGTCATGGTATACAATCACTCCCTTTTAATTGATCAAAAAAGGCCGTTTTTCCTTTAAAACTGCTTTTAAACGAGTCAGCTGCTGACAGTAAACTTCAGACGTTAGTGTTTGATTGCCACCCATTAGTTTACAATAAACAATTCCCTTCAAACCTCACCATACACATGAAGGAATTTTTTTCGGGTGCAGTCCCGAATCGTATCGGGAATTGACTTTGAACCAATGTCATGACTTAGCCACCGTCTTTTGCGCTTGGTAAAGGATATACTTCTTGTCGCTGTCATCTTTGATTTGGTCCAGAAAGGTGTTTACGAGAACGCAGTGAAACACAACATGTCACACGCTGTTGCTTGTTGATTTCTGACAAATCGTGTGAGAGGGGGGCATTTCCCAGTCTTTGAGACTTCGCCTTTGAGTCTTTTCACTTCCCTATATATGGTCATATGGCGGCTTACGTTGAAGGTTTTGCTCAGTTCTCTATTAGTGCAGGTTTCAATTGCTCAGAATTGAGTTTTTTGAGCATCCTGCTCTCGGTCCACCTTTCAGGATGAAGTCATCCTTTTTGAAAGGTGAAAACCCACCCCCCGCATGCCTTTTCATTCGCAACACCAGTTCCATAAGTGGGTTTGTGTGTTTTTGCTGCTGAGCTTGCCGTATTTCCTTGATGAAATTCAAAGAGTAAAATATGCCTGATATGCTCTTTATTTGGAGAGTACATGAGGGCTAGAAATAGTTATTAATAAGGATAATTATTACACAATCTGAAAGAAGGAATAATATTTTATTGATTACCATAGATAAGCATACAATATTAACAAGCTAAATTGAAGTAATCGTGCCCTAAACACAGCTCAAAAATTAGACAGAACTTCTGTTACAACCTGATATTATGATATATGACAATGGAATGTTTGTATTATGTTTTCGAAAAGAATTTGTACTAATATTAACGATGCTTTTTCTTCATAGTTGCAAATATGTTCATTAATCTTATGCAAAATGTCTAGCAGACTCACCATGTGGGAGTCAGAGTGTATCTACTCTCAACTTCTAAAGTAAACATGAACATTTTTCTCTACCAGTTTTTGGGTAATGACTATAAAAATAGAAATTACGTATCAATTTCATTGATATTTTACCTATTTAATGTTTATTGCTTATCGTTCTTTAATTTTAGCTTAGGGAATATGTAAAAATGGTTTTATAATAATTTTATAACATGGTAAATGTATCTCTGCATGTCTTCTCTACTTTCTCTTGACCTTAAATGGATAAAAATTAATCGGATTGGCGTCATCAAGCATGAAAATAAATCAACCGATTAATATAGTGGATATAACCTCACCCATGAATGTGAGAGTTAACTGAAGAGTGTACTCCTCCACTTATGAAAATTTGAACAGCTCAATGCTCCTGAATTCAATTAAAATAAGATTTTTGATGTACTTAATTTACTACCCGCTTATAGTTGACCCTCTCTTCCGTTTAAAAATTTATTGGATTTGTTCGTATTTTCTCTTTTCCAGATGCTTTCTCAAGATTAAACATGCAAAAGTTCTTTTCTATGCCATGAGTCATAATAAAGGACCAGTATTTAACAATGAAGCAAATTCTGTTAAATGCTTTTGACATAACCCATGGAACATTTTACAGATCGTAAATATCTTCAATCTTGGTATCAAGTTATAAGTTGTTCACCATTTTTACAGGTTAATGAACAATTTTGGCGGAGAACTTTTCATCTCTAGACCTAGGATTTGGTTGGTCAGATCTGTTAGATTAACAATTGTTGCATACTTTAAAAAACAGACCAGATTAATGACTTAATCCCGACGCTGGATCATTTAATCTTTTGTGTTATAACTATTCTTGTTTAATCGATGTTATGCATAAATTCTTCCTTAATGTAACTTGAGCAAGTTATGTTGTGATATTAAGTTTTATTAATTCATATTACGAATTTCCTACCATATTTCTTAGATTTTATTGGTAAATCGGATTAACACAGGAGGATGTTCTCACAAACCTCTAGAAAGATCCTTTTAAATACCACATTCATCAATTAAATTAAATTTTTGAAATTAATTCTGATTAGCTTTGAGAATGTTAACCAGCAAGAATAAATAAATAAATAAATAAACATTCATGCAATGTATCAAGGTAAAATAAAAGAGAAAAGCAGAAGAATAGTTCAAATTCTATTTTCACCCTTATAACTTCTCTGTTCCAACAAATCCTGTTTGACAGATGTTAAATTTATTCTGCCATTCCAACTAATCATTGCCAAAACTTGAACACTTTAACATGTCATTAGGGAAAATTTGTCTAGTAAACTACCCTGGTGACACTGCAATTTTTAAAACAAAGCAAATTAATACTTTGATGTATTAATTAATACTGAATCATTATGTCACTGATGAAGTATTTTATTGATGTAGTAACTTAGTGGACTAGAACCAACTTAAGTGAATTTTTAGTTTATTTCTCAGGTTTATATTTTATAAGAACATTTCAAAGAGCCCACTTCAAATTGTGTTATATTATAGATCTCACGTAAACATGACGCTTTTAGTTAGAAATCAATTAACTTAAACACTAATTAATGACAGAGCTTCTAATGAATTTAAGCCAGTCACGCAATAGATGATGTTCATAATAAAAAGTTGTTTTTTTTTCAAAAATATAGTTGGAAAAAGTTAAAGTTGTGATTGAAGTTTCTTTTATGTTTACCCTGAAATTAAATATTGGTCATGCTCAAAGGCTTCCTTTTAAAATTGTCTTTTGATAATCGGTTTGTATCTACTTTTAGTCGTACATTTTGGGCATAAAAGTCTGTGCACCTAAGATGCTAAAACGCCTCTTTGACAAATATTAAAATTCATATCTAAAAACTTACCTGGCTATTAGATTTCTGTAAGGCTAATGCAAAAATTCTCTTAATTGGCAGAGAAAAGATTATTTTAAAATAAAAATTCTTCTATGAAAATCTGAAACTATCAATTTAAGTAATTAATATCTTCCATACTTTTAAGTCAAATTCGTATGAGACATTATTTGATTAAAAACAACAATAGCCTTCTGTAGAAAATAAATGAATATAAATATAATGCAACTATCCAGGTGCATGGCAGGGGAACTACATAAATTGCACACAGTAGTTAACATTATTTTTCGAATGCATATTTATTTTGATGCATTTGATAACATTTACCCTTTTTCATGGAATATATAAAAATATTTCTTAGCAGTTCATGAAAGGAAAAAAGCACATTTTGAAGATACCGGTTTCGAAATCATTGTTGTTGTTTTAGGATATGAGATATCTGACAGTATTTTGACCAGACGGAAATTAGATTTTCAGGTAACGAAAAATTACATTCAATTGCATTTTACTAATTTCAAATCTCACGGACTTGTATTAGTTTGCTTTATAATAGAAGAAAGCATATATAAAATTTAGAAGGTAAAGTTATAGTGCCATTTTAATCTTCAGAGTAAAGAACGTTAGGTTATTTGCAGCTAATACGATTCATTTTAACACCGTTATGAATTTACCTATAATCTATATTCTAGCTATTATAAAATAATTTTTAGAAAAAAAGGTTTAAGAAAAACTTATTCTCGCTGAGATGTCAATGAAATATAAAGTTAATAATTATAAAGTGCGTCTATTTTGTAATTTATACAATTAAACAATAGAAAAATATAATAGGAATATATTATAAAAGGGTAAAGCATTTTTGTTATAACGTACAAATTTAGAAGTTCCGGTAGTAAACTCACAGAGCAAACCAATCTAAAAAATTCAACAATATAGCAACTGAACACAGAGACCAATATTTCACAGCAGAACACAAGGCTCGTTATGGTAGACACGCGTGTACTAAGGAAACTCAATCTCAGACGGTATCGGCTTAAACAAATGGGCATAATTACAAAGTGTCTTTTATCATTGGGGGAATTAAGAAGGGAGTCAAATTTTTACTTACAGAACTAAAGTTAAACGCATCAAGTAATGAATGCAAAGAATAATAACGCTTATCAACAGTGGGTTCCGCCAGTCTTCGTCGGAGTTAATTTTGGTGATGAATCCGCGTGTTCTTACCGGTCTCAACATAGTAGATCATGTCGGTTTATGATAATCGCAGCTCTCCACTTGCGACTCGGTTGATAATCACGAGCGTAAAGTGGTGTTTTAACGGCAAAATCGCTCTTCTGACTCTAAATTCTCTTCTCCGACAGAGTTCTCTTCGACAGCATCGCTTCGCAAACCGTTCCCACACTTCGACACATTAATACCCCGGCGGGGAATTTTTCTCATAATGCAGGATGCGGAATTGATCCGTACCTCCGCTAGAAATTATTTAATAACTCTCCCATAGTTCCTTCTCCTTTCGCTTTTTGTTTGCCTCTCTTTAGCGTAATGACGAACCATTCTCCCTCTCCATCTGACTGAGGGTGGTAGGAAAGGGTTCCAAGATAGCTTGAGTGGAACTGTCGTAGGACCTAACTCCGTCAGTATGTGCTGCCCATTTCTTTCAACCTACACGAATACGACCAGTTTCTTCGTTTTACGTGTGCCGATTATCGATGAGGCGAGATAGACGATCAAATTGACCAAAATTCTCTGTTTTCTGATATCTAATATTGTAGTCATACTCATTAATATGAGTCCTTACCGTTGAAGATGGATTGGAGAATAAACTGGGACTCATTTTCTTGAGCCAAATACTGATAACAAAGGCTTCCGGTTTGTTAGGAGTCATTGAATTTTTTACTGCATATATAATGGTCGATGCCTTCTTTTCAATTTTTCCGCAATTCTTCTCTGTCGGGGTTGGAACACGGGAAATATGTGTAATCACTTTTTCAGAGCCATTTGGAAATATGTGGTAGATGACTGCCCACATTCCGTAACCGGGCGCATCAGCTGCGATGACTATGGACAAACTTGGATTATAATGAGTCAGCAGCAGCTCCAAATTCAGCATCGACCTTAGCTTCCCGAAAGCCTCTTCGCATGCAGCTGATCATACTCACAGACTATCCTTATGCAAAATTTGGTTAAGAGGGGCACTGCGTTCGTGACAATTGCAAGAGTTTCGAAATCGGAATGACACCCGGTTGAATCAAAAATTTAATCAAGATATTTAACGGAGAAGAGGAAAAACAGCATTTATAATTCCTAAGGTGGAAACCATATTTTTTGATACGGCCTTGAGGTTACTTCTCTAAATCTCCAACCACAATTATGCAGTCCAAGTTAGCTGCGGTACCCACTGGCCTCGATATCATGTTATCCATCATGCGCTGAAAAATCGCAGATGCTGTATTCATTCCAAAAGGTAGTCTTGTATGGTGGAAAAGTCCCCGATGAGTGTTGATTTCTAGATGCTCACGACTCTACTTCCACTTCTGCTTGAACGCAAACATCCGAAAGGTCCATTTTCGTGAAGTACTTTCTACCATTCATGATCGTAAAAAGTGCATCTGCATCTGGCAGCGGATATTGATTATCCTTTAAAGATGAGTTAAGTCCTGTAGAAAAATCTGCCCAGTTACGCGGTGAAACACTTGCCTTTCGCAAAACTACAATAAGGGCAGCTCATTTCAAATATGTAACAGGCTGCAATACGTCCATCTGTTCTAAATGTATCAATTCGTCCTCGACCATTTTCTTAGCTCCAATAGATATTGGTCTTTTTAGACGGGACGCACAATTTGCCTCTGGTTTTCGAAATAATCCGGCGCACCCTCCCAAGGTGGCCCCGAACACGGCTGAGAATTGCTTCATCATCTCTTTTATTCGCATTTGTGGGCAAGTTAACCTTTGGATTTTCGGCTCAAAAACGTTGAACCTGTCAATTCAGTCCAACCCGAGGAGGTTGATATCAATATCAGCTACGTAGCATATGGTGGAGGCGGTTTTTTCCTTTGGAGGGAGTCTCATATTTCATCGCTCCCGACAGTTGCACTGCATTACCTGAAGCACTAGATATTTTAAAACGAATAGCATCTGGCTTGGGGCTATCAAGAGTTTTCCAAGCCTCATTTGAAACTGTGGTGATATCTGGCCCAGTGTCAACCTGCAACTCAAGAAACATCCCATTTATGCAAAGAGTTTCATTTCAACGTCTACTTACACTAATCTATATTGCCATGCGCCGTGCGATATTGATTCTGATAGAGAACTCTCTTGAAGCCAGTATATGTTCATCATTGACTAATCTGACAGAATTCTTCCTTGTGTCCATACGAATTACAATCCTGGTACCGATGCTTAAAGGAAGGACAATCTTTATACAAGTGAAAAACGCCACAAAATCTGCACCTGGTTTGTTATTAGGCTTATTGAGATACGTCTGCTGTGTCTGAGGCTGCAGGATCGGGTTATTTTTAGACGATCGGTAGATTTCAGATTTCTTGATTTGACATACCCAAGTTTCATTGTTTTCAGTCATGTTCGATTTGGTGATGAGGCCCCGAAAGTTGTATTCATTCACCAGATTTTGCAAAACAGCATCTGGATGCTTGCTTGAAGCAGACAACAATTTCAGACGAATTTCCGTATAACACACAGCAAGTGAATTAATCCTCCCTCAGTGGCCCAAACGAGAATGTGTTTCACATTCGATTCAAAATGCTCGTATACTTATGAATATCTTCACCTGCGCGTATTTCCAAATCTATTGGAAAGGGAAATACGGTCATCAAACACTTTGCACTTTTGAATGTCTCCTCAAAGTGAAATAGGTAGGAAATAGGTCAGGTAGAGAACGTTGTCATTTTTGTCAAACTTTCGGAATAGCATGTTGATTCTCCTTTTGTCCAGCAACTCTGCCATTCAATTTTCATCAATGTCCTGATTCAGAGCATATCACGTAGCAAAAGCTTCATCTGCAGGAAGTTCATAACGAAGCTCACCAACGTTCTTAACATAGTCTTTGGGATCCCTCTCAGGTTTTGGTAAATTCATTTGTTCCATGATGTTCCGAACGATGGCAGATCTGTTATACCTCAACAAACTAGAAGTTCCGGTAGTAAACTCACAGAGCAAACCAATCTAAAAAATTCAACAATATAGCAACTGAACACAGAGACCAATATTTCACAGCAGAACACAAGGCTCGTTATGGTAGACACGCGTGTACTAAGGAAACTCAATCTCAGACGGTATCGGCTTAAACAAATGGGCATAATTACAAAGTGTCTTTTATCATTGGGGGAATTAAGAAGGGAGTCAAATTTTTATTTATAGAAGAAATATTTAAAGGGGATGAAATAGGTATTATTTATACTAACAATTATAGTCTCGGACTTGAGCCATGCAGACTATAATTAATCGGGGATTTCAAATAGAAAGTTATACAAGGAAAGGGAAAGAGCTTCTGATATATAATGGGTTTTATTTTAGCTCCTCTTTTTGCGAAGATAAATAACTATGTAATATAAAACAACCCTTGCGACCTTTTTTTCTTTGACCTAATATTTCAATTGAAGAGAATATTTACAGAAAAGGAAATGCTCTTTCACAATCCTCGGGGTCACGGGGAAACGATCACCAAAGACTTTCAATGTTCATGTTCTGGTTGCTTTAAGTTTTACAGAAGACGAAAATGTTTGAAACGCTACATATTAGAATAACATCCCCAAGGGTGACGTCGAGGTCAATGAAAACCTCTTCAAAAGATATTTTGAGAATGCAGTTGCATGCATTTTTTGAACTTAAAAGAGAAATAACAATGCAGATTAAACCTCCCAAATTTTCTCCAAAACGATTTCCTGCCTGTTTCAGTCATGTATACGCTTGTGCAAATAATATAATTTACACAAACTCTATTAATAAACGGACATATATTTATTTATTTATTTAAACTACTCTTCATCCCCTGTAAGTCACTAACTAATTACGATGTCGTTGTTGAGGATTACGATCTAGATTGATGAAATTTTATCAACGTTAACGTGACTGTTAAAAGAGTCTAATTGCATTCTGAGGCTCAAATCAAATACCTTTCCATTGTTAAACCGCTTCAGTTGCGTCTGTGTTAACGCGATAATCTTGCAAATCGCGATATATTCAAGTACAGACCACTACATTCAATTAAACATTCACATTTTAATCGACATATCTTTACCCGAGTGTATGAAAATACCTCATAATCTTGAGGGCTTACGGTGATAATTTCATTCCCTAGTAAAATACCTGCTGTTGAAATAAATTATTTAACAAAAAGTAGCCTGTCTGAAATTTCACTCTCTCACATCAGGAGATCAGTCTTTTAAATGCCGAGTTTGGTAGATACGCAGTAACAGAAAAACTAGCTGGACATTAATTTTTCAGATTTCATCCCGTAGATCGATCGCAAAATTTATTTTTTGTTCACTTTGACTTAAAAGAGCGAAATTAGTCTGATTAACTGAACAGTGGAGACAAAGTTTGAAGATCGGTCTACCTGATCAGATTATTATTTTCATTAAAGAATATTTCACCGTTAGTGATTGACGTTTGTATAGAGAAAACCCTCCATCCACTCCCCACTTTAAAATACTATTTTCTTTTTAAATATCAAGTAGTTATCTTGCATTAGTCGGTAGTTCTGCTGATACATATTAGGGCATAAAGGTATATGAAGAGGAGAGATTAAGATATTCATTTTTGTATTGCAGGTATTTTGAATTTCTTTTAAATCGTGTGACCGCCACATATACCCCAAAACTGTTAACAAGTTTCACTTTTAAAATGATTTTCCTTTACTTAAGCCATTCTGAAATGTTCAGTTAACCTCAAAAAAGCATTATTGACCAAATTTTATCAGGTGGAGTAAAAGATAGGCCTCAGAAACGGTTAAAGGCCTCACAATACATGCTATCGTGCAGGTAGAGCAACAATGGTATCAAGTTACGCGCTGAGATCTTTTATTTAGAAACAATCCATAGTACCATCGAATTAAGACAAGGTATTTTGTTGGGTAAAAGCCTCCTAGGTTTGATTTGTGCTGACTGCATATTAAAACAAGTTGGCCTTTCCAATCGAATAGATATATCGAATTGGATATAATCGGCTCCCATTAATCTATCAATCAGCCAGTCTTTTATGCTTTCACTTAAAACATCAACATACTAAAACTTTTGTTGGATTTCAAGCAGAGTTCTTATCATGAATCTAGAGGCCATATTTTTAGTTAAAATTTTGGGCCATCTCTTTTAGCTGTGGTAATCGCTTCGATAAATGAATCCTATTAACTCTTTTCATCTCACTGGAACAGCCATAATATAGCTGGTGTATTAAAATGTCTCTCGATTTAGAACGATAGATTTTTGCCTCGCTAAGTTATCAAAATCATGATGGGTTCTCTACATTGTTATGATCGTATGCATCTACATTTTCAGCGCTTTGAGTTATTTGCTTTATCTTAGCTTTTGCAATCCATCTAAACTAACTTCTTTATCTCCATTGTTGAAGTGCAATAATCAATATTCAGTGAGTATTGCATTTGAGTGTTCCATGCCCGAACACGCAAAACTTCGCAAACCTTCCACATTGGGCCGTTGAACCAAGAAGCAAAATATAGATTAACGGATTTATCTTTCATTGATTACAAAAGATAGCAAATAAGTTGTATCCTGAAGATCTCAAGCTTTAACATCTCACTCATGATGAATCTATTCTGATGATTTTTCTCCAATTATCCTGAATTTGGATAACTTTGAAAACATCTCAGAAGTATGTCTCTCTTTTTTGTCCCATTTTTCTGAGATATCAATAAAAAATTGCTATAATATAGGTGTTTGGCACGATAGATCTTTATAACTATTTTATTAATGTGGTATTTTTTACTAACCACAGTACTACCAAAGGTAAAACAGTAAGCGTGCAGTTCCTGCCATGAGCTTGCCCGATATTACACTTTTATGCTGTTCATTAATGTCCACTATAAAGGAAAATAGGGTAATTTTATGAATTAACTACATGAATACTGCTTCATTTCGCTTTATGATAGAATGAATTAATGTATGACATCAAAATACTGTAAAGCATATGTATCTTTTAAGTGACCAATTGGTCTTCATATGTAGGAGGAGTAGACAGAGAGTAGATATGTACGCAATTCTAGCGTAATGCTACAATTTGCCCAAGGATTTCACCCATTGCCAAATAGTTTTGCTGGGATAAAATATGGGATCAGTCATGCAATTTTTATCATCTTAACAAAAATAACTCAAATTATACAATGAAAAAATTTGGCAGAACTACAAATTTTACAACATTTCATCATAGAAAACATCCAAACATGTTAGAATTGAAAATTTATAAAAAGGAAGTAATATAAACGTTTATATATATAAATTGAATATATATATATATGTATATAGAAGTATATATATAGTGCAAGTGTGAGTCAGGTAATCAGAAAAATTTAAATTCATCTGATATCCAGAATCATCAAATCGTTTGCTCTTTTCAAGCCGAATTTCCTTTAGACTTATCCCTTCATTTTATCAGCCTGCATTCCTGCGGAAAATCTGGGTCTCATGTTTTCATATAATTTTTCAGTATCCATCAACTGGGCAAAGGAATCTACCAGTTGGTAGATCATCTTCGGATTTATGGCGATCGATCTGCCAGTACCTTCACGTCACACTTTCAGTCGCAGAGTCGATGGTATGGAGAATTCACACATAATAATACAAGGAATGAATCCTTTGCCTTCTTTCTCGCTGAACACCTGTGTAGAGGCACCAATTTCCGGCCAATGTGATTACAATAGCAATTTTTACTAATTTCTTATTTCTAAGCTTCTTTGTAAAGATTTGCCCATATATTTAGTCTACGTTCCTTGTATTTGTCCAGCATGGATACTGGAAAGTCAATTTATATGAAGCGTTCCTATAATAAAAATGTACAGATAACAGAAAAGCATGAAAAAAGCTATTGAATAGGGCGAACCCACGTTTTCTTATTGGTTATTTTAAAATTACATCGAAGGTTAATAATGTGTGATACTTAACTTTTATTTCAGAATGAATATATGGGCTTTGTAGTAGCAGGTTTTCATCTCTAGTCCATTTTCCTAATCGCTCTTTTAATGAGCTATTACATTTATTCACAGTGAAATTAATTAAAAATATTTATCAAATTTTAATTGGTCGTTTTATGATATCGGCGAATGAAATCCCTTATAACTTCATTGACATTCGTCGAAAATTCAGAAAATTTTATTAAAATATTGATAATGCATGAATTTTGATTTCAGTAAAATTTGAATCATTTCAGTAATAACAGAAAATAATTATTTAGGATCTTAGCAACTCAAATGAAGTAATGTTAGAACGGACGATGCAATTACGGTTATTATAAGGTGAAGTTTTTAGGGGACTGACCTTTTGTAGGATCCACAACAGTTTTGTAACCCTAATGATATGAGTGACGTCACTGCCCAATCTTTCAAACTAGGTCAATTCAGAGCGCAGTACTAATTTCAAGTAAGGCTTCTTTTACAAATTGACCGTGTTAAGCTAGGAGATATTACCTTTAAAATGGAAATACCTTTCCAAATAAGAAAGACTCGAGTCAAGATGAATCAATGGTGTATTGGATGATCGCGGAGGATAGAGAGGGAACTGTGGGAAGGAGACATGGGCTACACGTCCAGACTGTTTACTCAAAATTGATATTTTGAGTAAAGGCTAAATAAAGTATGTTTAGAGGGGCTATCATGTTTTTCTCTTTGTATTTCACTCTGCAGCTATTTAAGCTGGGCGGACCTTTGAGTCATCAAGTGATTTATTATATATGCTTTTTTCTAGTATCGAATCTAGTTTGTAAATGAGGAATAAAAAAATGCAAACGAATGCAACTTGAAACTAACCACTGGTGAAATTATCAACCAATTTCCTTCAACTTTTAGCTCCAATCACAAGAGATGCCTTTAAATATTTTAGCCCTTGAAGAATAAAACCGACACCATATGCATCTGAAATTGCGTATAAACCTCCTCATTCAATTAATTTAGTCCTTCCAATGTCATATTCTGTGATGAGAGTGATTTTGAAGTGTCACTCATTATATCTGCAATAGTTTTCTGATTTGGTAAGATTTTGTATCCTATTCTAGAAGACCTCTCATCTTTGTTTTAGACCTATTTGTTTAAACTCTATGAAGCAGACCTCTCAGATGTAATCCTTTTTTGGACTAATCTCATAAGACGTATTCAGTTACTTTCCTGTCTTCAGAAATTTGAGACTGAACTGAAATGTTTGCAGCATTGGATAGTTGGGTGCATAGCCATCGCAGGTTTTACGATTAATAGCTTCATAATGAAAGACATCCACGTTAACAGCACTAAGCGCTAAAAGCATGCCACTAAGTATCATTGACACAAATAAATTGAATCGACAAGATCGACTCCTCTTAATCAACCGATCAATAGGTGATGAACAATCAAGGGAACGAATCGTGAAATTTGAATTTCGGAACGTGATCTGTCTAAAAATCAAATGATGTAAGATTTCTTGATACATTAGCATTGCTCTTCCTATCATTTTAGTCCGCTCGCCGGGTCCGATGTTGAACTCTCTGTTGTTTGATGTTAATTGCTTTCCGCATTTAAAAATTGAAATTTTTTGTTTTACTATCGATAGTAATGATAATTAATAATTTGGTACTAAAAAAAGCACTTGTCATCACCTATCCTATGAAAGTAAACTTAATATAACAGGCTTTGTTTTAATATTTTACTGTCAGCATGCCAAAAATTCTACCCTTAGTTAAATAAGTTCATTAATTTTAATATAAAATAACAGGAATATAAATCATGCAGCCACATAATTTTGACATTTATAAATCAGCTCGGTTGTTGTTTACAATAATTCTGTACGGAAAAATTAACGTAAGGGAATTCTTGCTAGTTGATTTTGTTGCATTACCGTATTAAAAAGAAAAAAATCAAGCCTCATACGCTGGGTGGTATCGGCTGCAAAGAGGCAACACTTTTATTTATATGTCACTACAATTCAGAACAAAGGGATGATGATTGTTTTTTCGTCATTTTGGAGCCAAAAGTGAGAAAAAAATTCCTTTTTCTCTTTTAAATTAATTAACTTTAGGACATTATTTGAGTTAGAGAATTCATGGAGAATAAACAAGAGGTCTAGCTCATAAAATTTAATTTCAGATTTGTTAATAGCAAATTTTGCGCATATATTTATTCATATTTTTAAATGGTCGGTAAACCAAAGAGTGCTTCACTTGTTCATAAAATACCAAAGGATAAGGAAATTTTTTTCTCATTTCTCTCAAAATTAATTTCTTAGATCTAGGCTAAGCAAGTACATTTTTAATTAAATTAACAATTTAAAACAATCCAGAGATTTCGAACGATCTGATTTACATGGTTTATTATTTTGAATTTAAATGTAACGATAGAATTAACTTTATACATTACACATAGTATTATTAAGAGACTAATCTTATTTCTGTAAAAGGTACATTCTCCCTAAGGCGTAATGTAATTTTCATTAATTGTTGTATTTCAGCCTAAAATATTCGTTACCAACTGATTCTTTGGTTCATAGTTACTCAATAAACATTTTATCGGGTAGTTTAATGAGGATAGTTTGGAAAAACTCATGATTATTAAAGCTTCTTGTGGGAAAACCGAGACCGAATAATGTATTATGCCAACGAAAATCTGTTTGATTTCAGTTAACATATTTTTTGCCTTATTTTTATTCAGATTTATCTTTCTTTAAGATATTCTGAGACATGAAAGTTAAAATAAAGACTGACACCATAATTTAAGACCTCTACGAATCTTCCCTTAAAAGATCAGTTATCTCATTGAACCAGCACGAAAATTTATAAGTCAACTTGATATATCTGAAAAGCCCTATTTTAGACAAACATATTAATTTTAACGCATCGTACTGAATGTTAGTTCTACATTTAAAAAATGTATATTCATTTATTTATTTATTTAAAACTAATTAATACTTTTGATCTAAAGACAATAACGCTTTAGGTTAAAATTAATGCAAACTTCGGAAAGTCTACTTATTTAAATATCAGTGACATCCACAGTCAAATGAAGATTTCGATACAAACTCTATCTTGGCAACAAAATCAATATTTGCTTTTCATACAGCCGTCTCGACCAATAATAAGTCCATTTATTTAAAAATTGTATGAAGAATAAAGATACTCCTTCTTTACATTTTTGCACGTTTAGTGGAGAGGTCCGCGCACATTTATGATTAACTTACACACATTTTGATATTCTTTCCCTATTTCTTAGTGTGATACACAGTTATGAAGAACATATTTACAGATTTTTTTCTTTGATTTAAAGGGCAGTCTTTAAATAATTTTAAACTTTACTGTTAAGAAATCTACCGATGTAATAGGTACTTGTTATAGAATTCACCCCCGCTGAAAGCTTGTAATAATGCATTCAATTTAGACTTGTTAAAGTCATTCACGAATTATTAAGCAAACAAAAGCATTTTCACCTTCAGAAAGCGGTAAAATGGCTAATTCATATTAGTTTCTCTAGTATTCTGTTATCTAAAGCAGTTGTCCGATTTTGTACCTCTTGTGAGTACAGAGACCACCTAGTGAGAATGGGTGTTTGTTGTCTGAGCCACAATGAAATAAGTTTGCCGGGACAAAATTCATTAAAAACACTTTTTCACAAAACAGGGGAAATGAGGAGCCAGTTTTTTGAACCTAAATGAGGTACCGACAGTGGTCAAGGCCTGCTGATAACTAAATGTTCAACTTAGCCACTCTTCAGTAGATCTAAATTGATCAAATAGAAAACTCGTCTTCACATTTTAAGTATACCAATGTGATTTAAAGTCTAACCTTTTGGTAAGTTATTCACAAGCGGAATCGAAAGATACGCCAAAAATGATATTTTTCTTCATAGGATTCAGTTTTTCTCTCTGTGTCTGAGCTCAAATATTTCAACTGATGTTGAGCTTTCAAAGCTTTAACATGCCCATAAACTAATCAACAATTTTAGACCGATTAGTATTAGTTAGTAGCACAAAAATATACGTTACGTAGATACTCACTTCAACCCCAAGTGTCGTTGTGCGCAAGATGCCAGTGCTTGTAAGATTGTTATTTCGGTCTTTATTAATTGGCTTACTAAAAGAGGGCTGACGAAATGGAAGCGACAAATTGTACAACCTAAATAAACCTCAACTCGGTCAAAATCAATAACTATTGAAAATAAGACATCATTCGCCAATCGTGAATTCAAACAATTCTTGCTCTTTCACTATGGAGAATTAAATATTTTATTTTGGGGCTAGAAATTATGAACAAATGGTTGCATAGGCGCCCCAGTTAGTTATATATTTGGATTTTGCCTTCCTCCCCATATACAGCTCCACCTTTTCTAACTCAGACTTAATCTTTGAGTTGGCATTATACTAATCATTTCCTATCAAACTGATCTAATCAATAATTTGAAGCTTCGATGAAGATTAAAGCCAATCTACAATATTTGATAATTCTGCACTCTAGAGTATTATGCAACTTTAGATTTGCTCGTTTAACATTTTATTTCGTTATCTGAAAAAGCGCGAACTATTTAATTTGAAGATCATAAAACACGGGTTGAAATCCAGTTTATTTGTTATCACAAATACCAGATGGGTGTCCTCAAACGATGTGCACCATAGCAATCGCAAAGCTTAACTCAAAGTTACACCTAACAACAAGGGTAATCAAACACATGCCTTATTCTACCTGCTCAAGTTTTAGCAAATTGTGAGCTATTGAGTTTTACTTGTAATAAATTTATAATATATTTATCAGTTCATTCAATATTCATGGACGTTGTAACCTGAACAGTTATGCGTACCAACGGCGCAACGATGATATTGCGTCCATTAATTTTAATCAAAAGGATCATAAAGATGCGATATGACAAAAAATGCTGCTTTCAGAATGCAAATTGGCAAACAGTTGCTAAAATTGTGTCCTCTTTCATCATCTCAAGTTTTATTTTCGACGGCTGCTGAAATCAAAGTTTGAAAACTTTACTTGCACTTGCATATTCCATTGGTAAATATTTTTTGTGCATTATATATTTCTAGAATATTATTTTCCATAAGAAAGCTCGTAATTGGGAAAAATATTAATGTAAAAAATTGGTTCGTTATCATGGATTTTATTTATAAATTTGGTTTATACTATACCATTCAGACAGGTGGAAGCATCGCTATAAGTATATAATTTGGAGAAAGGATGAAAAGATACCGTTCATGAAGTGCGGGATTTTAATTTTGCGCTACTCAACTCATTTTCTATGCATCGTTTCTGCTTTCTCAAAAAATCATTTGAAGAGACTCGCACTGAATTTAGTGCTAATAATGCGGATGAAATTCTACAATATGGCATTTCAACAGGCCTGTCTTTAGTGAGCTCCGTGATTGAACATTTGTGACTACTGGTCGTTACATCTGTGGATCAGATATCCTGTCGATATTTCAAAAGCATTGTCCTGCAATGTACTAATTTTGCTCGAATTCCTTTGAGGTTGGGATTTACTTTTTTGATACAGTTATCTACATTATTGGGTGCTGTAGACATGGCAGCCAAGTCAAACCAAAAAGTTCCTTGGTGTGTTGATTGACTTGCCTTATTCGTGGCTTTGTGTAAATATTTATTCGAGTTCTTCCTAGTACCTGATAACTCGAAAGAAGTTTTACATAAATAGTAAAGAAGGCGGTTTATAATCGTCCATAATTATGGTCATTTCATAAGTACGCTGGTGCTTCATGGTTGATGAGTCAATTTAGAAGTAACAAGATCAACGCTATTAAATACACATTCAGTGACGTATATGGTCAACTCCTGTGATAATTCTGGTCAAAATGAGGGGTTAAGAATGCGAGTTTTTATAGAAGCACCTCCAGTCCTCAGTTCAATTAATTGATTTCAACTCTTTCCTTAGTGAACTTGGAAAATTTTAATTGCATCTTCATAGAAAAAGGGTAGCTAGCTGATATTTGCTCAGTTTGTATGATTAAATTTCGTTAAATTAGTTGATTGGTACACCAGATGATATAAAATTCAGATCTGTCCAAAAGGATTGGTAATAATATCAAATGTCAATGCTGGATGAAAGAGAAGTGGTAGGATGCGAGTTATTAAATTCGAATTGAATAGCTGAACATTTTCTTGCCGATATAACAGTACAAGATCACTCATATAATTTAGACTGTCTGTTTAGATATTTTATAGTTGCAAATTCTCAGACTTAGAAGAATAAGGAAAAATGACCTGTATCTCAAACGTGAGGCTTAATTATTAAGCAAGTGAATTTGTTTATGTAGATATGGATATAGAGGAGACGATTGATTAACCACTACTTTCAACAATAATTACATCGTTTTGCATCTCCAAATACGAGTCTAGAAAAATGATAATCGATGGTTTAGCAATCTGGAGACGAATCTTGTGGATTTCACTTTGATGTTTCATTAAAGTTTCGGGCAACATTAAGACCTTGGAATTAGTCCCTTTCCCTAATACACCAGTTGTGAAATTGCATATATTTTTGTCAAATCTTTAGCTAAAACCTCTGGAATACTCATTTTCACCATAATCTTGTGGTCAAATAAAATGTAGACGTTAAGAAGTATGTCAGTTCTTATCAAGATTCAGTATACTTTCTACTCACAGTTGCAAAATTCTTAACTGCTTCTTTAAAGTAAAGGATTGTCTTTTTCCAAAAAATTCTGTCCAAGGGTTTGTGGTAATTGGAAACTCTCTTCGTTGATCCTTGAATTAATTTTATGGGAAGCAAATATAATACCATACACAATCTTTCGTTTTTAATTAAATTAATAAAAACGAAGAAAAAACAGATTTTCAAGTTGCATATATCCTTGTTTAATTTTTAACTCATATAAATTTTATTGTCAATGGTGAGAATAAACATTTGGTTGGGTTTCTGCCTCAAAACTAGTTCGTTTTCGATTCAAAAATAAAGTGATGGCAAGACAAAAATTCATATTCACAATTTTCTCAATTTATTTTCAACGTTGATTTTAATATTTCTCCTGAGAACCACAATGAATGTCCACAAAGTGTACTTTTGTATGCGTTTTAATTTCATTCAGCTGGTGGCTGCAAGACATCACGTGACAAAACCTTTGTTTCGGATGATATTTTACCGGATATACTGAAGCTCCTTAGCATATTATTTCATGTATGTTCAGCATAAATTTACTTATATTTCATAAGTTAACTTCGGTTTATATAATTGAATTTTCTAAAAGTTTGCTAATTGGTACCACAGAAAGTTTTGATGGCTTTTATTAATCAGCGCTCGATGTGGTTAAGAAAGTGTTGGCATTCATTCTCGAATTTGGCTAAATTGTAATATACTCCAAATTCTACTAACTATGGCCTCTCATATACCATATATATCCAAAAGCAACGTATTTGTTGCTATTATTGTTCATGGCGGGGCAGTCATGAGGAATCACCAAAGCACGGGTACCAAGATAATTTGACAAGGAACAAAGGATAAGTGAACGTAAATTTTAAAGCTTCGGCACCAAGATTATCACATCACTTGAATTCTAGGTTTCTCCAGTTGTATTTTTTCGCTTTATGAGTATAGTTCACAGAGCTACGTTCTGTTGTTTTAAATTCTAAATTTCATCATTTAATCACTCTACCTCTAAGTGCGTTTATGTTCAAGACGTTCAGAGCTTGTTGACCAGTTGATTAAATTGGGTAGCCGATTATGTCATCTCCATATATCTGCTTTGTCGAACATCGCAGAGTTAATATCAATAGGTTTTCAAGAAAGAGTAGTTCAAGAAATATGAATTCTAATACGCTCATCCGGTGAATATTTGATTTTTTTATAAACAACCTTTTAATTGGCGTCCAATACTGCAAACCACAGACGACAAATCCAATCGCCGGTTTCTCTTACCCTGACGTTGTTGGATTTAATTTAGTTGACTTAAATGTTAGCTTATCATTGGGTCAAATGATTTCAAAATTATCCAGGCTCGTGATTAGAGATATAATTAGACCTTATGAATTTTCAAGGTCATATTCGAATATTTGACACTTACATTTATTGAATTTGCCAGATTTTGCATTAGTGACGCATTTCGGCAGAATACGAAGGTTTTATAAAGAATAATATCTTTTAAAACAATTTTTTGTTGCCTTATCAAGCATATAATAAAACTGTATGTGTTTGCTTTCATTTGTGTTAAAACTAAGCTCAATCGAAAAATCTGATCCTCATCGGTGCCGTAAAGGTCCATGTAAACACTTGCCAAATTAGAGATTACGAAAGTGATGTCTATTAGCGCCCATCGAATTATTTAGAATGGCCAGGCGTGGTGATTCGTAGGACGGAAGATAGAAGGCGGCTCTAGAATACTTTCCTTCATTTCAAGTCAATTGATATTTAACTATCGCATCTAATTCAGTTCATTTTACTAGTATTTTGGAAAATTTGTGGAACATCAGGCAAATGGGTCCACACAAAGACTTTCACTATTGTAAAAATACCATCCTTTGTGATATTTAATTGTTATATATCCATTCATTTTAATATAACAATGTCGAGCCGGTCCAACACATTGAATAAATCTGCATACGTAACCTTTAATTGCTTAAATCGAAATAATAGTTTAAAGCAACGACATATTGTGTTTATTTATTAGTGAAAACGAATAAATAAATATCAATTACTGAAATTGAAGGAAAAGTTACCATATATTACCATACTGAAAAAAAGGATATTAAAATTGAAAAATTCGAAATATTGCAATAGTTCATGTAAATATCTTTTTTCTATATTATAACATTCCGATGTTATTTTATATTAAATGAACTTTGAAATTCTCTATTGGAACTTAGCTAATGTGCAAAAAATTATGCAGATGTTTATAATATCCACTGAAATTAAATGATATTCATAGATTCAAAATAGACATTCCAACGAAGCTGACAGTAACTATCGCTTGAGATTAATCATAACACCAGGCTAAACTTGGCCTATTTTCATTTCCAGTTTCCTCGCATGTTTGAAGGAATAATGGGCTCATGGTGTCAAGGCCAATTAGCCTGTCTCCAAGCTGAAGGATGATTGTCTTCTTAATTGGTTGTCATCATCCCCCCCCCCCCCATCATTCATCAAATCACACCCAGGATGAGACAACCAGGGGTATCCGTGTCTCTGGAATGCACGGTTTAACATTCTGTTCGCATACACCCACGCACCTGCCCCCGTGAGAAGGAGCCAATGGGGGCGCAGATTATTTGTATGCGCACTAATTGGTTGTGTACACGTGCGAGTGTATGTCCAGGAGTGAAAACACGTGTGTGTGTGTGTGGATTCAAATGACGACACTAACCCCTGCAAAGGCTATGTCTCTACACCTCCAGTTATGAGTCCATCTATACTCAATAATCTCATCCTCCCAATCTTCCTTCTCCTCATCCCCTTATCCCACGGATTCACGGCCAGATTTGAAATCAACGAGGGTGTACCCGTTGAAAGTCATGTTGGCTCTCTGACATCTCATGGACATTCTGTTAGTGGAAGTTTGATGTATAATAAAGTTTCCAATCCGAAAGATGGGTCGAAATACTTCAATGTGGATAAGTTCTCCGGTCGCATTAGTGTTGCTGCGGACCTAGACAGAGAAACAATCTGTGCTCCTCCTGCTCATAAATCTGATGATGAATGTGTACTAAAGTTCAGTGTCACTTGCTTACGAGTCATAGGTGGGAGAGTCGAAGCTTTAGCTGACGTAGCTATCACATTACGTGATATCAATGACAACGGATGTGAATTCGTTCCTTCTAGTGAACAAACTATTCGGATACGGGAAAATGCAGATATTGAGAAAACCCGAATTAGACTCTACATTCCTCACGATCCAGACAGCGCACGTCTGAGTCACTCAATTCAATGGAATCAGGTGAGGTTAGAAGATCCCACAGCGACCTTCCAACTCCATGTCGTCCACCCATCTGCTGCTGCAAGTAATTCCAGAAATTCCTTTTCCCCCTTGGGTTACCGCCAACAAGATGCTCAATTATTCCTTGGTCTCCTACGTTCACTTGATTATGAAACTAATAAACATTACCGCCTTACTGTTGTGGCTGGCGATGGATTCCATGAATGCAAACTGGCTGTTCGAGTTGAAATTGAAGACGCTGATGATAACTTCCCAATATTTGAGAAGACTGTCTACAATGTAACCATTCCAGAAAATCTCTCTTTGAATGAAAAGATTGTGACCGTCAAAGCGCATGATGCAGATGCAGGTGAATTTGGAAAGGTATTCTATTCCATTGATCCATTTTTTACGGATCCGGCAACAGTGAATGTGTTTCATATAGATCAAGAAAGCGGAACAATATTTCGAAGAAATAAACTGAATTACCAGGATTCCTCACAGTATCAACTAACAGTAAAAGCTAGTAACAGTGATCAAGCGTCTCTAACACCATCTAGCGCCTATAGCAATGGTCAACCGAGTTATTTAACTAAAGTTATTATTACGTTGGAGGATGTAAACGACCACGAACCAGTAATAACGATATTTTCTCCTACTGGCTCGAAGAAATTGACCCTTACAGAAAATCTCCCTGGAGGTCAGGATGTAGCTATTTTAAGTGTAGAGGATAAAGATACTGGAATGAATGCTGTCGTTGAATGCCAGCTGAAATCTCAATCGATTCATGACGCCCTATCTCTTCGAATTATGACCTCAGATTTGGAATCTTTCGAAGATTCTACAAGAATGGTAACAAATAAGAAATACAAACTTCTGGCCACCAGATCATTTGATAGGGAGCAACATTCAGAAATTCATTTTACAATCGAGTGTTGGGATGGAGGAAAGCCGGTTATGAGATCGATGCAAAAAGAAACTATCTACATTCTAGATGTAAACGATTGTGCTCCATCTTTTGAAAATGATACCCATCATTTTCGAGTTTATGAAGATCCAAGTCCTAGCATAGTTGGACTTGTCAGGAATAGTGCCCAGACTGAACAAATCGGACAGGTTAAAGCTCGTGATCCAGATATCGATCAAAATGCCAAATTGCAATATAAATTCTCTCCAGAGTGTCCTGAAAGCTTTCTAGAGTTGGTTCAGTTAGATGAAGATACCGGAGTTCTGTATTCCACTGGAAATTTAGATAGGGAAAAAATCACCTCACTTGGATGTAAGGTGATTGTCAGCGATATGGGTATACCACCTCTATCAGGTCAAACTGAAATTGAGATTGAAGTCTTAGATCTAAATGACAATTCTCCACAGTTTGAGCTCAGTGAGTATGATTTCAAAGTTGAGGAAAATTCCCATTCTGGAACTTTGGTAGGAATTGTTCGAGTCTTTGATGCTGACCTTGGACCTAATTCAAAGCTGGAATTCAGTTTGGAGGGTGTTCAGCCTACCTCGTGGCCAAAGGAAACGGATGTGGAAAGCCTCTTTTCCAGCGTTCGTCCAAGTAGGGAGAAACCTAGTAGTCAGTATTTGAATTTGGTGCGATTTGAAGCTCTGGCAGTGAGAAAACATCTTCCACCTGGTGGACCTTTTTCTCGCAACTCCACCTCCAATGGAAATGGCGGTGGTGGAAGTGCATACGAAGTTCGAATTTACACTGCAGCTCCAATCGATAGAGAATCCTTGGCTAATTCTCTCAGTGGAAGTTTACCACTACTCAATAACTCTTTAGAATTCGTCGTTCTACGATTTATTCTCAGAGCCCAGGATTCAGGTTCCCCTAGACTTGTCGGACGAGTTCCAATCAATCTGCGTGTCACTGATGTAAATGACAACTCACCGGTCTTCATCTTCCCACCAATGGATTCCGTAAATGTTACAGAAGTTCGACTGTCAATTCGAGAACCAGTGGGATTTCAATTCACAAAGGTGAGCTAATCTATATTCTGCATTAATTTTACGTTTTATTTCTGGATAATTCTAATTCTCTGTATTGACTATGTTATCATGCCTTACGGATTTAATTGTTTCGCGATCACTGAACAACAGCAGAAAACAAAATGCCTTCTATATTAAGAGATCACTTTTCTACAGTGGTACTTTTGAATTTATTGGTTCATTATAACCGATAAGAAAAAATATTTGAATATCCGCAAGGGCTGTACTATTCATTTGTTTTCCCCGTTCCACTCCTTTGCATGAAAAACAAATAAACACGTGGATAGAGTAATTATTTGTTATTATTATTTTAATAAATACGTTAATTTAATGCTAACAGAATATTAAAACCACTTCTTACACATCTTAACCTCACAAAAATCAATAAATCGGCGAGCCAAACTCGGCTCGTGGTCTAACTCCGAGTTGATGTTGATGTGCTTCATCTATCGATTATATCTTCGCCATTTGGAAGATTCATGGGGTTTCAATGAGGGAAAGTTAAAGTCACTCTTAAAAAACGGTTAATATATCTTTTTTTATTAGAAAATTTTTTATCGTCACAAAAGTGCAAATTTGTTAAAGTTGGTATCGTGAAAGCTTTCATATTCGGTTAACCCCGTTTTGCGACCTTCCCATACGCTCTGAGGTCCTCTGTGTACTTTTATGCACAAATTTTGTGAGTGACAGAAGTTAGGTGCGTGTTGGTTTTGTCACCTTTGAACTAACTTTACCTTTTCCCAAACGTACAACTAAAAGTACATTATATTATGAAGTTAAAAGTTTGCCTCCTCATGTTATATTTGAGCGACCGTTTTATGTCACTTCCTACTGAGTATTGTGGAAATATACATAAGATCGTCAAAAGATTCTATGAATAAACAATTATACTTCTCACTACCTTTTAGTGGTTATACTCCAATCAGAACTTTAAATCCTTATATTAATCGAATCCGCTCCATTAGTGCAAGCTTACTTTGCACTTAATTACTAGTATTTGTTTGTCGTTGAAAGCATAGCCTGTCAAATTTATCATAGATAAGCAGCAATGACAACTAGTTTAAATGCCTATATCGTGTACTTTCACACTCACTTGCATTGTCCAATTATCTGAAATCATTTGAAATAAATTTGATCGGTTAAAGAATTGATTGGTATTTAGAAGGTTGATTCTAAAAGGTTATCCATTTGGTCAATTTCAAAGGAATTAAAGGAGATCCCCAATACTTCCACTTCCTACAATATGGCGCACCGTCTCTATCAACAGAAGTTGCCATATGTACTCAGTTGGCAACAGAGTTTAAATGAGCCTCGACCGTCTTTAACGACATGTCTACTTGTCTAATTTCTCGGTCTACGTATTTCCTGTCCGCTGTTCAGACTCTCTCTAGCTGATGCTGCAAAATAACTTACTTCTGTGTGCATTTAACAGGCTTTGCTGCCAGCCTGCAAGATTTAAACGATGATTGATTTCCTTCCTTTCCTATTAATTCCCCTTAGTAGAGGGGAAAGGCCCGATTACTCATGATTTAAGTCAGGTGTTACGGTCCAAGCCGTTGTTTGGACTTCAGTAATCTGACTGTATTAAAATTTCTGCTTCACTAGCACTGACTGGTCAGGAAGGAAGGCAAACTCCTTTTCATGTCATTAAATCAATTATTTTAAACAGATTTTTGACAGAAAATTCCCTTAGATTTCTCCACGATACAATATCTAAAAAACAGCCATTAGTAAGTTAGAGGTGCTTTTTCACTGTTCGACTCCCCTATTTCCAGTGAAATTCTCGAACAGGACATTGAGTGATCGAATTACAGTTTCCGGTTTCTCGCTATCAAGTGCTAAGAAAATGCCATTCAAACTTATTCTTCGTGATATATTCGTTCTTACCTACGGGAGAAGATGGAAATGAAACGGTTTTTTCATGAGAAAGCAAGTACTAAAGTAGAAATTGGGTGATTTATTAAGAGTTCAGTCAGGAAAATGAATTTTATATTCATGTTTCGTTTGATATAAACCTTTTAAAAGCTTTGTAAGGTTGTATTTTCTCTTTACTACCCATAAAAGTGATTGATATGGGTTCATCACAGTAGATTTCATCTATGATACCTGAGATGACGTCCTTAATTTTCACGTACATCCTTCAGTTCTTCATTTAGGGATCTAGTCACAGATAAATTTTTTCTCTATGATGAATTTTCCAAAAGACAGCCAATTGTGGTTCCCGACACTGTGCCTACAGTTTCACCCTAGGGGAGAGATTAATGAGTCGAATGTTTACGGTCAACGGTCATCAGTAGGTCAAGGCGCCTAGTGACCGGAGCCATGATGTCTGGACAGGGAGAATTGAGGGTGAGGAAGTGATGAAGTGGGATCAAACGAGGACAGACTGCCCTAACGATGATTTAATGCTTTTCCTGACCCACTCAAAGGTAATCATTCACGGTTTTCTGCCAACGGGAGCAGCAGTCATAAAAACGCGAGCATAAAGTAAACACTCTCACTCAGTCTCTCCCTCCCTGGTCTAAATTTTTATTTATTATATTCCTCTCGACTACCTGGCCATTAATCCTAGTTCTGTCGGTGTGCGTTTTGCTGCTAACTCAGATAAAGAGCATCCATTTTGGGTTAACACTGGAAAACAACATGCTAATGGTCCTCTTTTGAATTAGAATGTTCTTAAATTGAATTCGGTAATAATAATATGAATAGAACTCACTTAATTTCCCTCAGCTTTTGAAGGATACCATAGATAAAGTGTTATAAAACGCCCTTGAGCCTACAATCACATTCTAGAGTATAGAAATGAAATCTGAATCCGAGTCATTCGACACCATGGTATTTTTGATGAAACGAAGATATCTAGGTGTGTACCTAATAGACAATCAATCTGCAACAAATTCTAGTTCTCATTATAATGATGAAGAAGATTGGGATTTGACGACAGTATCTCTAAACCACTACAATTTATATTGCAAGTTTTTCAAGTATCACCCACATTGGTCGAAAATGTCTTCTATTCACAAGATTTCTGATTGCTTTTTAATGATTGTGGAATAACTATAAAATTGAGCCTGAAGCACCATAATTCTTTCAAAGATAAATGAGTGTTTTCTTTAAATAGTATGAAGTCTGTTGTATAATTTGTCCCTAATAACCGCTTGACCATTCAATTCTTTTACATTTAATATGAATTTCAAAATGAATATTTTTCTCAAAATAATGCTGCTGACATTCTGGGATCTAACTGCAAACATTGCATTTATTTTCATTCGAAATTTCTGTCCTTTAATTTCGAGTTTTAAAAAATTTTAATTTAATTGAATAAGCTGGATGTGGATAAAGGTGGTAGAAATTTACATTAGAATAGAGGGTAAAGTTACTTTTAGATGGACTCACGATTTTCGAACATTATTATTTCTCGCAGCAATGTAAAAATACAATTTCTGGATGGGGAAACAGTTGTAATCGGTTAACAATGTAAGTATAAGGACACTTTTTCCTGAAAATTGTTTACATTTGTGATTCTTCAGATTAATAAATATATCTTTCTTCCGTATAGATACAATGATGCAACCAGAATGATGATAGGCAATTCTATTATTAACAGCACAAATCCCGCAACTAAACTCATAATTACGGTTACTAATTGCGAGATGAATTAACTAGATTCTTCCTCACGCCATAAATACATTTTAGTGTGAACTCAAATAAACCGACGTAGCAAAATTGAGCTTATCTTACATATAAAGATATCATCTTTGTTTGCTTTTTTTCTTCTCATTTTTTTGTAGCAAAGTTATTCATTCTTCTGTCGCACATAAATCAAGTTCTTGAGAGAAAAAAATAACATCAATTTAGAGTTGAGAAGTCATAATTTAACTTAAAATCATTTATCTAGATTGTTTTCTGCTAAGAACATACCAAATAAAGACATTTATTTAATAGTGACCTGAAGAATGAGTCCGAATAATCTAGTAAAATAACACCAATTTCGACAAATTCACTGCCATATATCCAGTGAGCTAAACCCCTTGATAAGTATTGCAAAATGTCCGACACAGCTAGAATGATGCTCAATTGAATAGAGTATTAATTCCATGCATTAAAAAGCATTTAGAAGATACAAACAGAAGAACACTAAGGAAATAGTTATTTTTCGTTGGCTCCTCTGCATTTCACCTTCTACATAATTTTGTATTTTGCCTAAATTTATCTCCGTATCTCGCCCTGCTCCGGGGATGGGTGAATATTTCAAGTGATAAAGGGAACATCGCAGTATCGTACTGATCCCAGGAAACTTGGTTATAAGCGAGACTTTTTAATTATTCAGGGTTGAATTTACGTCTTCGGTGTGGTTAAATAATCTGTGAATACGTCGCCAATATTGATTAGACTTCAACTTATCCTATGTTTAGAGGCTAAATAACTCTTCTTGCAGAAGCGAATGATTAACTAATCAAAATTTTTATAAACAGAAGCGTACTATGAACAGACATTAGTTGAGGTTTTATTCACATTTTTAATCATACGTGACCATTCCCCATTTTCCATGACAATCTTTGACAGTTTTCGCATTGACCCATGCATGTAGTTTTTTAATGCTGCATCACTATCTTTAAATTCGAACGTCATAGTATCCCAGTGACTTGGTACGTTCCTGATCACTTAGATGTCTGTAAATTGAGTTGCTTTTCCAATAATTCTGTCCCTGACCAATAATCTATACACATTCATGGGAATTTTTCAGAGTTTAAAGTCCACAGTAACCGAAAATGAGATTCGTGTTATCACATTTAGGGCGGATATGCGTATTTCCAGTCAGATGAGAATAAATCATTCCCGGGATTTTGTGTATAATTTACCAACTTTCTGAGCATATGTAGACCATAGATTAAAGGGCTCTTTGAAAATAAATCTTAGGCTTTGGGCCAGTCTCAATTCATCTTGTTAGTAAGTTAAATACTGTTATTTTACCGCCATTTGGGTTTTTGTTAAATCTCCGTCGAATACGCCCAATAATAAAACCTTGAGATGTCTCTTGGATAATTATAAATACCGACTTCTTGGTATTGCTTAACAATGGTTCTCACATCTGTTATAGGTTGTAATATCAAAAACTTTTAATTTATTCTCATAAGTTCAAATGAATTTTAGAGGTGACTATTTCGAGATAATCGCAAAGAGTATTGGGATTTTAAATTTTGATACATTTTATTACTTTGAAAGAAAATATTACTGTTTCTTTTCCGTAAGTTTATTCAAGCCTCTTGATTTAAAGAACTCGTTACCGGTTAAAATAATCCCTTTCATAAATAAGGCATTGTTATTCCACTTTTATTTAATATTGTTTCCTTTATGACAAAATCTACAAGATCGGGCATGATTAAAGTTAACTTAAAATAGTCTAAAGAAGATAAAATTACTAATCCATTGCTCTGTTCTTTTTCCTCCATGTTTTCTCCATTAAATTGCCATTTAAAAATTTGTCGCTTGTTGTTTTAATCATTTTAAAAGCGTCGATTCATTTTAAATTTGCCCTTTTCTACTGAAAAGCTATAAAATAAACAAATTTTAATAGAGTTATTAGTATGATGTGGTAAGTTGATTAGAAATGTGTTCTGATAATCAGTAAAACTGAATTTCATGATAGATTTAATAAAACTCTTTCTGTTTCCCTGTCCGTTTATCTCTTTTTTGTTTATTAGTGATTCCACTTCTCTTTGGTTTATAAAGCCTTCAGTAACTCAACTCAAATTAGAGACAATATTCTCAAATTTTCTTGGTTTTTAAGGGCATCTATTAATGTTTTATAGTAATCTGCATGAACTTTGAGTTCTCTTCTCCCCAAAACTATCGGTTCATGGATGAATATAGGTCTTATTGATTGCGGTTAGGTACTTTTAACAATAATTCATACTATGGAGAAATGAATTCATTTTATATGAATTGATACAAATGCTAAAATAACGTGAATATTGATTCAAAAAACAAATTAGCTTCATGAATTTCCTATTGGAGCTTATTGAGCCTTATATATTGGCTCTGCTTTTTTATGGCTTAATTTACTATGATGGGCAAAGCAATGAATAGTTTAACTAATCCCGCCTAATCCTTAGAATAATTTCGCAAAATACGTAGTCTGTAGGTAATTTTCGCTGTCTTATATATCAGGCAGCTCCTTTTTCAACCATTGAAACATTTACTTAAAGAGGGTAATGGTTTATCAAGGTATAGGGATCGCAGCACAACAATCTTCTGAGATTTTTGTGGGAAAATTGCCGATTTGCAGAAAAAATATAGCTGTTGCTGTTAAGCGAGTTTAACACTTTCGCAACTATCATGCCGACAAAACTTTCGTTTCATCTGCGTAATTGCTAGCGAAAAGATAGGAGAGTTTCAAAAATGCCTTTATTTGGGTAATGTTCAATATAAATTCTGAAAAGCATTGATTACTGGCCTAAAGTTATGCTCTGAGTGGAGAAAGATCGTTGATAGAAAAATATGCAATGCGAAATCTTCAAGCTAAGAAATGGGATACTTTTGCAGATCAGCAAAAAATTAATGACTTAATCCATTCTAATAATCTTGAACTGGTTTATGTGACGCCAAAGCTCCTCATCGCGTTATCTTACGATTAAAACTAAGCTAATATTATCTTTAGACGCTTAATCAGAGTCACCACCTTGTATCCTTACTTCCTACCAACTACACCGACCTCGTCTGAAACGTGTCTTTGACATAAAACATACAGTAGTGTGACCTCGGCTAGTGGAAAACCGCGAAAGCACGTCTCGGTCACATTAGTGCGTGTGATCGCATGTGTGGTTTACCCTAATCTAACCTACTTAAGTTCGTTCACTCATGTTCACTTTAGTATTTGAGTCACTTACCTTCGAGCCAGGGTAGAAGGTGAGAATGTAAAACAGAAAGAGGAAATTTTGAATTCACTTAACAAAAGGGAGGGAAAGAAAAAATTGTGAAACAAGTCAAGCGCAAATTAAATAGCTTTTCTCTTCCTATTTTTGTCACTGCTGACCGAAGGACTAACCCCTCCACCTCTCCCCCCCCCCGGAACTGAATACCTGACTATTCGGTATTGCGTAGTTCCATCAGGTCTTGAACTTCGAAAGTTTTTTGGGAAAAGTGAAGTAATGCAACAGACGAAACTGTCATGAAATTTTGTTTCATTCTGAAAACTAAATCGTTCATATAATTTATTTTGCATTCTCATTTTAGAGACTTACGGTGGAACTTTGGTTCATTCTGATTGTTTAGTCTTCCATCTGTAGAATTTAACTTAAAGCCGTAGAAGTAGTATTAGTTACATTAAATTCTGTTTTTAATTATTTACATATACTACTCAAATTCGGCTGTAAATGCTAACCCGAGATGTGGAAACACCCTTCCTTAAAATTATTAGTGCGTTCCTCTAATTTCAGTAATATTCAGTTCTAGGGAATATGAGAGCTTATTTCTGAAATGTTGCAAAATACTAGGGGAATTCTGATATTTAAGTAGCTTTCATTGATAAAAAGAGGTTGGAATTGGTAATATCTGACCGGTTTTGGCTACTATTAGTTTCAGCAATGAAAACCTACATGGTATTAATTGAATCGTAGACATAATACTGATTGGAGTAACAGGCGTTTTGAGATGAGCTTTTTTTCTTTACAGAATTAGGATGTTAACACGTAATCTTTTTTTCTGTATAGCTCTAGAGAGGCTTAATATTAGCTTTACTAATCCCAACATTATTTAAATCAGCAAGTACTTAAATTAACTACATCCAATTTTGGTATTTTTATATTTAGTGTTAAAAATTCTAGATATTTTTTGTTGAAGATTCTATTGTTCAAATTTTTTCTATATATGAGTTAAAATATAGCATTCCAATCGAATTACCTTCATAACAGATATAATTTCCATTTATTTATCTTGTAATTCTAATTTTTCTTTCTGAAATATGGACTATTGTCAAATGAAACATCATGGATCAATTGGAAATAAACTTAAATCTAAAAAACTAAGCAGAGTGTGTCTTCAGTATTTCTGTTAATTAAAAATGAACTATTTAATACAACTGTTTTAAAGTGGGTAAACTCACTACATGGTAATAAAATAGCGAAGTCGATAAACTATAAAAACTGCCTTCCTTTACGACTTTTTTCCCTTCTGGTCTTTGAACTAGTATCGTCTACTAATTTATGGAAAAGGATACACGAACGTAAATAAAAAAACAACTTTAAAATTTCAATTACTTTGAGTTTGTAAAAATAAAACATTGGTAAGCAACAGTGTTTAGCCATCACATGGCAGAAAATATTGAAACTTTTAAAGCACAGTTTGAAGACAAAAAATAACATTAGGCTGACTCGTACCTAATAGCCTTCATGTTCATAAATGTATCCCTCATTTGAATAAAGATTTTTAATGTCCGATTAAGCATAGCGGACATGATTTTGCCTCATTAGACAAAGGTGGAGATTGCCAAGGAGTTTTTTGATTATGACAAATTGAGTGTGAACCTAAATCCATTTGAGAGTTTTGGAAACTTCATTTTTAACTCTGACCAACGTTATCAAGAAACTCTGACTATTTTTGTATATCAGATATCAAACCCAGCATTATAAAAATGAAAATATGACGGAACAATGAAATAACTGTCCGTCTCTCAGCTTTTTTTCAAATAAATTATATCGCACTCTGACTTTACCACTGCCATTGGCCATTTCTTACATACGATGGGTATCGAACTAGTAATTTCTGTCGCGTCGCCGAAATCGTTAATGTTTTGGGATTTTAATAGCTATTAATTGGTGTTTATTGAGACTGCTTATCATTATAAGTGAATTGGGTCCATAACTCACGGTTTCTAACGTTGGTCTATGACGTAGAGATGGTCATTCTGTCAAGAGAGCTTTAATGCATCATCTACTCGTGCAAAATACATACTTAAATGAGACGAGTTTGCAAATAATGCCACCTTGGGCTATGAATAAATAACGTTCTCTATCAGACTCGATTCATTATATTTTCCCTTCCTCTTAAGTTATGGCTTTAATGTCCAGTTATCATAGAGAGTCTAGTAGGACTACATTTCTGATTATGGTAAAGCGATTTTTTGAGCTGCGAACTTTCACACCTAAGTTTACTTCATGCAAAATGGAGTTAGAGTCGTCCCACTTCACTAATGGCCATATAAGAGCGTCATTCTAAGTGCCTATGCTCTTTACTATATATAATTTATCATTCACTCTAAATGAACCTAGAGTAGATCTTATTCAGGAGTTTCCATTTATTCTGTTCAAAAAAGAACCTCATTGTAAGATCGTAATGGTCTGATGCGAATACACGATTTCTTAATCAGTTTCCGAATAAGGGTATTAAAAAAGGAATTTTTGCCACGTCTTCTTCGGCGAAGTTACAGGTCACAGGTTCGATAACCGACGAGCGTAATGGCCAATCGTACCGTTTAAGTCTGGCTAATAAAGAGGGTGGCGGAATTCGGAGGTTTTCAACAGAGAGACTTCATGATGTTGCTCCACTGCTCAACATAAGTGGCAGAAGCGCGACATAATATGGGATTTGGACTTAATTATTTATTTAAAAACTAGTTTAACAGTCCATTTAGCCAACAGTAACAACAAGCTTATAAATAGATATTAATATCAATAAATTTATTCTTTGAAGATTACTGTTTATCTGTCTACCTGGTATCTTATTTACACCAAGGCCGCATTAAAAACGGCACCGACATATAGTCAAAATAATTAACGGGGTTGGGAGTGAGAAAGCATATTTAGACAAATAACAAACAACTTTATCAAAACATGTTCCCTCACACCTTTTTCTCTTAGTTATTCCTCCCTTTACACATTTTCCTTCTTTCACCTTAGTACGGTATCGCCTACTCTAATAGGGCGAAGTTAATGCTACCTCTGCGTCATTTAACACCCTAACACATATCTCGTAGTTTTTTTCATATCATTTTGATTCATCTGCCTTTTTTCCCCTCCTACTACTACTACTAGATGGCCACCCACAATTAAGCAAGTAACTGCGCAAAATGAAAAGCTAAAACTGAGTTCTCTTCATCTCTTAACCCCCTCCAACTCACTCTTCCATTTTCAGGAGATTAGGGGTTGAGACGTGATAATGGGTCTACAGGGGGTAATAGACCAGAACAATTCACTGAGGTGTGGGGTTAATTTGTCAGAATTTGAACATGACTCACAGGGACATAAATTGTGGTCAGTATATGGTGAGGTTGGCGGCGAGGTACAATTCATCATTTAATTGCTCCGTCTCTAGGCTTTCGTGGCTCCCGTCTCACCTTCCCACTTCCTTGCTGCTCCCCTCGGGATAGACTTCCCTTCTTCTACAGTCAAAAAGGCAAAAAAGACCTCTTTAACAGACAGTAATTGGTACTTTTGGCTCAGCAAGTGAGAAAGACAGGGAGGGAGAGATGTTAAAAACGCAAATTCCCTAGCACATCCAATTTTGGTAAAAAAAGAATATATGACAGCTGAATCCATACTAAATTTTCTTCCTGAAGAGAGAAAAACCAATCCTGAACCATTTTTTCTTAAATACCATGTTTGTTTATTCGAAATCACTGTTCAGTGGATTTCTCCCTTTATTTTACATAATGAAATATCTCCTAAAAATTATTTTTAATATGATTTCTTTAGGAACATAGATAATCTTCCGTGTAACCTGATGGCATTTTGGTCAGAGTCCACAAATTCATGGTTTCGAGACCCATAGGCACACGTCCTTAGTGGTTACATAATGAAGAGAATTTCTTGTCAGAACCGCTCCAGCATCCTACTCCTCCAGCCAGGGTGTGTGTTAGAAAACACTTACCTTCCCTTGCCAACTTGCAAATCTGCCAGGTCAGAAGTCACGAGATCGATGCTCATTAAAACGCATCCAGCTATGTGAATGACCAACATTACTATTTGATTGTGGTCATCAAGACGGTGTTAGGATGCCTTCCTAGCACCCAAATAAAATGCATATGAGAAGTTTTTAAACTTTAATGGATTTGAAACTTACCTCTTATAATCTTCGGTAAATTATGTATATACACTTGAATTGTCTTTTCACCAAAGAGAATTAAACGGTATGGATTTTGTGATTTCTCTTTCAACAATTAAAATCATTTTAAAATGAGAGCATGGCATCAGCATACTAAAGATGCATACGATTTTTATAATTCGGTTATTAAGGACTAAAACAAACATCTAGTATGTTGCAATCAATGTGAAAGCACAAGTATTGAGGAAAAGCCAGGTATCAGGTCGTCATCATATGACATATAACATTTGTTTTTGAGACAGTATTCAGTAAAATAGTATGAAAAATTTTGCTATAATACTAGCACGTCATTAAAAACACTGATATGCTACAATTTTACTGAAGTAATTACCCATAAGAGCATTTCTAAACATTAGATTTGCTGTTTAAATCTATTGTACGTGCTACACTGTAATTTGATTCACTAACAGTATAAATGGAATCAAATCTGCAAATTGTAATGATGTAATACGGTATTCCCTTTCACATCCCTTATAATTAATGGTTCAGTCCATGTAAATGCTAAGTAATTATATGTGCAGCAATGACAATGAAAGATTTCCCCATTACATTCCGCATTTCTGACAAGTGGGAAGAACTATGTGAAGAGCAATTATTCCATCTACTTTCTACATCTCTCTGTCTTGTAAGATTGAATAATTTATGCATGTCCTTATTGCACAACAATAAGAGTCGCTGCTTAACGTCGCCAGAAGATGCGGAAAAAAACCAGTACTGAGATGAAAATATTCTAAGTTCATTTAGCCTAACTAGCAAAATTCTTTTTATTTTCCTCCCTTAGATTTTTGCATCAGACCCAGATGCTGGAGAAAATGCTACTTTGGTATATCGTATTCGAGCGGGTGATCCCTTTGATATTTTTCAACTCGACTCCCGCACAGGTGATCTTTCTGTTGCCAAGGACTACAGCAGCACTGGGCAGTATATGGGTCAGTATCTCCTCTTTCTCGAGGCATCCGATTGTGGGTCGCCGAGAAGGTTCTCTGAGACTCAGCTCCTGATCCATATGGATGATTCTGAGCCTCTGGGAAGAGTGGAGAGGGACATCTTTGGGTTTCCAATCCGTTCAGCAGGAAGAGGTGTCGCTGGAGCCAGCAGTCGGAGTATGAATCTCTACATCATTGCTGCAATCGTCGTTGCATCCTTTGTGATATCTAGTGTCCTGCTAGTAGCGATATGTCTTGTTGTTCGAAGAGCTAGAACTTCAGAACATGGGCAGGGTGGCAGATATCCCGGAGATGTGGGAAATGGACTGCAAAATGGATCCATTTTCCATGACGGTGGCATAGGAAATGGTTATTTGAAATCAGTTCCACTTTCTCTGCCTCATACAAAGTATACTACTTGTGATCCACTAGAAGAAGGTGGGTGATCATTTTATCTCCTCGAATTATGTCAATAATTCGTTTTCTACACCTAATTCAGTAGTTTATGAGATCGTTTTCTGCTTCACTCAAATAGCTATATTCCTGTCGAATTTGTTCTTATTTTGACTGTTGTAGCTTTCAGTAGCTAATATTCAAGATATCATCAATCAGTCAAAATGAAAAGAGTTATTAATTTCCGAAAATAAAAATAGACGTATGCCTTATTTGATAGACTCGTATAGTACAAATCTGCCTAATATTTCTAATTAGTATATAACTGATCAAAGCTGTAGTTTGCTCATTAATTTTTGAAATAGATACATATAAGTCGGTATCTTATTTTTATGTGCCCTTTTATTATTCGTTTATTGATATTACATGGATTCTAGACTATAAAGTAAATGAACAATCCAGTTCACGCCCCAATCAATAACATCGGCGAAAAATTTGTCAAGTTACTTCAATCATTAAGACAAATGCATTTGAACATTTCAGTAAAAGATAGAAAAACTTACCTAAAGATTTATGCAAACAATTTCTCGCTAATGCATGTAAAGCCCAAATCATATTGTATATTGGAATTCTCTTGAAATAACTCTTAAACAAGTCAAAGGCTGTATGCATAGAATACATTTAACGTAATCCAACTAGTAGTCAACAAATTTGCTTTTACCATCATCACATTTTAAATTTTCCTACTAAGGGAGAGATATGTTTTGTTCTATTCTCATTCTTCAGTTTCTAAAACGACACTTAAACAAAGGGAATGGAGAGCGTTGGTACCAGACTTCCTGTCTATAAAGAGGCAGAGAAGGAGTGTATGTGTATTTACTTAGCAGTTTTAATTTTTAATTTCACCAACGCCACATTGCTCAACTCCCAAAACATCTCCTGGTAGTAGTGAGAATAATTAATAAGTAGGACTCCATAAGCAGGTCTTTATTTTTTCATAACAGGAAGAAGAAAGTATTACTACTGGTGTTGTTATCGCAGTAAGTACGTTTAAAAACGAAGGACAGAAAATCTTACACTATTTGTATAGGAGTGTGTAAACTAAAGAGGACCAGTTTTTTAAAACGAAAGTCAGGTGAAGACAACTGATGTTTTCTTTAGGATTCAAAAATTAAAAATATTAAAACCAATCTTGATAATTTTTTCACCATAGATTTCACTCTGGATTTCACCCTAGAGAACGGTGAAACGCAGTTAATAAATTAAGACACTTTGGGGAAGCGGTATTTTACATTTTTTTCTTAAATTCTTCAATTAATAAGGAAATTTTTTGGTTTATTAGCGAAATATCAAACTGGTAAAGCTAATTGAGAAGTAATCAAATGCAGCATAATTTTAAATAATAATGACAAGGAAAAATTCAGACGTGTAATCTAACGTAGCATTCTATTAAGTATATTATTTCTGTCATCTTTAGGAAAATGAGTATTTTTCACAGTGTTGTTTCAACGAACCTCCAAAAGGTATTTATGTCAATATCTAATGCTGATGATAAATATGAAAATAATAAATATTCTTTTAAATGAATATCCTAGAAATGTGAAAATATGGCACAAACATTAGCTTTGATTAACTGAAACACTAGATTTACAACAGCGCTTTTGCTATTATTGTGCATTTTAGTAAAGAACCCATCAGCTCATTTTCGTAAAACAATGGAATTAGGTTAATATTATTTTGATTGAAAAAGAGGCGCCTTTGTCTGAATTTTATAAAACAAATAAATGCTTAAATCAAATTTGTGAATCGCCTCTAGTTTGACGGCAATGGAAGATATGAAATAGGTGTTTTTTGTAGATAAAAGGAAATAATTCTGAAATCTCCTGACCTATCTCACAGCTAGTCAAGATAATCACAATATTTTCGATATTTGTTAAAGATATTCAAATCTCTTGCTTGGTAAAGTAGCAAAGTAATGGAGTTTCTTCCCTTCATTCCTCTTGTTTTCTACGACTTATTTCCAATGTAGGCGCCAGAATTTAATTTCCCTATCTCAATCCGAGTTACACATATATCTGAAGAGTGAAAAAGAGAAGGACTTGCATTACCTTTTGTTTAATTTTCTCCTCCTTCCACCGTAGAAAATTGTAAAGATCTTATCTTTAGGGGCAAAAATATCAGTCTTATTACTCACCTAACGAGAGACCAAAACATGTTTTCTCATATATTCTCTCATGGTTTATTAATTTATCTTACCGCCGTTCCTTCGACTAATCTCACTTATTTATCCATAAAACACTTGGAAGGCAAGAGAATAAGATTCAAATCTGTTTATGAAATGGCTTTATTTGTTCAGGCATGTGTTAAAGTAGAGAAATCAAGCTAGATTTATGTCGATTAAGTATCTTGCCTTGATGTGGTCTGTAAAAGATTTTCTACCAGAAAACCAGTTTTCTTATGATTTAACAACTATCAGAAGACGTCTCCGCCCTCTGCGTATGTTTTTTATATAACTGACTATCAATTCAGAGCCAGACCAATGACAGTTTTGCCATGATTAACTGTCAAGTTAAGAATGATGCTTGCCTCAGTGAGCACCTGTTCTCATTCCATGATGGCATATACTTTACTTCCTTAAGTCATGCTTACCAATTCCAAATTAAAGTGTCAGTGTGCTTAATTTTAAATTGAGACTTTATATATTAATAAGTTTCATCTCAATCAAATTTCAATAAACACAAAAATAAATTAAAGGTGATATTTCCTACCATCAAGAGCAATAGCTCTTTCCTGTTCAGCATCTCCATCTTTGGAGTCATTTTGACGGATTCTTCACAACCATCAAAATTCGGTTTCCTCTTATTGACTAACATCGATGGGTCTTCCAAAGTCTCAATTCAATCATTTCGCCTAGAATTAAATTCCTAATCAACATTTCCCCCTATAACGTATTAGATAGTTTAAAGTTAATCATTTTTTACTTCTGAAACTCTCTTATGAGACAATAGATATTCTCACCTCAATTGAAAAACGGAACCGTATCGGTCGGTCTTGTTCGTTTTTTTCTCTCCATTGACACCACGGCTTTTTTCAACTGCAAAATGAATAAAAGTGACAAGCAGTCTAAGTTACTTCCGATTGCAAATTGGCAGAAGTTCTGCTCCTTTTTTACAATTTTGAGTCCAAATGTTTTTGTCTGAGTAAGCAAAGTGCAAAGGAATGACTGAATGAATAATGTTTACTTATGAATTTCGGTCAAATGAGGTGGGGAGAAGGGAGAAGAAATTGCATTAAGTTATGAATGTTTTTCAATTTGTCAATTTATTATAAGAGTGTAGCTACTTCTCAATTAAGTTTAGAAGGAATCTCAAAAGGAGATTCGTGATGCACAAAGCCATCTTGTTTGTCGTCTAAATTTCGGACTTTAATAAATAACCACAAATGTTGGTAAAAAACCCATAATTTCACTTTGCTAAACTTCACTTAAAAACATATCTAATGTGTTAATGGCACTATTTGCTTTATTATTACGCGTTGTTAAAGAGACGGGCGAAAATAAAAAACAGACAAAGTGGTTTGGTTGCAGTTAGTCAATGAGGAGTTGGAAAATAAAGCAAAGGTAAAAATCACCTTCCAGTAAAGATCTGAGATTTTTGAAAATATTTGTTAATCAGTACTTTGATTAAACATGAAGATAGGATAGGCATCACAGAATAAAATTACATTATTTGTCATTGTTTAAAGGTGCCTGACTATAAATATTTAACAATATACAGAGTCGCTATTTAACTAAGCTGATGCAGAAGGGTTTATTCCATTCCCATAAAATTGCATCACTCGACGATAGTAGCTGATATCTGTGTACCATAGCAAATAAAAACTAATACTTGACATTAGAAAATAGTACATTTTTTCAAACTGGACTATTGATAAAATAAAAACAGTGAATATCTATTAATTTATCATCATTGAGTTTCCACATAATTGTATTTTGATTAATTCAAGTTAATTATCATTAATCATGGCGATGTAAAATAGAGTTTTGCAAGAGTTGATCGTGAAATAACATTTGAAAATACAATATAGTACAATAAGAGATGAAACAAAAGGTCAGATAGAAGCATATTATGAAGTCAAGGTGTTAATAGGCCTCCTAAATTTGAAATCTAGAAGCAGTGAGTTGTCAATTTTTTCGTAAAGGATATAATTAGCCCTGTAATATTCGAATGTTGCGAAGCTCAGTTTCTATAATTTGATCCCTGGTTTTCTGAGTGAGTTCATGTTCAAGGTATTCAGAGCTCTTTGACCAGTAGATTTAACTGAACGGTTGGTGCCTACTGTGATTCATTTATATCCTCTTATAGTCATTAACAGGCGTATGAGACTAGAAAAGGTATTTTAAACGTAACAGAACTCACTTGAACTCACTCAACTTTAATGCGAACGTGATTTTGTCTTATGCAATCGAGAGAGGAAGTGAATAATTGAAGCGTTTTAAGGAATAAATTGATAAAACAAAATGTACCATGGAATTTACTAGAAGTTACTCTAATATGACGCACATAAAAATTATAGGTAGACATGAGCAAAATTTAATCTTTTCATAAAACAAAATATTTCACTTGGCACCATGACAGTAAGATCTGACTGTCTGAATGAAATAAGAATTAGGAGTACAAAGTTAGTTCTAAGGAAGAGAAACACTAGAATGTACGTATTTGTTATTAAAACTAGGACTCCGATGTAATATCTCTTGGTGTCCACTAAAATGATTTTGTCTATAGTCAAATGTCTATAGTTGCATAAACGTCGCAGTTTAATAAAGAAGAGGGCAGAAGTTCCGTAACTTAGGTAGTCACTTATTATTTGCACCGAAAATATTTGATTGGCTCTCTTATATGAACTAATAAATTTTCTTCATAAAATTAAATTAAATTTAAATTTTGAAGTGTGAGGTTATAAAGCTGAAAAACATATTTACATTTTTCTCATGACATTTATAAAAATCAATGCATCTTAGTTACTCGAGTTTAAGTTAAAATAAAAGAAGGGTAATAGATCCCAGAAATGCAAGGTAACAAAGTATTCACACCTTTTTTTCCATATGTTTCTCGTACACCTCTAAACATTTGTAGTTAACTAATTCGGGAATTTATGTTTCCATATTTGTAAAGCATAAAGAATTTTCCCGATTAAGAACTCCCTTTAAACTAATGTATATATTCATTCCATTTGCAGAATTCTATGTGGAAATAAGTTCATAAACTTTTTAGTACCTGGGTGTCCTTCTGGTTGAAAATTTTTCATTTACCCAACCTTTGAAGAACAGAAGTTACATGTATATAAGGTCGCTACGATCACAAAATTTTTAAATATTAATCATGTCCACTGGCGTATTTGTATAAAAGGCATTAGGAATATCGTTCAGTTAGTCTTCTGACCTAATATTCGGGTATTTCATTATTTAAACATTTAAACTAGTTAGGGAATTTAAGAAAGCTAACTACGTAATTATTTAAGTGCGCAGTTACGTAAAAAAGTTCTTGAAGAGAATACAAAATTAACCATTTTGACACTTAAACATCCTTTAAGAAAAATTTAACCATTTTTACGAAGTGTACATATTTACAGAGCCTGGAAACTCCGTCCACCTCGCCTGGTTAGTTTAAATGCTACATGGCATTTTAGATAAAGATTCACGTTAATAAATAAAGTACTGGAAAAACCCTTTAGATTGGAAGTTTTCTAACTTATACACTCGTATGCTGACGCCTCTTACATAAGAACATTTAACTCGTGGGGTTGGTCATTTGAATCGCTGAATGTATAGAGATAGGCTTCGATCTTCTTACCTTTGCATGGCGGAAGTATATATTACAATAGGATATTTTCTCTATTGGGGAGCTTATTTCAGAACATTTTGCATGATTGACATTGCCTAAATAGTCATGCTTATTACTGCTACCAATAATAACGTAAAATTTCGAGTTTTAACCATGGGATGCTATTTAAATATGTAAAACAGCAAATTAGTCTATTAAGATATAAAAAGAGGGTCAAATTTGAGTGCATAATGGAGCCAAATGTCAAGAATTGTATTTTCTTTGAATTTCGGAAGCATTGAATCGACCGCTTTTCTTAAGATGTTAACTCTTAAATATCCAAATGTTGGAATCCTATTTTTTGTGGTATAATCATTGGGTTTCTGGGCGGATTCATGTCTACAGTGCTCGGAGCTTGCTGATTAGTTAATATAATTAAATTTTTGGCCATCCCACCTTGACTCGCTTGTATCACCCTAAAGTCATGACCCATAAGTCCCTACGATAACAGATTATAGTTTATATCCTGAAAAATAAGAAAATTTCAAATATATCAATCAAAGGCCGTTTTTTCAAGCCTTCTGTTCATCCAATGCCCAAAACAGACTTTGAGATAACTTTCTATAAATTCTCAGAAACCAAAATATTTAGTATTTTTATCAAATATTCAACTCTATATTAAGCGTGTCATCCTATCTTACTTCGATCCGACTACATAGATAATGTGGCCAAGGTCATCTTAAAGATAGATGGTTTCTTCCCTGCCTTCCTAGCATACACCGCTCAAGATGGTGCCAGAGATTTTAGCTCGAAAAATGAAATATCTTTCAATCTTGGCAAAATGCAGTTCATTTCTTTCTGTGTAGCATAACTTATCATTGGATTATTGATATATAGTTTATGTAATTGGAAAGTTGCTGAAAGAATGTATCCTAATTTTGTACTCCATAGATAAATAAAACAACTACCAGACAACGTTTTTGGTATTTTATTTGATTTAATTTCATTGTACTTGACTCTTAACTTAATTACATACATTGTAACGAAAGATTACTCTAATTGTCTAATAATTATATATGCGACGGTTCGCATTTGCACTGCACTAAATAAAGATAATATGCTGTCAATTACAAGTGTTTATTTATTCTCTCCATTTATATGTGCTCCGCTATTTGGAATTGGCATGTCGGCTTCCTATTATTTTTTGAGTTAATTATCTTTAATTAAATGGTCATTTGGTCTCTAATGCTCTTTTTATGCACTCTACTCAAAAATACGCATTAAAATGACATTCTTCCTTTTGTTCATTTTCCTATAAAAAATAATGCCTTTTAAGATGAAGTTTATGCTTAAGAAATTTGCCTTCCTGATTTCCTGTTTACTTATTTACCCTCTTTTTAAACATGTATTGTTAAATTTCATTTGAAACAAGTATTAGCTTTGCTTGCAGTTACTTAACAGTAATGTCATATTAAACATTGGGTTTTATAAGTATTAACATTGCATATGGCATTTTGAAACTTTTACAAGTCGTAATCATGGAAAAATTTGAATAAGGGGAACAGTAAGTAAACCTGCTAAGGCATGCAAAGAGGAAGGGAATCATGAAAAAGCAGGTCAGAACCTCAGGAATTATTACATTTTCGATGCTCTCATAAGAATTAAAACTGCCTTCGTAATATCCATTTGTCCAAATTTCGTAAACTAGCTCCTAAATGCACAGAGCTTGTTGGCTCGTTGATTTAATTCCGTCGATGGTCATATCACCTTCAGTTATTTGTATACTGTTATTAGAAAAGAGTAAACTAATGATATCAACAGCGATTCGCTAAAATAACAGTATAGTAATCAAGCAAGTGACGTAGATGATAAATGTTTATTGAAATGGGGTAACACAGTAATGTCACAATCAAATGACTCAAATGAAATACGCGCTGCCTTTCGATAAATCACAAAAAATACTATAAAATCTTCTGAGTATGCGTGTTTTGTCTCATTGCGTACTCCCCGCTAAAAATGTCATATCAAGCATCAGAACCTTCCTCACATATGTCTAACATGAAAAAACCCGCCACGAAGTCTTCAGTTTGCTCTGTTTTTTATAGACCTTTCAGAAGCCAACCTCTCCTATCTAGCTCCCCAACCAAGCAACGGAGGTTTTGTCTACGAAGACGCAATGGGATTCCAAGCAGGTCCCTTCTGTTCCCCAGGGGGCACCGCAGCTCTACTAACGGAAGTGTCCCCTGTGAGCGGAAACGAAACAACTTCTCTCCAATCGACGCAATTTCTTACTGCAACGACAGCTACTGCCGGACCAGACGGTGTCATTCGATTAGCTTGCCTTCCTGCGAAGCAGTCTCATACTCTGGCGAGATGCAATTTCATCGGACAGAAGAAACCGGTCAGTAAAAATTTTTTAAAATATCAAATCAGTGTTTTGAACAATTTTTTAGGTCAGTAGTTTCAGCTTGTATCGAATATATTTCATTTTACTATATATGGCGTAAGTTCTCCTTTGGGAAATAATAACCAGGCTTTTCCCAGGAGAAACAGAACAGATTTCCTCTATCTAGCGCCGGTTTTTCAAAACCTGAGCTCTAGTCGGTAATCGATATTAAAGCAGAGATTCGAACTATTAAACTTATCAAAGCGTTCGTCTGTTCTGGTTCAACTGTGAATTTATAAATAATATTCAAATAATGTAATGTCGATAAGGTTATTTTCTAAATAATCGGTCGCTGCCATGCTAGCATGCAAAATTTGATAAGTAAATCTGGAAAAATTGCTATAATTTATTGACACCCGAAGTAGAATTTGATGAAAGTGTAGAATTAAGCTCAAAGCAAATATGAGGCATTGACAGTCCTTTAGTTATGATTTTGAAATGTTGAATTAAAATAGCCAATTATATTTATGATATTTTTATATAAAGTTTGATCTATTTTTGTGAATACTTTTTCTACCTTTCCTCATAGAAGTTTATTAAAATAACTTGTACCATAACACATTTTGAAATTTCAATTAATATTATAAGGATACTCAATGGAGCTTATTTGCACTTTAATATGGAGCAGTATTTCCCCAGTTTCTGATTTACTAAAACGGCTTAAGTGTGCACCAATGGATAAATGAGGAAATCATTCATGAAATCATGAAAAGCTGTCCAATATCGACAAGGCACAAAGGTATATTAATAGCCATCACTAAGACTGTCCCAATTTCGAAAAATGAGAAATTCTGGTGAGAAGAGTTTACCGAAAACTCGATCAAGTTAATTCAGCTAATTCAAACACTTGGTTAGAACTGGAAAATTCAATGTTCTAAATTATATACCGATATTTTCAGAAATTTCTAAATTATCCCATAGAGGATATCGATATATTGTAAAAAGAACAAATTACATTTATAGCAGTTTTATTTTTCCGAAGGTCTCAGGTCTTGGAGATGGACAACTAAGACTTCCAGTCTACTTTATTGGAAAATCTGATCTACTTTCTTGGGTATTTATTGAGGCGAATTGCACTCAAGCAGAATATCAACGAGGTTTGATGGTTCATATTTCGTAGTAATAAAGAGAAACTGGTGTCTTTTTCGGGATTTTGCTATTATTCAAACTCCAAATATCAAATTCCTCTGCCTGCTTTACAAACGAAAGAACTTGAGACCACGCATATGCCAGTCTCATTGGTAGACTACCTAATGGTTTCATTAATATCTGGTAACTTTGTTATGAAACTTGCATTCCTAAAACAATTTTAACACGAATGATTATTTGACTTCCGAATTTTATGCAACTGAGTTATGAAAAATCTTAAAATATTTTTTTCATAAAATAATTCAATTTCCGTGGGACGGTGAATCGAAGCGGAAATCAATCACTAGGTTTTTCTCCTAGTCTTTTTATTACCTTCTGAAGGAGATTTCTTTGGAGGACGCGTAGAAAAATAAACAGCTAAATAATATCAAACAGGGCACAATCCGTTGTTAGAACAAAATGGAAAATATTTCTGCTGTCCGCTTTGACATGTGAACATATGGTAATTCCTGGGAGGGGAGAGCAACATGAGAGAACAAGTTCTTAAATAATCAGTTTGTTAAACTACATCTCCTGCTGGCCAAAAAACTATGTTCTTGTACCCTAACGGGATGACTTTTACAAAAAATAATTTTCAGTCTGTTTACAGACCACTTGCATGTTAGATTGGTGCTTGAAAGCAACTTTTAGTTCAATTTTATGTTTAACCACGAAAACAGGCATTTAACAGTCCTTTTCCTCTTGTTTCTTTTTTCCTAGTTTACTCACATCCATTTCAACCAAAAATTCACTTTCACTTTTCGACCTAGAGTTCATTTTTTGAGTTTATAAAAAAATCACCTCATGTTCAATGAAGCTGATGAGGCACTAAAGGGAATAAAATGCCGTTTTGACTTCTTTTCTCCTTCGTTAGTTTACGTGCTACCACTTTGTGACATTATGACATACACATTGAAGGAAGAAAAGCATGAGTGAGGCAGACTTGGCCATGCATATCGTTAATTTTGTAAGAAATATATCTGAATTAGAAAAGAAAAGAATGATGAAAAATCTCCTCCTGCTTTTTAGGCTGTCATTCATCGGGGAAAATCAACAAGTTTAACTGTGAGAGTTTCCCCACTAGATGTTTGTGAAGGTTGTAACAGTTAGATTAAAAGAGCGATTGGAACAAGTTTTGGGAAAACCATGAAATATGAATCATTGCACTTATTAAATAGGGAGATATTTAAAACTTAAACTTATTTTTCAACTAAAAATTACAGCTCGACTGTAAATGTCTATTAAGAGATTAAAATTATTATTTCTACATATGGGGAATATTCTGAGTATAGAAAACAGCCAACGAGTCCAATAAGGTAATGTAGACGGTGGAAGTCAGCATTAAACAGATAATGAAATCAAAACATCAGGAGTCTTACTTCGTTTAAACTAAGAAAACATTAAATTTTCCGTATTTTTCTTATCTTCAAATTTGCCTCCCAGGTTAAAGAGTGAGGTTATGTCGAAGACATTCAGAGTTTATGAAAGAACTGATTTAATTTCGTGGTTGTTCACGCCACCTATCTATTTGCATCTTTATGCGCTTAAGAGCGAGTTGTTGAAACTACCAATATTTCTTTAACATACAAGAGCTTACCAGATCATTCATAAAAGAGCTATCTGAATGCAATTTTTCCATTCATAGAGGCTTCAGAAAGGAGAGGTATCTGCCCAAAAGGAACTTAGAGTCATTTTTCGTTGGAGTTATTATCAAATTTGAAAGCTCTTTTTTCAAGTAGTAGTCATATGGTCCCACTAACTTAAGAGAACAAAACTAACAATGTACTTTTTGCCTGTCCGACGTAAATATTCGGCATCTTTGCGTTCTAAATTACTAATTACAAGTGCAATTAGTTAGGATGATGGTAAGGATTAATTGCGGTGTAACTCACAGATTCAATCAAATGTCTTTATTCAAGTGAGTCTCTCTAGGACAATTTGCTCCACAAGTAACAAATCTAGAGGGGAGGCACTTTTCCATTCATTGACATCTGTTTGGCGTCATAGCAGCGTGCGTTTGATCAAGAAATGATTATTAACGCTACAATGCATTGTTCTTCTGGCCTCGTCTCTCCATCTTCTTGTTTTGCACACAGGTATAAAATTGGCTGGCCGCGTTTAAGGTTGAGAACAAAGGTGAAAGGAAGGCGGTGTCCAAAATGACTCATTTTCTTCGTTGGCGGTCTCTCAATAACTTTTCTCAATACGGCAATTTTTTCCTCGAAAGTCGATGGGGATTCAGTCCATTTTTTTCGTGTTGCCTCCACTTTGTTCCATGGGTAAGGAAAGTAGTAGTAATACGATTTTCAGGCGAATTAAGGCGTGAAGAAGACTCCCAACTCAGCACTAGTCTTGTGAAGTGCAGAAAAAATTCGGGTCGTCCGTGGTTAATCAGATGTTAAATGATAAGTGAAGGTTAGCTATCGACCAATATACCTAATAACGGAAGTAAAATAAATAGTTATAATCGAAGGATAAACTTGAAGTGGAGTTCAAGTTTATTTGAGTTCACTCAAGCTCAACTAAACACAGGATTTAATTTTGCCCAGTGTTCAGTGTCGACAAATTGTATTTATGTTTTCTAAAAGCGCTATCACTTACGCATTAATTTCTTTTGCAAATATTTGTTTACTCTCCAAACTGAGGAATTTTTTAAAGAAGGGTAGAGAGAGAAAATCGTGAGTGATAAATATAGTAGCAGATAAATCTGACCTTGTGTATATACTACCATACATTTTTAAAAAATTGTGGGGTAACGGTGGGATCTAGATAAGCAGTTGAATGCTTACAAATAGGAAATGCAGATATATTGCTAGTAGATATAATGTGAAAGATCTTAGTATATGCACGTTCGGAATTTAAACCGCAAAATGTACTAAAAATTTGAGTTGCATCCGAAAATTTCCTTTCTTATTTCACAGTATTCTAAAGTTAGGATAAATGTTCCTCAAAAGGATTTAAAACTCTTTTTCTGAAAAGATCTAAAGAAATTCACCGGAAGATAAATCTCTACACATGAGTAACCCTAAATTAAACATTCATGTACATGTCTGTTGTACCCATGTACAGGGCTCGGTATTGTTAGTTTAAAAAGTATTAGAAAAGGCCGAAATAGAGTCATTCAAGTGTAAAATTGATAATTTCACAATTATTAATGCTATAGCAGAACATAAATTCTTGTGTTGCACCTAGCACAATGCCAACTTATAATTATCTTAAAGAAGATAACAAACTTTCTTGAGTCTGAAAAGGTGAAGAAAATATGAAAGTGGGTTGGGAAATAGAAAAGCACATTTGAGAAAGCTAAAATTAGAACTTTCATTATTAAGAGAAGATTTGTAGTAGCAGTGTTTAAAGGCTCTCATGAGGGACTACCATTCCAAAACTCATTTTTGTTGATCAAAATTAACCAGTGCCGTTGGCCATCCACAATCTCTGGTTTAGTATGCATGCTGACCACTTTAGCTTAAAATAGAACTTTCATCACGAAAATAACAAAAATTGCCTGAGGAATTGTGCAATCATAAATCATAATAATTTTATAGCCTATTTTTTCATTTTGTGTAAATCTAGAATTGATCTTCATTTTCTTTTCGTATAAACACTTTCAACACGTGTTTGATTTGAGAGTAATTTTATTTGCAGCTTAAGTAGCCCCAGGCAACTAATATAATCGACTTATGCGCTCTGGCTAATTTAATAACATCCGTGGTAATCTGATGAATTATGTTATCAAAAAAAATTTTTTGACACTGAGATGAATTTGTCATTGTAAAAGCAAGCAAATCGGATTGGATAATCAAATTTGGATTTAAAATATAAGCCTTTTAGCAGGAAAACGCACGAATTACAAATCCTCCATCCGATTATATGTGTGGTTAATTTATCAAACAGTCTATTTAAAATTGCATCAAAGAAACAAATCACACTAGAGATACACACTGATATATTATTAGGTATCTGCTGAATTTACTCTATGGCAACAATTGCCAATATCCGGAAGAAATCAGTAAAAGAACTTATAGATTATACAATGATTCTTCCACTTATTAAGAATCAGTAGAGCTATGATTGGTTGAACGGCTAGCCAAAAATTACATTTGTGTACTCGACATATCCAGGCGCATAAACGAAAATCAAATAATCAGTAGGCCAGAGCACGAGATGAAATCTGTGAATTCTGTTAAAGTGGACTAAAAATACTCGATTTGGGACTCAACATTTGTGCATTTATTCGGAATTAGAAATGGAAGGTATTTAGTAGTAATACTTTTAACTAAATTTAACTTTTTCTTTCCTTTCAGCTTATATATTTGCAGATAAATTACGGTGGATATGCATCGATTAATAAAATTTTACAACACTTATCCCGTTATCATAGTTTAAAAGTGGTTGGGCTGCAATAATTACGGTCTCTGCTGATATGATTATTCCAAAACGCTGTTTTCACTTTCTCCCACTGTTGACTCTAAATATACATGCTGATTAATCCTTCCTTCATCCCGATTAAATGATTTAATTCTTTTCAAATCAAGATTGGTAGTAAGAATTGCAAAAAGAAAGTATTTTCAAATAGATATAAAGATCGAATTATATTGAGTCTATGGAATTGTTTTCATATCTCGCAAGCCCTTCATTATCATTCAAGTCAGTTTTAATGCATCTGATTCCCGTTAAAAAATCATTAGAATGTCGATTCCTTATTTATTTATCTTCTTTAATAATTCATTAAGCATAATTTTGTGCAATAAACTTTGTTTGCCCTCTTGGGTAAATATATTTCCGTTCTGCAAAACACAGTAGACAGTTTTTACAAAGCAATGAAATCCAGTCATTATTGTGTTAATGTATATTTTATTTTCCTCCTTAGATTAAATAATTTCGACGTAATCAAATTTGCAAAGGTTTAACGAAGCGAAGATATGCCATAAATGAAGTGACTCATCTGAAAAGAAAAGAAAATTATCTACATTTTATTAAACAATAAAAAAGGAGCAAAGTGGAAAAATTGAATTTATTTATTTCAAGAACTTTACCATCCGATCACTATTCTTAGAAAGTTAACTTGCAAAGTTAATCCATATCATTAGGGTAATTGAGACGAAGTAAATTAAATTATTTTCATTAAGGTTGTTGTCGGAAAAATAAAGTAAACTAGTGGTTAACGAGTAAATAATTGATAAAAATGACTATTAAAATTGATATTTTTTTTCCATTTTATTAAAAAATTTATTTTTAAGCTGTTATAGTGATTAATTTTAAAAAATGTTGCAATCTGTGCTCCTTTTAAAATCTCGGAATAAAATATTTTTGATGTATCAAAATATCTTGAGGTATTTGTAACTTCAAGTTTAGTAAGATTGTAAAACTTTCACGAGGAATCTGTATACTTACTAAAACTTAAATAATTTTTAATTTTACTGTAAAATTAAATAATTTTCGCAAACTACTGAATACCTTATTAGTAGAACCTTTGAAAGTTCATGTTAATCAATTTACTTAAATATCTTTTTATTTTCTCCTTTTAATCAAAGTTAAAATGTTTAAATTAACTAGATTTTTTAAAATACTCTCTTTACTCTTTCCTTTTCAGGGTTTCAAATTACTGATTTTTATAGTGCGAATTTCGCCATTCCAAGTTATCAAAATAATGCGTTCCTTTCCCAAGCTTCACAAAAATTTACTGCATCGTTATTATTCATATGTAATGAATAGGTGAATCTCTTAAAAGAAATTTTTTATTTTACAAGAATTTGCCGTTATTCTGTTAGATATCTAAACGTGGTATTGGCTTTTGTTTAAATCCAAAACATACTCTTTGTGGATGAGAAATTCAACAAATTATGTGCAGTTACATATATGCAATCTAAATACCATTTAAAACGAGACTATTTTAAATATGTATAATTTCTACTTCAATATGTATTGGAAATTCAAATTCTATGATACTGGTAGAACAAAGTCAGTTTTCGCTGTCTTGACGTAATAAAATGAAAACAAATAGGGCAAAAATAGCATTAATATAAAATGTTATATGAGTTAAAAATCTTAAAGCTATTTATTTTTTGCATAGTTAAGCCTAAACTTAAACAAATAATTCCTGATTCGTGTCTCCGATTTACATCAAAATATTTCTGTGCATAAGGCGACTCTTAATCCTATACCATTTTTTTATTTTCAGACCGAAGACGTATTAAATGGCAAACGAAATAGCCTGACCGATCGAGACTCTGGCAATGGAGATAGTCTAGACGTCGGATCCTGTCTCCTCGCATTTCCACCCACAATGGAAACTCAAAGAAGCGCCACACCCTGTTTCCAGCATTTCCAACTTCCTCACCATGGATTCCAGGCCCAACCAATGGCATTCCCCATTTCTAGCGATCCCCAACTCCCTCAACATTCACCCTTCTTGATAACTACGACATCATCTACCAGCCCTCAAGAAATCCTTGAGGTCGTTGACAGTAATGGAACTCCACGGACTACAACCTTTGTGTGATGCAGACTCATTCCAGGCTCTAATAGATCCTTTCCATCTTCTCAAAATACTTTATTTCCTACTCATGCGCATTTTTCTTCATTTTCTTCATCTCAGTATATCGGATACTTAAAAGAGTCAATTGGGATGTACAGACAAGACTCACTCGGAAAAAATCGTTCACTTCCCCCCTATATTGCATTTACTTGTTTCTCCCTCTAATTTAAGGGTCTTGAGGGGGAGGATATGATGCGAAAACTTGATTTTCTTCTTCATACTAATATTTTAACATTATCTCATAGTTGAAGATTTTCGCACTCATTATTTTAAAAAATGTTCAAAATTAGGTGCAAAAGTAGATATTTTTGGCATAAAGTTTAAAAAGTTAAACATTCAGTTGTGTATTTAACCCATAGTTATTTGAACTAGCTCTGTTTTATAGAGAATAAATCAAATAACTCGCATTGATGAAACATTCTGAAACATTTCAATATGCTGACTAAAAGTTAAGGGAATAAGAATAGACTTATATTATCACTTATTTTCTATTTGCAATTTCTTAACTTGCTGTTTCTAGGTTTACCGCTAAGCACATTGCCCGAGTAGCATCTACTGAGTGTTATATTTTCTAGACTCGTATTTTCCTCCATTGGCAATAAAGCTACACATTTCCATTAACTTTAAGATACGAACATCAAAGCATTCCGTTTGGCTTAAATTCACAATTAACCTCTCAATCAAATTTAAAGTTAAAGTTAGTTTTATAACATTTTTCAAAATTTTTTCGATTTATTTCATAATACATCAACTTCACTAAATAATACGCAAGCTACTTATCGCTTACAAACTGAAAATCAAAGATGAGTGTTAATTTTTTCCTTATTACTTCTCTAATTACTACCCCTCCTGGGAGCAGTCTCAAATTTCCGCAGATTTTATTTCAATTATGAAGAAGTATATATATTTTTAGTTATTTAAACTTCCCGTGTTGAGAAGTGTAAATAACGAAAACTAATTAATATCAGATAAAACTGTTAATTTCTAGTTTTATCGATTAAATGACATGAAAGGAACAGAGGTATTTGGAAGCAGTTTGCAATATTATGATTAACTATATCACTTCACATATTCATTTTCAATGAATGAGGATTTCTCTTCGTAGTTAGTCAGAAATGAAGTGTAATGAATTTGATTATTGTTATTTGCACTTCACGTCTAAGAAATTGGATAATTTTATTTACATGTGGAATCAAAAGGACTGGGACGGTATGTTAGCTCTCAGTACAGCTTGTTTATGTCACAACGTTTTGAATTGCTGGTTGCCTGTGTGTTTAAACTCTGTCGATGATTACACTTAAGGAATTATGCACAGATTTCAGTAGTCACTAGAAAGGGCTTTGAAGTCCAGTTTGTTACTTCTTCAAAAATGTCTGCGATACAGATGATAGGAGGTCGCGATTCATTTCTTTCCAATAATGGGCTCATCAACTACTCGGATACACTATAAAATAGCAAGCCACATTTTTTGCAGGTCTCCAATCTCTTACCACACCAATTGCTATCCACGGATTGACTGTATTATGGCCATTAAACCTTTCCATTGCGTTTGTAGAATTAACAAGGTCTTCGTTCATATTTGAAGTTAAATCTACTTTTCATCGTTTGCGCCGAAACTTCAAAACTGTATACACCACTGCCTTACTTTTACTTCACACAATTAAAGTTACTCAGTTATTGTGAAATGAGACATTGTTCTTTACTTATTTTATTGATGTTTACTTCTAGATTAGTTAATTCCTCTTTTTATCACGATATTCCCCAAAGAACGATCTTACCATTTACCCCAGATTTAATTACAATTAAAGGAAAGACTTTGAACTTACATCATTTAATTGTTCTGATTAAAAAATAATCTGCTTATGATAATGAGATCATCTTTAATTAACTCTAGTGAATCTGAGATGTTGGAAAATTCTTTCGAACTTTATCTACCTGCTCTTGACTGTAGGAATTTATACAATAATAGAGGTGGTATGATTAGATGCTCAATTTCATCAATTTAGAAACTGGAGAAAAAAGTCATTAATTTGAATTTTAGAACATAAGAGGCATTATGTAATGAAATATTTCCTTTATAAGACACTTGGTGCTCTGATTCTATTATCTCATTTCACTCAAGCCTCTTCACTCTTACCTTTTTAGGGGAATAGTTCGCTATTCTTTATAGTTAGATGCTTTCTCGTGAATAAAAATTGTATAGTTTTTGTTGCACTGTTAGGAGTAATAGTACAAAGGGTTTAAAACATGATGTTAAACACACTGAGTGATTATTCGAAGTCAAGTGCATTAGTAAAACATTTGAATGTATAAGATGCTGTCCAGTTGATATAACCTACAAATTCACTGCTGGAAGGTGGTTTCTGATGTTTGAGCCACTTGACCATTGTTAATATAGATCTTCACGACCATTATATGTGCTACCTCCTTTTAGACGAGACTCTCCATTTTCTGGTTATATTCACATCAGAAATACTCTGACTTGATGACTGCTTGTGTGCTCCAATTCTAACTCAATGAGTGCACTTAATGAATCATCCTGACCCCTTTCACATGCACAGAATTTATAGACATAATTGTGCGTTTTGTAGTCGAGGCATGTATCATTCAATCTGTTTATTTCGCTTTAAATGTGGGTGTAATTTTGGTGATAACAGGTTGTGATCAGTTTCCTGCATTATAATCTCACCGAATACACGTTTAAGGTATGGAAACTTAAGCATTTATAAAAGAGTAAAACTCATTTTTTAGTAGAAAAAAGTTTTTGGGATAGTTAATTCTATAATTAACTCATATTCAATATAAAATATTTTATGAAACATAAGTATTTTAAAAGAAATACAAGCAATAGAAATCTCAAGCAGCGTCTGTATCTTTAAATAGGCAACTTCGCATTTATCTCCTACCTAAGATCACAACCGCTCTACGATATAGACTCTGCTGCTTTCTGAAAAATTGCTGAAAAATAGTGAATTCAGACTGTTCCTCTGTTGAAAGGTATTTTTTTCCTTGAGTTGAAATCCTAAAGACACGCTCTTTTCTAAAAATTTTATCTTACCTTCAGTTATTCTCAATTTTTATGATCATGGATTATAAATTTTCAGTTGTATATCAATCAAATATCTTGCACAAATTTCACTGCTCTCCGATTACAACGAGTTTAAATAAGGACAAATGGCTGGACACCTAGAAACGAATATTTATTCAAATTTCCTTCTGACATGTATAGACTTGGCAGCGGTAGGAATGACACATCCAACAGTTTGGAGTCATACTGAAATAGTGCGTTTATTAATATTACTTCTCATGGTAACGCAAAAAGATTACCAGTACTTGATTATGGCGAGGCATCTGAACAGTCCTAAAAAGGATAAAAATGAGAGAATGGAGAAAAAGTCAGCTTATCAAAAGAGTTTCAGTTCATTTAATTTTTCATAAAGAGATTGGGCATTTAACCTGATGTCCAATCCACATCTTCGACTTACAATGTTTTGAATATCAAATTTTCGAATTTGTTCTCTAAGTTTTTGAGTGAATTATCGCCTGCGATGTTCAGAGATTACTGGTAGCATTGAACGATTGATCATGTCATTTAAATGTATTTGTTACCTTTAATAGCCGATTATTTACAGATCCATTAATTGAAACATCAAATCAAAATGGAATCAGAGTTTATTCGCAATGCCTATTTCTTTGGTCCTCTGAGAAATAATGGTTTGAATTAATTTATCATCAATTATCATTTCAATCATGATTGAATAGAAGGAAGCCTGATCAGCGAATTCCGAAGGCTCCTTCATTTCGGAAAAATCAGCTTTTGAAAACTGTACATACTATAATACCAGCTAACAAGATTTTAACACTGTAGAAACCACTATAAATGAGTCAAAGAAGACACTAATTATTAAAGTGGGAATAAGATATTCGCCTTCTTATTTAACTGCTTAGGGAATCTGTTACGATCTACAATGCTGAAATTCCATGTTTCCCACTTAGAGATAAGTACAAAGATATATATACAAAGAAATATTTTTCACCCATTAAAATTGTATTTCCGCCTTCTCTAAAATTAAAACAACAACTCAAGGGGAAATTAATCTTTAAGCGGTAAATCCGAAGGTTATGTAGATCAATCCATAGAATTACTTGACTATTTTTTGGTTATTTTACATTGGTTTGTAGAGTTACGGTACAAATCATATATGAATATAAGAAAAAATAGCTTTAAATTGTAATTTTATTAATTCTTTGAGTTTTTCGAAAATTATAGCCTTCGCTTCTAAAGTTATCTTAAAAAGTGAAAATTTATTGCCTTTCCGCCTTTTTGTATGATAATTAAAGACTGGTCTTTGCACTTTATACGTCTTATAAATCCTGACATGTCTTGAAATTTCCCTACTTCATTCACCGAATCAACAGTTGCAAAGCTTTTTTTAATTAGACAAATAAATAATATTTGTTCGCGATTTATTGAATTTTGTTTATTTATATTCATCTCAAATAATCTTCCTGCTGCACTATCTTATATCGAATCGGCTACAAATTAAGAGAAATATTTATTATAGAAAATATATTCACTAGAGTTGATTTTGAATTTCATTTTCTTGTTGTTTCCAAATAGAATTTTATTTCATTCCACGAATTAACATATTTCAAAACTTCCTAACTATTAGGTTTGGAGAGACATAAATCAGTGAACAAGAAAGGATGTGATCGCTGACTTTTAATTAAATTCTGAACCGATTATTTACAGATCCATTAATTGAAACATCAAATCAAAATGGAATCAGAGTTTATTCGCAATGCCTATTTCTTTGGTCCTCTGAGAAATAATGGTTTGAATTAATTTATCATCAATTATCATTTCAATCATGATTGAATAGAAGGAAGCCTGATCAGCGAATTCCGAAGGCTCCTTCATTTCGGAAAAATCAGCTTTTGAAAACAATACATCTTTTCGCCTACTTCTTGCCATTGATATGACCTTTAAACAATTTGTTGTGATCAACGGTTGTCCATTAATTTGTGATTCACAAATAGTAGATCTATGCCAGACGTTCACTAAGATGTATTTCATTCTTTCAAATCTAGGCGAATAGTTTAGGATGTGCACATTCAGTAGAGGGGTGTGTATGTGTTTAGCAAAATATTCCAGAAGACTTTCTTAAATATACAAAGATACGAAGACTAATAGATCAGTTGACATTTTACTCAAGCTTATAAATTATATATAATGTTACACAGACCTGATTGCAAATGTCTCGTCCATAAAGGGCAAATAGCATCGTTTCCGTTGGAATAATATCATTGCAAGGTACATAGCCAGACAACTGTGAATAAATAAATATATATTATTTTGCTGCCACAGTATCGCCTCCTCGTGGTGATTTAATCTGGTGTGACTTCTCTTCGATTTATGGAGATAATCTCCCAAGGGGATTTTGCTATTGGACAAGTTATTCTATCCAATAAATACACTATACAATGATTCAAACCTAGCTACAATTCACTAATTCTCATAATTCCTTCAAAACCAACTTGAATCACCTATCACGACCGGGAATTGACAATTTCTTTCAAAGAAATGATAGAGCCTACTTTCTATTCGAATAAATTTCCAAAAATGCCGTTCCAATCTGATTTCTTTCAATGGTTCGATATAAACGATCATATATAAAATGTAAATCTTTGGATTATTTAAGAAATTGCTCTTCACTCTTATAAGACGTCACTAAAATGCGGTTATTTTCATCAAGTGGCATTAAATAATAATACTTAAAGTGTATTATTAGTTTGTGAAACAGAAGAGAACAAATTGTGTTGAATAGCATTTTTTTTCTAATTTCACTTGATTCAGAAGAGGAATTAAAGTCATTGCGCTTTTCGTAATTCACTCAATTGCTGATGGGTTAGATTAAAACTGGTAGTGAGATATAAGGAAAATAAAAGTAAGTAATTAGGTTGAACTATGTTTTTTTTATTATTCTAGGTGCAATTTTTCATAAGTTCTGTTTGGGAGTACTGTTAGCTAGAAAATGAGAGTGACACGATCATCCAATCCCTAAACTTAGGGAATTCTAAGTATAATCTATCTTCTGCTATCTGAAATATATGAACGTAAACCGATAACTGGTGCAGTTATCATCCAATCACCTGAAAGTAAAGCTTTCAAATATCACGAGCCTAGAAGGACTTAAGGACAAAGTGGTACCAGTTGCATATCCAGATATTTGGAAATCCTTGGTTTCAAGACTTACCTCTTCGGCTCTTTAAGAAGATTTTTTTGTTAAACGAGGCAAGAATAAATAACTTCCTAATCCCATTAGGAGAAGTGCTCACATCACTTGATTTGGGTAGAGGAAAGGTATCCTGGAACCACTCTTACGAGAATCTCACATTATATGCATTATGCCTTATCTTTAACAAAGTTGGTTAGTCATCCACGCTACCGGATCTGCGCCGATAGAAATTAAACTCTTTACCTCTCACTGACGGATGTGAACCTTGATCAATTCGCCACCTGGCCCAATAAAAGCCAACTGTTGGATAAAACAGAATATTTATGCAAAAGAAATTTAAGTAAAAACTTTACATAACTGTGAAAATACACCTATATTATGAGTCGTTGTTGTGTATAATTTAGAGAAAATAAAAAAGTCTGCTTTTCTGAAACTGAAGGCTATTTGGGAGGCTCTTAGGCTATAAAACCAGCTCTTTCTAATTCAAATTCAATATTGTTTTATGGAAAATTTTGCCGAGGAAATAACTATCAAAATGACCAAACAAAATATTTATGAGCCACAATTAACGCTATGGAAACCCTAAGTCATTACGCAAATAGCAGCTTCCATTCCCTATATTTCTGTCATCCAAACAATGTTTTCCTAGATGGTTCTTATCTATTTTGTCCTGTCGAAGTTAAATACACACCTTCCAGTTTCAAAATAATCTTTTCAGCAGCTATGTTCGGACCACATCTCAGCCATTTAAACTTTTTCGTTGTATTTTGAGTGAAAATAGGCTATTTTTAAGGAAAAGGCTGCTTTACACCCTATCTCACTTATACAACTCTGAGGCGAAGCTGGTTGAATTATTGATGAGATGCGAATGCTCCTTCTTTCCACACGTGAACGCATACACCAAGGCCTCAAGGGAGTAGGAAGAAGAAGCGGACAAAGTGAGAATTGCACGCAAATCACAGTATTCGCACACCTTCACGATGCCCTCCCCAACTCTGCCCCCCACCTCTCTTGACCATTACACCCCTTGCCAAATTCTTATATTTCCCCTCGATTCATGAATTATGCAGAGCGCTCTCTCTCGAGTTGGATATTTAAATATGTTAATATACTTAATGGGGAAAACTGTTTAACACTTCGTGCTACATTATCAGTCAGTGAGGTGTCACTCGGTTTGTCGGTAACGTCGAAAAGTCACACCTATCCGTTCCGAGTCATTTCCGAATGTAGAAACAGCGTTACTTATGTAAAGAGATTTGAAGGAGATGAACTTATGTAAAGAAAACATTTAGCTGAATTAAAAGGCGCTTTCCTATGGTTTTTCGTCTTACACTCATTATCTAACCTAACGCATATTATTTATAATAATTTGGCAAATGAATTAGAAGCTTAGAACTATTATACTAGACTTCTGATTAATTAAACGTAAAGAATAACCTTTCGTTTCTCATTCAAAATACATCTATGCACTCAATCAGTGTGTCTTATTGTGCAAGTTCGGAAAGACATTGTCTGATATAACTTTTGATTTCTTCAATGACATATCCCTGTTTGGACAAAAGGGACAAACTTTTTGAAACGTTAATGCTCAGTCTTTATAGCTTGAAGATAAAATTCTGCTGATTTCTGTCTAAATATGAACTATTGACTCAGAAATACCCCAGAGAATGAAGAATGATAATCTTCCAGACATGTTAAAATCAAGTAATCTGTTTAATATCACGTAAGACCACTCGGTTTCCCAACATTTAGAATGAAAAATTGAGTGAGGTGGGAAGGCAGATCATCACAGTTAAACAACCGATTATTAAGCACTTAATATCATAGACGTTAATTTGATTAAAAATCCAGGTCTTCAATCAAGATATTTTTATTTTTGAATGTGATTTACCCATTGAGAGAATATTATACAACCCGAATCCAAAAAACCAAATGCAACAGAACTCTCTCATCCCTTGATGTTGCTCTCGATATCTTTTTGATACCCCTCCCCTCCCCCGCCCCATTCTTTAGAATTATTTTGACTTACTGTCAATTGATTTCCCGAATTGAAAATTTTCAAACTTTAGTTACTTTGCTCAGGGCTATAATATAATAATGTCAAATTCATTCTAAACAATTGTTAATTTAGTCATTTGTATATTATTCTTAAGGGAAGAATCAGTATCCAGTACAATTCTTCTTGCTAAATTTAAAGTCTTTCGATAAATCCAAAGAGCAGAGGGAAATGACAAATCATTCGAAGTTTTGAGTTAGAATGTGTTATTATATTCCGTATTAACTTCGTATTAGCAGAGAGTAAAAATTGATTGAACAGTGAATTAAAATGGAGCATTGTCTCTTCTATTATTACTTCAAATCGTACTCTCCGATCCTGCCCATGTAGGGAAGAGTTGAGGCTCAAAGATTTTCAATGACGCCGAGAAAAGTACATTCTTCCCATTCGATCTCAACTATCTTACATTTGACAGAGAACATTCTTATTCTTTTAAACCTTTTTTCATTTTATACTCCTGCAAAGACGACGCAGACTGTCTATAAGGAGTATCACAAGTTCTCAACCTCCTTCACTAGGTCTTTTGGGTTGTCTGACTAGAAGCTTAGCTCAGCCAATAGCTTCTGGTCCCCATCGCAAGAGGAAGGCTAAAATAGCCTTACTCTTTGCCTTGGATTGCAGCGAATAGTGTGAATTCTTTATAAAACCGTTCAAAATGAAGTTAATTTGGGTACATTGAGAAACATCTAGAAAACGTACATGGTCTCACACACATTTCTGGAGTTTACATTGATGTTGTTTGAAGATTTCATCAATTGTTTCTCCCAGACTGATGAAATGGCCATTCTCACAGCTGGATCTGCGAACTCTGATAGTCCAGAAACTTTGGACCACCCTTCACGTTCTCATATATTAATAAATGAATTATTTGAGGTGATGAATCATTTCCGCATGTGCAACAGCCCAAATTTGTCATGTAAACTCTCTCAGCTTAAAACGATTATCCGCCAACACAATTGTTGAATTAATAAGAGGTATGTAGACTGGTACTGCTCTTAATATCTTGATAGATCGGAAATGTAGTAGTTCCATGAATCATTTAAATTTTTCTCCGATTAGAATTTTTTCCCCTCTGTCCATAAATTTTCTAGAATATCAAAGACATCGGTCGCTCCCAGTCTATCGATTCAGATGCACCTTTTCCAAGTGTATTGTAAACATCACTGTGGCCAAGACTACAAATAAATTACTTTGTCTTCCCGACGACCTCCATTTTACTCAAGAAGCATTTGCCCCCATCCCTATTTAAAAGGCCATGTACACCCTTTTGATTTCTTTTGTACTCTGCCCTATTCCTCTGCAACCTCTGCACCCAACGACCTCAGCAACCACTTCACCTCTTTGATCTACCTCCTTCTCGCTTTTAATTTTGCTTTCAATAAATCTACTGACTGCAGCTGTCTTTTCCTCTGCCTTGTTGCTGAAGCGAAGGCGGAAGCCGTTTATCTCCAAGAATAGCTTTGGGAAAATGAGATGCATTAGCTGCTGGCTATCGCTCTAAAAAAGCTTTCATACATTCCCATTTTCAACAGTCAATTATTTAGGACGATGTATATCAGTAATAATAGTAAATCGAAAGCATTGCTATGAAGTCCTCTGCTATATTTCTGTATAACATTAATCAGTGGTAATCCAATATTGTATAATCTTCTTATAAAGCATTTTTTTGCTTATAACTTACAAGTAACTTAACTTGAAAATGCCGCACATACAGGAAGTGTCTACTAGCTAATACCGTCTTTTTTGCTATCTTTATTGGTCATTTCCGGTTATTAGCCACTTCCCTAATATCACACCAATAAGCCGCTAAATATTTCGGTAGTCTAGACAGTATCCGGATTTTTTTAATTTCTTCTTAAATACTCTAGAACTCAAGTTTTTTTACTCTTTTTATAGACTGACTTAAACATTTGCAAAACTTAAGTAAATGACTTAGAAATTGGTAAAAAGAATAGAAAATTATGATATTTTGTGAAGGCAATCAATAAAACTTCAGAGTCGCATAAATTGCAGCAAATTGAGAATTCGGTATTTTATGGCTTATTAATTGTTATTTTCAATTGTTAATAAAATGTAAATACCCTTTAATCGATTTTCAAAACTCACACAATTTTTTCGTAAACAATTTCGAGCGCTCACAATTTGCATATTTGAAAAAGCATGCTACTGATTACCAAGCGCAGTGAAAGACATTATTATACTCAACATTCCAGACTTTGCTTGAGAAAGTGAGATTTAGTCATCTCCATATGTGCCAATAGAATATACTCGGCCCCAGTACTTATATCCAATGCACGTGATCAATACAATCGATGGATGCGCACATATTAAAACAAATTAGCTGTTGCTCTCAAAATTTACCAATGGCATCCATCAGTTTGAATAAACCCTGGGTGAAAATTTGTAAGATTACTATCCTACTTTAAATAAAAAAGTAGAACATTAGGCAAAGCGGTTTTTCGGACAAAGTTATATCAAGTTAAAAAAGGGTTTTAAATAGTATTTGAAAACGTATCTCTCCATATGAAGAGAAAATTCTTACTAAATCTTGCAGGGACCAAGGAAAGGATCGGAAGGAAAAGAGGTATCAGTTATGCCGAGGAGATTGAGAAGAGGAGGAAAGTTACTATCCCACAAATAATCAGTAATCATTATGAAAGAGGTAATTGATTTTAGACAAATTTAAAATGAATTTAATTTACTCTTAAAATGTGTTGCTTTAAAATTGCTCTAAATACCTAATTCGATTCTCTGTAAATAATTTTTGATAGTTTCAGTGCATTTCTAAAATTTCCTTCTGCAGTTAAAATATTGCGTGCATGAAATAAAAAATTGTTATAATAAATAAATTGCATACTAAATTGAAAAGAGAACAAATTACGTAAAATTGTATTTTCTAAACTTTTGGCAAACTGCTTGTAGAGTGGAAATAATTTGAAATCATTCACACTCGGAGTAGTTAACATTCACAAATATGGGCCAAGGCGACGTAAATATTCATCCTGTTCTCTTGTGGCAAGTTGATAAGCTGATAGATTAAAGGAAATTTGGGCATGCGGTAGCATTTATAAAATGCAATTTTAGGAAGAAATAATGATTTCAAACTAAAATTCAAACCAAAAGGTTTGTAAAACTGGCTCTTTGTATTCGTTATGAATATCTATATAGAATCGAACCATATCTATAAGGGCTTCTGTGGAGTTCACAACGCTACCCATGCTGATCAAGGGAATCGTGTTTGGGCTAGAACATTCTGGAAGGTGCGGCGTGTCACTGATAGTGTGGGCGTCAAGTGCGACGTGTGTGCAGAATTCTTCTCAGCCAATCAACGGTCAGTAATCCCACATCGTAGCGTTGAACATATTTAATGATTAACGTGTCGATAGTTTAAACATAACCTCAATAAACCCTCCACGAGACACCCTTCTTGTTCTCTCTACTTTGGACATAGCCCAGCCAATCTTTATTCTAAAGGGCTCTGCTAGGGGCTATTTGGACTTCTTAAGAGGGTTATTAAGAGTTTGCAAGAGGTATATTTGTGTTGCATTCGCTACACTTCCTACCTTTTCAAGTAATATAAATCAATTTGCGTATTGATTGAATTTCTTACTAAAATAAATCGCCCTTATTTGAAAATACACTAAACTACAACCTCGTGCACTTTTGTTATCGTTTAAAGTAGTCGACGTCTAAAGGGCTAGCAAAATATGAGGTAATAGTCCTACCTAATACACAGTTGTACTTTCTTTACCCTATAAAATTTTGTTTGAGTCCGATGGAAGTGTTCGATTATAAAGTCGGGGGGAAATTACTATTACCAAATCCATTAATTTAAAACTCGTAAGAAATAGGATTATAGGATTCATACCTCTCTAGTTCTAGTGAATTGAAAAGTGATCTGTCAGGCTTTGCGATCACCTACTTTGAATATTGACATTCTTTTCTGGCTTTATTTAGTTCCGAAAATCATAATCATGCAAACTCCTTCTTGAATTTGAAATAGTTATATTGTTGCAGTCATCACGTCAGGGTCACCAATTTGTAGCGGGCCACCAGATTGTTGAGGGTCACCAATTTGTAGGTGAAATTGCCAACAGTAAATGAAAGAAAAGGAACGCCRAGGAATGCGTAGGCCAGGTTATATTGAGTAAGCTCAGTACAGAGTCTCAAGGAAAATAGGGAACTGGAGGATTGGACAACGAGAGATGCGTCTGGCAAGCTGGGGTCCACCCTGTTCGTATGTGTGTTTCATGGGAGGCTATTTATAGTCAACACTTTGGGTGAGGACACGTATAAGGATATGGTTGTATGCGCGCTTCAATTGGTCTGGACGATTGTAGGAAAAGGAAGGGCCGGTGCAGACAGGACTGGTTGATATCGGTGTTGACTAAGCAGTGTCTGGTACTATCGTCTGAGGTATGTTTACCTTTTCTGGGTCGATGAGACATAGGCCAGCTGAGAAAACACGATGTTTGTTTAGGGAGTGCTCGGACCACAGGAATGGTTAAAGGTGAGGATAATCAAATTTGGTGATAATTAGGAAAGCTGTAAGATAAAATATTTCAGAAAAGAGGGATTCATCCTACAACATCCAGAGGCGCAAAAAATGAGAAGAGTGGTTGTATGGCCAATTTCTTCCTTACATGTTTTTGTATCCAAAAAGAATTTTAAAGCAACACATTTTAAGAGTAAATTAAATTCATTGTAAATTTGTCTAAAATCAATTACCTCTTTCATAATGATTACTGATTATTTGTGGGATAGTAACTTTCCTCCTCTTCTCAATCTCCTCGGCATAACTGATACCTCTTTTCCTTCCGATCCTTTCCTTGGTCCCTGCAAGATTTAGTAAGAATTTTCTCTTCATATGGAGAGATACGTTTTCAAATACCTATCCTGAGAAGATCGAAGGCGTTCCACAGTTATTCTGGTTGATGAGTACTAGGTAGTGTTGCTGACCATTCTGATCACTATTTGCGAGTTGAACGATATCGAACCCATGATCTCCGATGTGACATATATGAGTGTTGTTTTTATAATAAGCGTTGTGATAAATGAGGAGAAATTTCAAGGAAACAGTTAATAAAATATGTTTGCTGATTTTCAGTACTTGCTGTATGTGTACGTTTTATGGTCTGCCATTTTTAATTATCTGAGTTTGATCTCCTAGATTATAAGACAAAAGGGAACTAATTAAGTAGCCAAAAATGGTCAATGGGGCGATAAAATTATAGTATTTTTTTATTTTTGCGTGACGCATATCTCGGGTATACAAACTAATAACTCCTAAGCCTATTCTGTAAAGCGTTTTTCAACACTCATCCTGGGTACAGAAGTAGTATCATAAAGCCATCTTTGTGTGAAACTTAAATTCTTTCAACCCCCTCACTAATCAGACTTAACCATTGCAGTTGCCCTTCCCGCTCACAAGATGCGCACCAGTGGGTATCGAACCCATGATTTCCGATTTCGCAGACGAACACGTTAACCACTTCACTTCCGGTATACATTTGGGGTATTTTATATCCAAAAAGCAGGATACCTAACAACTACGCATTTTATTATCTCGGGTACTGATTATCTTTCACAAAATGCCGGACTGATCCCTTCAGCTGGAATAAAAAATGATAGCATAGCTCACTGACTGGGTGTGGTTGTTTATTTTTAGCATGAAATGTGGTCCAAATTGATTTCATTGGGACTGGGTGAAGGTAACGGGTGCAAAGCAATTCCACGATCATTTGCCAGTCACAAATGCCAATTAGAGATATTCTGAACACGAAAATAATTAAATAGACGTGCTTCAGTTCCCCACTTTATGTGTCTGTTTTTAACACGCTTTAGATTAAATTATTGAACTAGAATTGCCCCTAGTGGTTTCGATTTAATTTTCGTTCACAGTTATCATTTGTGGAAATTCTGAGTTAATTAGCATTCATTAAAATTAGTAATCTTTCCGATCGGCATTTATCAAGTAGTATTATTTAAAATTATTTTTGATCAATTGGAACGAAAAATCTAATTTGAGTCAAAATTTTTTATTTGTTATGGTGATAAATAAAATCGTAAACAGGCAATATGCCCTTATTTAAAGCAGTCTTTTCGTTTGCCTGGCTGTTTTCCATTCTCAAACAATTTTGAAGCCGTTTTTGCCCTAAACGAAGAAAATCTAAAATCCAGTTTCTATCTCAACACAAAAATCTTCGTCTTTCATCTTTAGGACAGAGCAAAATGCGCCGCGTCATGACGAATTCTCCTCATTAGTTGTTTATATGATAATCTACTTTTATTATATTGCGGCTTCAAGATTTAATTGTAAACTCATTAATCAAAGTGCGCTAATGAACACATCTTAAAATGCACAGTATATTGTGTTCATGCATCGTTTCTCTGGTGCCAAAAAGAGCATTTTCCATACATATCCTGAACGAAAACATAAAAAAAATAAAACAACAGATACATCTACCAAACAGTGGTTTCGTGTCGTATTTACTGGGTTATAGAAAGACTAGGACTTTTGATACAAAACATTTCCTGAACTGTGAAGAAATAATATAATAAAGCGATTAATTTTAATTGCTTAAATATAAAATTCGTGTCATCGATGAGTAAGAAAAAAATTCTCCTTTCGTTTAAAGAATCTATAGAGTATATGAATTGAGCAATAGGGTGCATAGCTTGCCAGTTCTAGTAAAATAGAGAGCTCTACGAGACTTTATGATCACCCTTTCTACACTTTGACATTCTTTTCTGGCTTTGATTTAGTTCTGAAAGGTATGTTTGTGGAAACATGTTCTCTTCACTACGTTGAGCAGCCTTGAATTTGGAATGATTATAGGAAAGCGCACATCCGGAAGCGCAAAACTATAAGAAATATGTTTGTACGCCCAATTTGCATGCCTTTTGTATCCAACGCGTTAATAATAAACTGAAGTTATTACTCGTAACTTATTAAGTGAAAATGCCAGTTAGTCAATGGTTTAACATTTTAACTAAAACTTACTTAAATGTAGTTAATAGAATAATGATAACTTAAATGAGCAAGCTTTCAGGGGAAAAGTAAAGTCGGCAAACTTCCCAGAAAATAGAATCTAAAATAGTAAGTTCCTAGGCTTTTGATTCACTATGTCAACAGCGGCCATAATTGACCATCTCAATATTACCTTTCTTAATCCCCGCAGTAATTCCATTCATTCATGCCTCAAAGAGAAAAATTACATACTGCCCATACAGTTAGAACTTTTCGTCAAATAATTCCAATAAAATCACAATTCTAAGCTGAACATAAGCAAATGCTTTTTCCTCATGAGATGACTAATTTCTGGAATGCTAGACGTACAATACTTGCAAATCGGAACGACTTTATCCCCATTGTTCTTGATCGACTACTTATTATCTATTACAATCAGATCCGTAATAGCCCCAGTAATAAAGGACGATTAAAAAGAACTGGTGGTCATACTCTGACAGCCAACAGTAACCGCATATAGTAAAATACTATGGGTAGTTTGACTTGGGTTACAAACTTATTCTGCAGTTTATATCGTCCCTCCAGTTCTTTAATGACTCTTTTTAACTTAATCTGTTGACAAGAAAATCTCTAGATCAGTAAATTGCATTCAGCCCATTACCATTGATGTAAATTCACAGCTTCTAAATATAATCTAACCGCCATATTACTACAACTCAATCAATTATTATCTGGTCAATTTTCAAAGAAAGTCTAATTTGCTTTCACCCCACTTCTTTTTTACAAAACTAAAAATTCCCGTAGCTCAGCAGCAGGATTACACGAAATCTCTCATGCTTTGCCAGAAAATACCAAATCAGTCAAGCATGGCTAATTATAAACATTCAACGCGGCCACAAAAGCGCAAACTAAAGTCACTTGGGAAAAGTAAACGAGTGATTGAAGAGGGGAGGATTATTGAATCTACCGCTCCAATAGTGTGGAAACTACGAAAGTGCTCTAAGATACCATTTTGTTAAAAACACCACAGTACAAAAACAGCTGCTTAACTTGGATTGCATTACCTTATTTGATTAATTTCATTCAGAGATATGAAAATGAGTCAATAGTACATTTTTCACAATTTAAAGCGAAAAATTCCAATAGTGAAATCACAACTCCAGGAAGTACCCACTAATTTAGTGGCAGGAGAATGCGAGAAAGATTTGTAAACAAAAGTGCTTTAAAACTGCAAATCGTATTTTCATATATCAGAACAGTAGGGTGAGGTTAGCTACAAATGCGGGGTCAAATTAAGTAGATTTAATAAAAATAAAATTTATAAAAAGTGGGGGATGCTAAAAAATCGGCAGTAAAAAGAAATACAAAAAAAATTAAAACGCAAAATGGCTAAAACTAACTGTATTAATAGGAGTAATTTAACAGGCAATTAAACACGAAATAGTTGAAATTTGATTGCGTTACATAAAATTCGGCTTGAGACAAGCGTCTGGACATCTAGGTGAATAAAATAAAAAGTCCATTAAACTTGACGATTTCATTCAAAAAGTACAAATAAGTGAGGGAAAACCTTACTTAAAGCTAGCACGAAGGTGCGACATTCCGAAAAATGCGTTCAACACCATCATTAGCAAAAGTGCGAAACAGCCAAATCTTCCATGTCTTCGATTATCAGGATCTAAAATTGAGTCAAAATGCTAACGTAAAGAAAAATACATGCAAAACAAAACAGTGAAAGCAATTCTTACCCCCGCTCGTGTAGCCATGGAAATAGACAAGACGGCCCGCAAGGAAAGTTACACCAAGAAGAGAGGCCCCAACCTTAAAATATCAGTCTAAGGAAAAAACTGCTTACAGGACAGTTAAGTCCCCCGATGTACAATCCGGAAAGGAAAAATGGCATAACCTCCAAACTAAAGAGGCATTAACGCTCAAATCAAACTTACTAGCTTTGGTGAGCTCGTTGAATGCAATTGAATTCAGTGTTGGTTGGGTGGTACATATTTGGGCACTAGAAGAATGTTGTAAGAAAAACCCGAATAAATACTGGAAAGTCGAGTTCCTTTCGCGCTTTCATCACCCGAGTAGCAAAGTAAAAATGCAGAGCAAAAGCCCCAACTCCGACGAGTATGACGCCACCATAACCGTGGGGAAGTGCTACTGGAAAGTCACGGAGACTTGGGAAAAGAGGCCTTGACATATGACCCATTGTATTGATATTACAGTTAAAAAAGGCAGCCGCCATTGAAAGTAACATTTGGTTTACTTTAACAAAACCGATTCTATATTTAACTGATTATTCAGTGAATGAAGTTGTTTTTAACTGTATAAATATGATTAGCAGTAAAAAATAACTTATAATTTAATATAGAAATAGAGACATTCACTACTTTGTTATGCATATTCCATACGTTACTATTTGAAATGCAAAGCAGATATGATGCTTTGTACCTTATTTGCATCATAATGAGGTTATTGTTAGTCGAAACGCAATGTAATATTTCTCATGTATAAATTAATAATATCTCCATAATTTTATAATTAATTTTGACTTTATAATTATCGTCTTAGGATAAATTGAAATTACCAAATTTTTTGTTAATTATATTGGAATTAATTATTGTCAGTTTCCAATGTTTACATCTGTAATACTTATTTTGAAAATATTTTATTAATTGGAGCTCTGATATCTAGGAGTGCATATTATTCCAAAGTCCATTTTGTTAAGCATTCTCCGACGCACCATGGGATGCCCCGTTAATAAGCCCCAACCTTGTCTTCTCTTTAGATGCCAAACTTAATCACTATTGCCATTGTTGATGTTCACTGATGGCCATCGAACATGCTATCTTTGACTTTGCAAATGTGCACGATAGACATCAGGCAAGATTCCTTTGGTAAGAGTCTGTGGTATCGTATACTCTACAAAGAAAATGAGAATTAGAAGCGATAAGATTATACATCCCCCTAGCCTCCAAACAAACAACTCAATAAGCCTTCATTCCAAATATAATGAATACCCCTCCCCACCTATTCTTCTTTAATCTGTATTGAATCTTCTGAGTCCTCTTTCTACTCTATCCTTAAAAAATTCCCAGATCTCACCAGCCCTGTTTGTCGTGACAAACTAGTAAATCACTCTGTCACCCATTCTATTACAATCCATAGAAACACCATGGAAACAAGATTGCCAAGGATGAATTCGAACACATGCTTGATCTTGGTATTATTCGTCATTCTTCCAGTAATTGGTCATCTGCTCTCTATTTGGTCCCTAAGAAATCTGGTGATTGGCGTCCTTGTGGTGACTACCGTGCACTCAACTCGATCATAGTCCTGGACAGTTATCCCATACCCAATATACAAGACTTTTCATCCAATCTTCGGAATAAGAAGCTCTTCTCCAAAATCGATCCTGTCCGTGCTTATAGCCAGATTCCTATGGTCGAAGCAGATATTCCCAAAACCGCTATTGCCACTCCATTCGGTCTGCTTGAATTCCTACGAATGCCATTTGATTTACGCAATGCAGTCCAAACCTTCCAACGTTCTATTGATGAAGTGCTGCATGGTCTCGACTTTGTTTTGCCTATATCGACGACATCCTTGTGGCCAGTGAAAATGAAGAGGAGCATATGAAACATTTGGAGGTTGTTTTCGGACGGCTAAATTTCCATGGACTCATCCTGAATCTTTCCAAAAGCGAAATCGGACAAAATACCTTATCTTTTCTTGGTCATACTTTATCTGTCAAAGGTTTCCGACCAACTGACGAAAAAGTAAGGGAGATTCGACACTTCCCGCCGTCGAAATTCCTCAACCACCTCCGTCGATTCTTAGGCATGATAAATTTTTGACGCCCTTTTCTTCCCAATTCTGAAACAGTGATTTTTCCGGTCACAGAACCTCTAAAGTCCACGAGGGCCAATTTCCCCCTCCCTCCCGAAGCTGTAACAGCCTTCGAAGAAGTTAAAACTCTGTTAGCTAATTGCTCAACGCTCACATATCAAGAACCGGAAGCAACCGTAATACTATCCACAGACGCTTCACAGGTCGCCGCTGGCGCAGTATTGGAACAAAGGACAGGAGATGTAGTTCGACCCCTTGACTTTTCCTCCGTCAAACTAACACTGAGTCAGACACGTTACAGCACTTTCGGGCGTGAGGTTTTACTAGTTTACAAGGCGGTGAAACATTTCTGATACCTCCTGGGAGGTCGTCAATTCACGATCCTCATTGACCACAAGCCGTTGACATATGCCAGTCGGGCCAGTTCCGACCACTATTCTCCACGCGAAACCCGGCACCTCGATTACGTTCTACAGTTCGCACGTTAAAGACTCAGACAATATTGTCGCTGATCGTCTTTTTCGAACCTAAGTCGAAGTAGTAACAAAAATCGTTGATTTTTATTCCACCTCCATGGCTCAAAAGACCAACTCCGACCTTCAGGAGTTCCGAAGTAGTCCGACTTCTCTTCATTTAAAAGACATCTCGTTGCTCATATCTCCCGGTCTGATAACATGTGATGTTTCAACAGGTTTACCTAGACCTTTTGTCTCAAAAGCTTTCCAACGCCAGATTTTCTAATCTCTTCACAATCTTTCAGACAGACGGGCAACTGCAAAACTCATCACTGATCATTTTGTCTGGCCATCTTGCCGCAAGGACATCGCAAATTGGACGAAGACTTGCCAAGCCTGCCAACGAGCGAAAGTTGATAAGCACACTAAAGCCCCACTCGGAACATTTCCACTGCCGGATTCCAGATTCGATCACGTCCATATGGACATTGTTGGTCCTCTCCCACTCTAATGGTTTCTCCTACCTCCTAACATGTGTCGACCGTTTCTCTCGATGGCAAGACGCTTTTCCTATGCGTGACTTGGCTGCAGAAACCGTCGCCAGAACCTTCACAGAGAGATGGATCGCTACATACGGTGTCCCTTCCACCATAACTACAGACCGCGGAACACAATTTAAGTCTCAGCTCTTTTCGGAACTAACCAATCTCCTCGGAACCAACCGGATTCGCACAACTGCCCTATCATCCACAGGCTAACGGCTTGGTCGAACGTTTCCATCGTCAACTGAAAGCAGCCCTTACCGCTCATTGTACACTTGAAAGATGGACAGAAGCCCTTTCTTTGGTCCTCCTTGGTATTCGAACAGCAGTCAAAGACAACCTTAAATGCTCCGCCGCAGAAATGGTATTTGGAGTTCCTCTCAAACTCCCTGGCGAGATTCTATCCCCTTCTAACAATTCCTTTTGGTCAAACCCTCTAAATTATGTAGAACGTCTACGCTCCCACATGTAAAATCTACAAGCCCTCCCCACCCGCTCTGTCTCCAATCCCACTTTCATTCCCACTGATCTAAAAACTTGTTCCCATATCTTACTTCGCCACGACGCTGTCCGTAAGCCTCTTCAACTGATTTATGATGGCCCTTTCAAGGTCCTTCAAAGAGGTGAAAAGAATTTCACTATCCTTCAAAATGGCAAAGAATCTGTTGTTTCTATGAATCGCGTAAAGCCTGCCTACCTTAACAAGCTACTAACTGAAAACGCTCCTCCAGTGTTTCATCCAAACTTTCCTGCAAAGGAAACAGAAAAATCAATATAAGTTACTTGTAGTGGAAGGCATGTACGTTTCTCAGGTCATTATAAGGTTTTGAAATGATTATCCACTATTCTTCCTTCAAATTCCTTCGGTTTCTTCGTCTACTTCCCACTACCTCCCGAAGAGTAAGATATTTAGCTTAAACAGGACAATTACACTTGGACCAATTCACATCCAGAAATTTGTGTCGCCTTTACGTACCTCAAGGCTGGGAGGAGGCTGAAGGATAACTCTCTATGCATTTTCAGAATTACTTTTTATTCGCATTCTCTATGAAAATACTTCGGTTTTTCGTTGACGAAACTGGAGTGATGTCTTTTGTGTCCTTATGACGCATAACCCCTATCTACTATGTCTAGATGCGTCCATCGATCTCTCCCTTTCTTCTATAACCGCCTCGTTTCACCTAAAAAGTACCTCTGCGCCCCTGTTCTCGCAAATCCTTACCCAAGTGGCTCTTATAAAGCTATCTTTATTTTCCACTCAATAATAACACACGCTTGTCAGTTATCAGCTCCTATGCTCCTTGCTCATCTTCTCTCTTCCTCAGCACACTGCCCTCTCTATCTCCCTTTCTCTCTCGCTCTTTTCAAACTCGTTGCGGCTTCCTTGAATACATTTTGGTCTAATCAACTCTTGGTGTTCTGCTCCACGATTGTTGTTAGATCTTACTCAAACTGCTGTGAATTGGTAACTGTTATTGCCATTGTAATTTGGTAACTGTAAATCGTTAGCTGTTATCTTAGCTTCAATAACTTATGAAAACAAAATCCTTGATAATATAAAATTAACATCTAGAATGACTATGCTCTCCAACTACTCAATTAAACTTAGCCTCAAGTAGATCAGGATATTCTAAAATATGAATATTAATTTGACATTTTGGAACCAAGTTTCTCGAATTTCGCTCACTCCTTCTTTCAGTAGTTTCGATATTTAAAACTATCTTAATCATTTTTATCTCGTCCTATCCACTACAGACTGTAACTAGTATATGGGCTTAATAGTTATGTATGAGAACCGGGGGTACTGAATCTGAAGTTATCAAATAGGTCGAATATTGATCAGATCGTCATTTGATGAATACCACCATTACACACCCTAAACAATTGCTTTAACATGATTACCAAGTGCACACACAAAATAGTTACATTAAAAGAACTTTTAAACAACGTTACATCTGCATATCTGAGAGGTCTGCTCCAACAACAATAAGCAGGCGTAATTTTCCAAAAAGTAAAATATTATAAGTAATTCACTCTGAATGAACACGACTTAGTGAGCTCTACTAATTAAAAAACTTCATCTACCCCAGCTCTACTATGTCAAGTTCTGTATGCTGCTTAATATCATGTTAAATCACTCTGCACCCCTAATTGTCGAAATCTAATCGAATTGAATTGGTATGATTGATCGTCATGATTAAAAACCGATGATAAGTTCTGAACATCTTAGACAGGCATTTATTCCAAATCAGGAAACAAACCATGAAATTCGAATTTTCGAATGTGAGCTGCCTTATTAGTAAACATCATGTAACCAGAATCCAAAATCAAGCGAAGTAAGACTCTTATACCTCGAAATTACTGTCGATATCTTTCGACCCCTTATCCTTTATTGACGTATTGTCAATCCATTTGAGTTACTTCCCGCAATTAAAAATGGCAAATAATGATAATGGCATTTAAAACTACATGTATTAGTGAGATATAAAAAACTAATTAAAGCTAACAGCAATGTGGTTATATGAGATTTGGTGAAGATTTCAGCATTGGACAACAACCTGGCTGTCTGAAACAGAAAAAACATATAATAATCTTAAAGTGTATCTTCTCCATTTATTGAAAATCTAAGGAATAAGTAGAGTAATATTGCTGAAGAAAAAACGAATTTACCTAATGCTAGCATAGAGATGGGCACTGCCGAAAAAGGTGTTCACCAGCATTAGAAGCATTAATGCCATCATGCCAACCATTCCTCGACGGCGTTTACTTGGATCTTTTAAAAAGAAATTAAAAGTTTAATTTCCAAAATGATAAAGGAAGTAAATAAAATAATGATGACATATATATGCGCACCACCACTTATATAGCCCTTATAATAACAAATACGTCCAAAAAGATAGACGCTGCCCAGAAACGTTGCTCCAACCTAAACTAATTATCAATGAAAAGAGTACATACTGGACAGTAAAGACCTCCGATGAATAATCCGGATAAGAAAAAGGGAATATTTTCTAGGCTGAAAAGTGTTAATAAATTTCTTTGTAAATACTCACTAATTCTGGTGAGCTCTCTGTATGCAGTTAAATTCCATATTTGTTGGATGATACATATTAGGAGCCTAAGCGAAAGTGTAATGAGAATATAACTAAATACAGGAAAATCAATCGCCCGTCGAGCCTTCATCACACGACCCCCGAGGAAGAGATGTACCGCAAAGCTACCTACTCCTACGAGAATAACTCCTCCGTAATAACGAGGAAGAAGGACCGGAAATGAATAAATACTATCGAAGCCGATTTTAGACAATTGAGCCATCGTATACTGTTTTAAAGTGTTTTAAAAATATTCCCAATGACCTTGATGAGTTGGAGAAGGCCAAAATAAGCACTTAAGGTAACTATTTTCAAGTCTTATCAAGTTAAAACCATTGTTTGTTATTTCAAAATTCGGAATGTCTTATTTCTATCATATTTTATCATTGTGTTATATTTGCGAGTATTATCAAGATATATATGTGAAAATTTGATGGAAAAAGTATCGAAAAAGGAATTTGTACTGAAAATAGATATATTAGTGATTGGAGTGATCATTTAATTACAACGCGTAGCTATTGAAAATAAATTTAATTTACTTTCTTTTGCCGCAAATGCGTGTGCTTCTGTTATGTCTACCAACAAAGTTATTCAGAATAGTCCAAACTGAGGTGCTGCTCATGCAAGAATTAACTAATGTACAAACACCTAAGAGCAGTAAAGAAAGCCACATGCTATCACTACATGAAAGGCTGCTATCCACAGAGACATCTTGGCAAGTCAACAGTTCTTTTTCCAATTTGAGTTTCCAATGTTCTAAGTACTTTCTTCCATTTCTCCTCATCTGCAGAATCGGCATAGACTCAGCAAAAAGAGAGTTTCAGATGGTAATACAACCACTGCCTTGATGCATAGGGGTAAATCTCAGTCATCAGCTGACACGTCATTTTCGAAAAGCATTCCAATAGACCTCTTTTACAACCTTGTCTCACCCGCAAGTACATTTCGGAAAAATGTCAACAAAAAAGCTTATATACACTTAAAAATGTTTTAAATGTTTGTAAGCAGATCGAACGGCATTTCTAGCACCACAAAGTCATGCTGATATTTCACTCATATTCTCATGATCATTCCCCATATTCATCCTTGGAGAACGGTAACAACGCAACTACGAGCCTTTAGAAAATATATCTCCTCTAAATAGGATGAAACTGACTACATGGCACAAAATAATGGTTCAAATCACCATTCAGAGAGGAAGAGATGTAACTAACAACAAATGATGTTTGAACTGGTGGATAGTTGAAAGTTCCGGACGGAAGCAATTATATTTTTCTCCCAACTCCTATTCAATATTCTACTAAGGGTTCCCTATAAAAAATTTTCCTTCTTGGATCTCTTACCGACTCCACTCTACTCGGTGAGTAATCGGAAGGGTCAAAGTAACATTTTATACGATTTTTAAATTCTCTACGCTGACTCGTGGTCCTGCTTGCCATTGCTATTCAGAAAATTTCTTATGAATTTCGCTTATCCTACATATATAAAAAAATTCTACTAATTTAAAATTTACTATAAAATTCTCTTGTGTAAAATTAATGATAAAAAAATGTACAAAACATTTTTAGTTCAATTTTTTTCTAAAAGTCCACTTCTTATTCTATGGTGTTCAGATTCTGCATTTTCTATTTTGTTGTCATTGATGACAATCATTTTTTTTCTCATCTCAAATTAAAATCTGAAAAAATATATGTTAAAATGATAAAAATAATTTGTTAGCTTCCTCCTTTTAATCAAAAGTCCTCACTAGTAATCTAAGATCATTTTATTCTAAATATACTAACTCAGTAAATGCTCGCTTAGATTTTTGCCTAGATATATGGTTACTTCTTTTTCATTTGTATACCGTTTAAAACTGTTTAATTTGGAATATATTTATATTATTATATTGGTTTTTATGTTTGATATTTGAATCTTTTTATGGGTCACCGGGAATTTCAAATTTTCGTCCGCAATGTCTTCTGTTGGTGTTCCAATCAAAGTTCTTCATGACGCGGAGGGTCATGTGGTAACATTAGAAACTATTACTGGCGAGGTGTTTCGTGGTAAACTCGTCGAAGCCGAGGACAATATGAATGTTCATATGCAGGACATTATAATGACCGCGAAAGATGGGAAAACCTCAAGCCTTCAGAATGTGTACATAAGAGGCAGCAAGATAAGGTTAGAGTTAGTTCACATATACATCGTTTTAGATTTTTAATTTTGCCAGATATGTTGAAGAATTCACCAATGCTAAAAAGACCTCCTGGTGCTAGAGGATTGGGAACTGGCAGAGGAAAGACCAATATTAATCGCGGAACAAGTAAGGCTGTTTATTTTGTTATTACCCCTTTTAGCCCATTCACGTGCTCGTCCTTACCGCGGCGGCCCTTCTATTCGTCGTTAAATTGTGAAATAATTTGTAAAATATACGCTTTTATAAAAATGTTTTCTACCAAATGTTCTGTCTTTGCCCCATGCATCACTTTGTTTTCATAAGTTTATCCACTTGGGCGTGTGTTTCCTCGTGTAACTCTGAGTATTTACATTATATCGGTGTTATCATAATTAGTATTTTTTCTATTGACATCGGATATAGTCTGTCTGTTCCTTTCTGTTTGAAATGAATATAATTAACTTGCATTTATCATGTCAAATTTAACTAATGGATGCTTAATCTCAGGGCTTGTTGACATCGTTTGAATTTATCATGCGTTTGTTATCTATAGGGTTTGCAGTTTTCATATTCATTCTGAAGTCTTGTATTTCTTATCACTTGCGTTTTGGTAGAGGTTTCGTGTTCCTCATTATATACTCAGATAATACCATTTCACTAACCTGATATTCTGAGATTAGTCGTAGGGATGATTCGCTTGATGTGCCTTCGATATCATATTACTACTTTTTTATCAGTAGAACGATTAAAGCGGAACTAGAAATGTATTGCCTGATTGATTTGTGCGAAAATAGTATTTTTCCCTACTGCCCGTGCTCACTTGGTTTGTTAGCGTGATTTAATAGTATGCTTTTTAAGTTCGGTAGATATTTCTGATATCAGCACGCTTAGTGTAAGCTCTCAAGTTTGTTTTAAGATTCGTCTTCAAAACTCGTTGCACCGGTGAAATCAATTTAGAATTACTGTCACTATTGGCGTGACATCTTCAAAGCTACTCTTAGAGAAGGTAAACATAGGATGATTGTAAGATAGTTAACGTAACAATAACCATTTACAGGGTTAAGAGAATTTTGTCATGTGTGAATCTCGAAGATAAAATAGCGGACGTGTTGATTGTCTTTCATTCGTCCTGCCTAGAATGTCAAGATCAGAATTTGTTCACCTGCCTCTTATTAATGATAATGTGAGAAATGTTTTCTAAATTAGGATATAAGATATAATGAAAAGGAAGGTTGGCCAAAAATCAAGAGAATAAGCACCTGTTTGAAGTAGATGGCTACCTTTCTTTATCGTATCATGGGTTGTGATTGAATATATATCAGACTCGAGCTTTCCTTTCAGTTACTAAATGTCCATGTTGGTCTGCCTGCCGGCAGTTGTGTTTCTTTACTGTCCAGCAAGATAGCTAGTCTGTCCTACTTTCAAAGTCTCAGTAGCATCGTGTTTAGTGGCCTATAATAAGCATAACATACGTGCGCGGAACCGCCTGCAAAATGTACAGGGTGCGTAAGGCATCTGGGGACGCCTTAAACACTTTTAGTAAAACAGAAAATGAAATTGCTAATGGCTGAAACTTACCATTTCTTGTAACAAAACAAATAAACATATATTCTATATTTCCTACTTCGGCTTCTATCACCATCTCAAATCCAGTCCGCCAGCTACTGACTACAAGCTTTCATCAGGTGGTCTTTATTCATATCCTCCATTGCTCGAGCTATTGCTTCCATGAGGGAGGATTTGGTGCTATTGGGAGGTTTAGTAAATTCTTTTCAACCAGCTCGCTCCCCTCTCTCCCACGCCCCCAAGCGTAATAATCGAAAGGATTAAGGTCTGGTGAGTTAGGGTACCATAAGTTTGGTGTGACATGATAATGAAAATTCTCGACCATCTACTCAATCCTGGGTTTTGAGAGCTTTATGACATGAAGTTGAATTTTGGAAGACATAGGGCCATCCTCCATTGGCTACGCCGTCTGTCCAAGGCGGTTTAAAAACAATGGTTTGAAGAATCCTCACATGGGCATCTGCATCTGCTTTGACTCTAAGGCTCTGTGGAAATAATTGGGGAGTCATGATGGGCCTCTTTCCCACTGATAACACCGAAAGCCACTACTATTGCTGGAAATTTCATGCACATAACGGCTGGAACTTCCGTGAGGTCCGCCCGCATATAGCCAGCCATCTATCATTTCTTCGATTGACTTTTTCATCCTGGTAGAAGTTGCTTTCGCGGGAGAAAAACCAAAGACGCTCCTCCTCTACTGGGTATTTCAATTTCTTTAAGAGTCCTTTTACACGCATTAAACGATTCTCTCAAGTCGTTTTTGTCCACATTAACTGACCTCGCCTGAAAAGAACGTATGATTTGTATCCGAGGTTTTGATGAATAACATTCCTTATTCCTTCAAACACGACGATTTTTGACAAGATGTCGCGTATTGACCTCCCGCGATTTTCGTCCGTAATGCCATGCGCTCTTCTCACAAACTCAGGTGTTCTGAGTGAGTGAGTCAGCAGAGCGTTGAAAATGCTGTTTTCTTGACCTCGAGGCGGCCAGTTCATCTCCATTGTGTTCATTCAGCAGCTCCTTTCTAACTTTGCAAAAGAAGGATGTGGCAACTTTTAGACATCTTGCAATCTCTAAATGGCTGTGTTTCGCTTTTATAGACACTATTTCAGTTATCCTTTCATTTCATTACTTATAGTCGTATCAGCCATGCGATCTTTTGATAAAAAAAATAGATTAATTATTATCAGGCTAGTTTAAATTACAAAAATATAAGTGGCCTCAGATACTTTTCGTGCCCTGTAATTTGACAAATCATTCTGACAACCTCATAATTTAGAAATCTTAGTGAATCCCAAACGTGTGTTCATTTTCATTACTGGCTATCCATTCGATTGAATCTGTGGACGAAAATTGACAATTTCATTTGGTAACCCAATTATTTTCTGGAAAATCTTCTGCTAATGCTTGCCCATGGAAAATAATTTCCTAAATGTGGGTTTATTTTAGGCCGCAAGCCTGTTTTTTAATTTTTTATCTTGAAGGTCAAGGTTAAGAGTAAAAGTACGAGACCGTGGATTTAATAAGTTCAGATATAAATTCAACAAAATATTCAGGTTATATATTAGGGAGATTAATTTGGGCCTAACAGCGATTTAAATGTTAAAGTTTGAAAAAAATGCCTATAATTAAACTTCTCTTTTAACTTAGTATTTGCTCTTACTTACTTGGACAGCTAACTAGTTTCATCTGCTTCCTTAAGTGGATTTGTCATTTATACTCTAGTGTTTACAAGGGAATTTAAAAAACGCCATTTAAAGATTATGAAGAAAATAAATACTATGTAAGATGCATCGGTAAACACATCAATACAAACAGAAAATTCTGAAACGTCTCTTATAAACTCACTTATTATCTGTCATTAGCTGTCACATTTCGTCCCAGGAGCCTTAAACAAATCTGTGAAAAGACTCCGAAGAAAATTAGACCCAAATCGCAGAATAACTGTCAAAATATGATTATTATAATCTTGTAACAATCCTGTGGTTTTGAGTGATTACAAGTTTTCTGTGATGAAAATTGAAGTATTTGCCTTAAGATTTATCTAACTAGAATAAAATACTGTCAACTACTTGCAACTAATTTATTACGTTGTTGATATCGTAATCTTCATGTAAAATGGGACAGATCTACTCACTCCTATCACGCTTGCACTGACTGACATTTGATTTTGTATTATAATTTCCTACCTGAATCGTGAATCTTTGGAATTTCTTCCCGAGTTTTTCTTAGCCACCTTGTATCTTTTTCACTATATTTTCGATCTAAGATTAACATGGCCTCACTAGAACAAAATTTGCGTAGACCGTTAACTTTAACACGCTAAAGCAATGTAAATACAGCTATTCAAAACGGTTTTGAGGATTATTAAAAATCTTTATAAATATCATTACTAGCAGTACTGCTTTCACTTTATTATCCAAATACTCATCAATCAAATTTAAATCTATTCCATATGTCCTCAAAGCTTAATTGATTTTTTCCAAAAGCTCGTAAAATTGGCCTGCATGTATTCAAAATTAAGACAACGTGCTGTCAATCGATAATCTACGCGTTCAGGATACGGCGAAGAACTTTGCGAATCTAAAAATGGGTGACTTAGAGCTGAATATATCTCGAAAGCAGATGTTGAAGAAGGTCGACCATCTCATCGAACGTTTGGAAGACTACCAAGTTCTTAAGGGCGAATATGCTAAGTTATCTGAAGTAGAATTGACTCAACTCTATTGTGTTATGCCAGACCTTTTACTTGAAGATAATATTGTTATAGATCTCGATCTCTCAACACCTCTCTATATTATCGGAGATTTCTTCGGCCAATTTGGAGATCTTCTGAGGATGTTCAAACTATTGGGCTATCCCCCCGAAAAACGATATCTCTTTCTTGGCAACTATATAAATCGTGGTGATCGATCAACTGAAACAATCACCTATCTCTATTCTCTGAAATTAAGATTCCCGAAGCATATTTATCTTCTCAGGGGTAATCATGAATGTCAGCATGTATCTGAAAACTACGGATTCTATAATGAATGTGCCACACGTTTTACTGGCAAACTTTGGCAACCCATTGTGAGAACATTTGACCATCTTCCACTGATTGCAATAATTGAGGAGAAGATCTTTTGCTGTCATAGTGGAATGTCCCCAAACATTCAGCGTAAGGGTATTTCAAATCTTCAGGAATTTCGAGATTATTTGGAGAAGACTATCTCTAGACCAACGGAGATTGATACGAATGTTCTAATGACCCATTATACATGGTCTAATCCTGATCCTGATATAGAAGATTGGGATGAGAATCCAGCTGGACTTGGATATCTCTACGGTCCTTCTGTGGTGAAGGAGTTTTGTGAACGTCTCGGCATTCAACAGATCATTCGATCGAATGAGTATTTCGAAAAGGGATATGACTATTCCTTTGGTGGAAAAATTCTGACCATATTTTCGGCTCCAAATTATCTTGGAACTTTTATTAATAACGGAGCAATCGTAGAAATGAGTAAGGATCCAATCTCGCAGGAAATTAAACATCACATCAAAATAATCAAGCCGATTATGGAGTTGAGAACTAAAAAGACGGGTCAGATGAATATTGCCATAAAATATGCGGCTGAAATTGAGGAGGACCCGAATAATAACTATTTAAAAGACGACCTGAAGAAAAAACAACAGAGAAGTAACATAAATAACTCAGAACATGAGTGAATGCTTGTTTTGTAGATTGTTCAAGTTAAATAAAATAGATAATGAAATAAAACCAAATCTTCAAATTCTGTATCTGATTTTTGCTGAACTCCATTAAATGTCAAAGGCTGCCGGATGAAAGGAAACTAAGTTACCCCTGCCTATTATTTCATAGCGTAATGGTGGAATAAAAAATCAGCCTTATAATTATACATTCCTTCATTTAGGTCCGAGTCTGTGATGTAAAGGAAGCGTTAGTTATTGGCAGTTAAATTTATATTTAGATTGGTTGGTGTTACTTTGCTAAAATTAGATATATTTTGAAAGTACAAAACGAATTTCAGAGTCGGTCATTTTGGGAGAAAAATCCAAAAAGCTCTTTATATGGTGAAAAATAGACCTTATTTGAGAATTCTTAACTTCCTATGTATTTCAGTCAATTCCAAGGGTACTACTTTTATAACACTCCAGTTGCCACCTTGTAAGGTTACAACTACTCAGATCCCAGAGAGGATTGAACGAAAGCTCTTCCCTTAAAAAAAAATGAATCTGCTTATGTAGAATGGGATATGTGATAAATGGGTGGCTGTCTTACTAGGCTATAATTCAGTGGTTGTCTTACATATCTAAGCGTGACCGTAGGAATCCAACAATCGATCATCCACGGCTTGAGTGTAAGAAAATATCCGATTTTGCTTCCGAATAAGCACTTATTTCTTCTTCAGAGCAGCTAGACTGCTTATAATTATTTTCCTAATTAAAATAAAAATTTAATTATCCAGTGTTTTATACAAAATCTACATTCGCCTTCTACTTCATCTAGTCACCCTATTAGTATTTGAAATGCATTCCCTTTTGAAAATCGATATTCAGTGTTCCAGAAAGCACTTTCATGGCAAAATAAACAGGAAAAACAAAATGATAAGAATCAGATATTTGAGATCTCATAAAGATTCTACAGAATATTTTCACTAATTGAATTTGAAAGATGATTTTCTATGCACTTTCCAAAATTACCCATCGGTCACGTTCTTTGTAATAAGACATTTTTTCGCCTTTATGTCCCCATGACTGAAACCCCTATCCGTCATGTCTAGACGAGTTCATCAATTTTCCTTTTTTCTATAACTGTACATTTCACTTAAATGTACATCTTTACTCATATCCAATGTGCGTCTTACCCAAGTGACTGTCTTTGTATTTCCAGTCACACACACTCACGCATACATTCTTGTCACTTATCTGCTCGTACACTTCCCTCTCATTTGCTCTCTTCCTCATCTCTCTCTTGCACTCTTGAGTCCTCATCTTAATTTATTCACTACACTTTACCTACATAACTCTTTGTGTTCTACTTTTGGGAACTGCTAATTTTTAACCCCTGCATTTTGTTACTCCAACTCCAACAAATTTAACATTATACTATCTATTATGTCGGATTTATCAAAGTTGTAGAGCATGAGTATAATACTAATGAGAGATTAAGGTTATAAATTGAATATAGATTGCAGTGCTGATCGTTTGATCTGAATGCTTAATTTAATCGAATAAATAGACACAAGTGTATTTTGGATCTAATAGAGTACAAAACGCGTAATTAGTAACCTACATACTATATCGAAACTGAATAAATTTGGCTTAGTGGGAGCGTTTTTAATATAAATCGATACATCGTATTGATTGGCGCAATCGTAATTAGGTATAATGTTCAAAGTGAGGCATAGTATTTTTAGGCAAGAACATTATATTAGAGAAAATTTCACGGAAAACACTTCTAAAGTAAGTTTTCTGCAAGATCTACACAAATCTCCCACATTTTTTATCTGCATACGGTTAAGTACGTTAGCTGATCGATTTACATGCGCAGATACGTTATCAGAAATGCAATTTTTTATAGATAGAGTAGAATTCGCAGATCTTTTAGAGCCGATATGAAATCGATTTTCGATTGTGCATACTCATAGTATTTTATTCGTCATGAATCATTTTCTCATTTTTATTAAAACAGGATCGACCACAACACAGAACTAAAATCGATAAGTTTTTCTCTCCTCATTTAAGAGCTCGGCACACTCACTGAATTAAAACAAATTGTGTGAGCATTTTTGAGAGTGGATACTCAAAGAAAGTTGTGAAAGAACTGACAAACGAATATCATCTTTACCTAAATACCTTTAAGCTTTTGCTTTAAGGGTTGTTCTTAAACTATTTCAACGTGGTACCTAATTTTTTTAATTTAATTGTTAAATTTTATCACATATATAGAAACTCTTATAACCTTATTAGTCTCTCAAATAGCCACAAATCCTCCAAATTCAATAATTAAACAAACCTAAGCAATTTACTCAAAATTCTGTAAAGCATGGATCATGTAATACAGCACATTTCAACAAAAGAGTAAATTTTAGGAATAATTTGTAAAAATGCAAATCGATTTTTCTGGATAAAAGTTGTTTGTTTTTATCAAACAAAACACTGAATTTTCGTATGTTGATTAATATTTCGATAACACGTTGATCGAATTTATCTCGATAAAAAATGAAATCAGATAATGATTAATATGGAGACTATTATTTCATGGAAGATCCCACAATAACACTGCTCGTGGTGTAGCTGCACTCTTTAATTTGCTTCCTTTTACCCGGATTGACTAATTCAATTGTCACGTGATTTGCCCAAGCATTTACAGATGTGAATGTTTATCCCTTTTTCGACCACTGTCTGAGTAATGACTTTAATCCTATTAGCTTCTCCCTCACCTACGAAATCTGTATTTCATATCACTCTTCATGCAGCTGTTTAACTATTTTGATTCGATATTTTGCATCTCTGATTGCTTGCTCCGATTTTCATTAATTTAGCGCAGTTAATACGATTGAAAATGAATTTAAATCTCGTAGCCTTCTATGGCGGACAAAACTCAAAGTCATCCATAATGAATCATTAAAATAGGAAAGTATTCAAGATGTAACGAATTAATCACTCTTGTCTTGACTGCTTGGGTGCTTCTTTGTGGAAAAAGCGAATGAACTTGACGAGCAATAAATCCGAGACGGTTAAAGATAGATTGCTACCACGAGAATTATATACTGCATGCATGACAGGTTAAAATACAGAAGATGAATAAGGCTTTGAAGCCCCTAATCTGAGACTGATAAAGCATAAAGTCGAATTTTTAAATAGGTGAAAGTGAGTGGGAATTTAACGAAGGGACAAACTGATTTGCTATTGAGGAAAGATGCAATAAATTTTCCTAAATTAATCATCCGCATGCAGTTAATACATCTATATAGAATATCGGTTTTTATAAATGGTAGCTGCCAGCCTTTGGTTGAACACAAAGAAATATATTTCATTTATCTGACTAATAATTGCCTTCCAATGCTTCACAGAATTTTCAAATTTAACGCTATATATCATTAGGTAGTTTACATTCTATTTATTTGGGTTGCAATACATTTTCAATCACACATTATTTCTTACCGGTTTTGCTTAACTAACGCCTCTTTGCAGCAAAAATAAGTCCAAATCATGTGATGTTAAAATTCATTTGATTTCACCTGTTACAAAAGGCGGTGAAATACACGCATTACAAAATAGGGCTATTTTGTTCTGTTACCCCCTAAGGAGAATATACAATCTATTAGTTTATTTACTATGATTTAAACGCCATTTTATCACCAGTGTGATGACTACCTTATTACGGTAGTGCTACGTATAGTTTTTGATTTCACAATATTAGCTTATAAAATTTCCAACCTTAAAGTTAAAGATTTCCTGCAGTTAAGAAGCGTAGCTGATTTTTTAGATTAAGATTTTATATGCTCTCAGTATTAACCTACAATAAAATGACCGATACGATAAATAAACCAGTTAGAAGTTCTGGAAAATTCTCCTCTTCATGGGTCCAATTTTAAGATCAATACATCACTTGGACTAAGTTAAATCAATAGAAGCAGTTAAACTATGGCAGACCTAGTATGGCTGAATCCAATTTAATCAAATAAAAGTTTTCTAACTAGCCGCCAGTCAATAGGATGTTGTAGTCATCAATCAAAGTTTTCGTTACACACAAATTTTAAATTGCAATTAAAGTTATCACCCGGCTGAAATCTCCATCTCCTATGTGTACTACTCAAAATACCTACAGCAAAGCTAATTATTCATCAGAGAAGACAGGGTTAAATTTATTCATTTAGCCACTTAGCGTAATCGCTTGTTAGAATTAAAAGTAATAGTAATCTAATTAATAATCGGTCAGAAGTCACTTTTTGAATACTTTAATAACTCCGATCGATGCTCCAAAATTCCATTTGGACTATTTTAAACGAAAGATCTTATCTAGGATACGATTTGAACAGGGGGAGGAGAAAGGTTAATTAGGGAATTCCAGTTACGGTTAAGGTATTTGTTTTCCTAAAAAATTAATTCCTTGATATTTTTGAGTGCACTCCGTTAGAGCTAAGCTTTCAAAGCATGTGAATAAAATTGTAGTAGACGTTGATTTTCAAGAGCTAAAGTTCGCATTCATTTGTTTATTCCTAGTCTCATCTGGTCCAACTTCGTCTTAACACTGAACAAAGCATAACCCGAATTGAAGTTTAAAAGATTGAAAGTTACAGAGCTGTTCGTTGATATTTTTCTTCGAATGGCCCAGATTACTGGATAGTACCAGTTTACATGGCTAGTTTAGAATAACTAAAAAAATAAATTGTGAGTGCTAATCTTGGGGAAAGTTGAATAACCGACAGAATATATCAACGCGGAAATCGTTGTTGAAAGATGGTATGACAAAGTACGCTCAGTCATGTCTCATATCAATGAATCAGTGGCGTGAGACATCGGTGGTCAACACCAAAATTGAAAAGCTCATCGGCTAATGTGACTCATCCTGCTATTCCGTTTGTTACAAACTGAATAAAGCAAATGTGATCGTATCCCACGTTACAAGCACTCTTATCTCAACTGTCGTTAATCCATTTAATTCAAATGAATGCTCCTTAAGCTTCGTGATGCTAAAAGTATAAATTACGTATGAAGGCCATATGATGAGATTAGGAAAATCTTATTAAAACAATTGATTTTTTTCTACAAAAACTTATTATTATTATTACTTATTAAAAACATGTTCAGAACGTCTACAAATGCCTTAAATGCTTTCAAAATACCAGATTTTCTATGAGTTATTAAATATTAGATATAAAAAGTTATTAAAATTCTAGTAACGAATATGCTAATGTCACATTAGTCCATGTACACATCGCTAATTTCTGAAATCAATGCCTATCGGTGCATCGATATGATTTTGTTAGTGGTAAGAAAACCATAGTTAATTATGGTCAATAAAAGGGTTGACAGAACTTGAGCTTCTCATTATTGCAGCTCCTGAATACTTTCCTCTTGTCAAGTCAAGTGTTGTCAACATTTCTCCAAAGGGGTTGTATTTGTCGTCGTGTGTTTTATTTGCATATAGATCATCTTAAGAGAAATTGGACGTTTAATTAAATTGCAAGTTTTAATAGTGACAGGAACGAACCAAACCTGCAAAAATACACAGATCAGACATTACTTTAAGAATATTTAAATGCAAATTAATAATTTTGGATTCTTTACTGGGACGGACTAGCTGATTGCCTTAAAATAATACCAACCTGTGAATTGCAATAACTTTAAGACCTACCGCAGAACTAACTTCCCAGCGTATTTCTCAACATACATAAACTTATCTATAGTACGGTCACGATCAATAAACCGATTTATTATCTGATTTGATAAAATCAAACACCCCAAATGGTGTAGCAGCATTTTATTAAGTCTTTTTGATTCCCTGAGCGATCAAAAATTGATTGAATTGATCTATGCAGTCAAGTCCAATTCATAAAGGTTGTTTCCATTTTAAAGATAAACGTCCTGCCACAACATCAGTATGTTATTTAGCTTGTTAGAGTCAAAATAGTAGCTAACGCCTGACAGCCAACATCAGTTCTAGAACAGAAGACTAGGAGCTGTTTTTGGCCAATATGTATTGATCAAGCAAGAGAGATTG
>CAADRB010000019.1:2088445-2132855 GCA_900708905.1 Hymenolepis diminuta
TATTGGAGCGTTTGAAGGCCGAAATTGCAAAGAAACGACCACATATGGCAAAGAGAAAAATTTCGTTTCATCAAGACAATGCACCGTGTCACAAGTCAATCAAAACAATGGCAAAACTACATGAATTGAACTTCGAATTGTTCCCACATCCACCGTATTCGCCAGATTTGGTTCTCAGCGACCACTGGCTGTTCGCAGACCTGAAAAAAATGCTCGCCGGTAAGAAATTTGGCACGAATGAAGAGNNNATCGCTGAAAGTGAGGCCTATTTTGAGGCAAAAGATAAATCGTTCTACAAAAGTGGTATTGAAATGTTAGAGCGGCGCTGGAATGATTGCGTTGCTATTGATGGAGACTACGTTGATGAATAAAGCTAATTTTGAACCAAAAACACTGTGTTTTCTTTGTTAGGCCCGAGACTTTTCAGCCCATGTGTTATTTGGGAAAGCGTTTTCCAACGCTCATTTTGAGAGGTGACATCAAGAAGTCACCTTGGTGAGACTCGAATTCTGTCACACTCTATACTGGTCAGACTTAACTCGTGAGGTTGACCACTCCAATTGCTGCTTGTGCGCAGATGGGAATCGAACCCGTGACCTCTAGCATGGCAGATGTACACTATGACCGGTGCGTCATTGACACACGTCACGCAAAAATTTGTTTAGCGGTGATTTGACAGTCAATAGTTGTTCAATTTAAAACACTCCGCTCTCCATAATTATCCGATATTATTTTAATATTTTATCTTGAATGTGCTGTATTTCCCTCTGCTCACTACTTATTACACTGGGTCGGAGGCAACTGTAGCCACGGTATCATCAGAATTCACATGCTATCCATACCGTAATGAAGGTACTATACTTACGTACTGAATTCAGGATATTTTGGGCAGATTAGCCGCTAGCTTTGAGCCTTTATGACTCGCACCAGCCACCCAATAAGCATGTGTGATTTTTCGACTAGTAGTACGTGGGCGGATTCCGCGCCAAACCGCTGGAAAAGTGAACCCTCGAACAACTTGATTTGAGAATCAGATGTAGTTACAATTTTATTGTATTCGGTAATCTGGCGAAACCTCTGCCAGATCCGATAATGCTCTCAGGCATTTAATTATCAGCATATAGTATTACAAATAGTCTTAAGTAGATTATCCGTTTTTTACATTTAAAGCTAATGAAATTCGTGGTAATTTGCTAGTGACCCCAACTTCATTTTGGCGTCCCGTCACTCGGACGCGAGTTAGCTAATAAACGCACCGTGTATTCTTTCTCCGTATTAAGTGGTGGTGGCGAATCGGAAGGGCAGAATATAAGACCAAAACTGCACAAACAATAAGCTAATTTTGAATCCAAGCAGGCGAGTTGAAGATCAGTAATCCCTTCTTTGTGGTTGGATGATAGTTACTAAGTTATTCTGATTTATCAACGATGGATTCAGTTCAGCTGCACCTATATGTAATGCGCTACTATAACAAATATCCAACATTACAATTGATTGTACTACATGGTCACTGTCAAAACATGCTTCTTTAATAAATTCAGGCCACGCAAAATACAATAACTGTCAGCTTTTAAATAATATACCCTTATTCCTTTGCATATCAATCAAGAAATGATATTATACGAATTTCCGTAATAGGCTGAAGTACCCGATCTAACGAATTGTACTAGTTTTGAGCCAAAGCACTGAATGCGTTAAATCATGAAAATTCAAAGTGCGAAGCATTAGTTGACCTGCGAAATTTTGACCTTTTTGAATCACGGTAAAAAAACCCCGAGCACACCTTGCTACCTAGTAGACAACACAAGTTGCCGTAGGCAGATTACTTAATGGAGTTGAAATACTATTAAATATCGAGTAAGTGAACTTATTGAAAGTTTACTAGTGACCCTAAATTTTCATTGTAACAGTATACGAAAGGTTCACTCATCAGACATCCAAGGATTATCAATTAATAAAATGTAACACCTGTGAATAACCCACCAATAAAGCCCAAATTATTCCATATCAAAATCACATGTATTTTCAACTAATATTAACAAATCTGACGAAACTCCATTTCTCACCGAATGACGCAATAACAACTATTCGTTAAAATGCACTCGGCTATCCGATTACGCAATATTATACCCCAAAGCTACTTTCTTTTACTAAAACGCCCCAATATAACAAATTAAATAATAAAACGAAAAAAAGGAAATGAAATTTGTTAATTATATATCCCCCTCAGGGTTAAGTGGAGTGGATTTATAACAAACGCACAAAGTGCAAAGGAAATTATGATGAGACAAAGTTAGGATTGGAGAGTGATAGCAAGTTCTAAATCAATCTCAAACAAAATAGCACCAGACAGACGCACAGACCACTGCCCACACACGCATGAACGATTTATTTAATCTACACTCCAATCTGCCTATTTGTTTATTTTATTTTACTTCTGAAATGATACAAGCAGACAGGTATATGAACGAAAGGTGGGGAATCGGAAAACGATTATTTTGGAATAGGTGATTAGAAGTATTCAGGTGGCTTCTCAACACACTTTTAAATCACAAAAGAGATGAGAGAAAGAGAAATCGACACATCATAGTTCAGACTATGCTAGGACCATCAGATGAGCCGTTATCTTTCTTTCTTTCATCGCAGTCTGGCTTGAATGAGGTGCTTGTGGTGTCAGAGCTGTAGTCAACAGAGTTCTGTTTCGACTCCTCCTTGAGGTTAGTAGATATTGACGGAATTTTTACTCTCGTGTACTCAGGTGAGGATTTGGCTGCAAAATAGGGCGGTGGTGCGAATGCATTGGCTGGAATGCTTAGAGCCTCCTGTTAAAAAGAAATAAAACTCGTAACTTCAATTAGTTTCAACAAGAGTAAACGGCCAGTATTATGAGAAATGAAGAAGCTTTGGAGCCTCATTTGTTCAGGGCCACACGGTGTTTTGAGTTTCAATCATAGGCAAACATAAAACGTGATAAAGACGTTTAAGCATTCATTAATAAATTCTTATTAGGACGGTCATTTTACGCGTTGTGCATTCATTCGCCAACATGATGTGGGAACAAGTCTTGAGGAATTTCAGGCAATTAAAGCTAAACAAGAATGTAGCAGTGCTTTAAGTAAACTTACGCATTTTTGCACTACATTTTCTAACTTTAGAAACAGAGAAAAAGTGGACGATCTAAAAAGCTCGGGGAATTCGGCATAAGGTCAATATACTCAGGATAAACATTCGTAATTTGGCCTAACAGACTATCTGACTCACGAAAATGAGATTGTGACCACTAAGGCTCATAATTAAACTGTAAAGAAAGTACTTGAAAAAGACTAATTCACATCCTATCTGATTAGTCATCTGCCTTTAAGCATAAATATATTAGAGAATAAACGACCTCATTTTCTCTACGCTCTAACAGGGCCGACTGAACTAGACAGGATTCAACTAGTTACAACAGGTTCTATGACTTGCAAAGACCACAGGAAGTAATCTTTGTTGACAATTTAGCCCAGATCGATCACTCGCAAAATTATATTGAGCTCTCCTAATACTATAGCGATATGATTCACCCATCTTTGCTTAGGGGTCAAAAATGAAGTCATCCATTTATTGGGATGATTAAACGCATAGACTGTTGACGTCATTCAGCTTATAGGGCTTTGTTCACTTAAAATTTTTGGCTATCACATCTTTGCTATTCTAAGACTAAGATGCTGAACTTCATGACCGGTCATTTTGCATTCTTAACCAACTGAAGAAAAAATGAATTGAAGTGGCAAGACCGACCATCATGATTGAAAAATCGATCAATAAGCACTGGACATAGTAGGCAAGAATTTACTCCAGTCCATGGGACGAATCGCGGAATTTAAATTTTGGAACGTGGGTAACCCAATTGGTAAATATTATACAACTTGAATTCAAAAATTGAATGCTACCTCGATATTTCTAACAACATCTTTGATCTCCCCCCTTATCATTTGTTTGACTTTCGTTAACAGACATCGGTTGCTTCCCACGATTAAGAATTGTCAATTCTTAATAACACTGAGTGATGATAACCGTATAGGTTGAAACTAAAGGGTTTACGATTTAAATGTAATTTCCTGCATGAGAAAAGTAAAGAGCTTAGTGTTACTGTCGTTGTTATCAAATTTCAACTTTGAATCCTAACATTTCTTTCTAATAAAAAATGATGATGGATAATATTCTATGTATAAAAACCAGGAATAAGAGGATTATTTACATTCACCTCCTTCATCTCACTAATAATTTTATGAGGTCAAACCATTAGTACCATGAACCTTGGACATGTCAAGCAATAAGGAATTCTTACGTTTACGAAAAAGATTTGAATAATTACCTGATTTATAGAGAAAAACATCGATAATAAATGTATTGATAAAAATGACATAAAGAAAAATACAAAATATTACTTTGATTTGGCAGATCAAATCCAACTATCTGACAATAATTTTTTTATAAAACTGAAGGCCTGTTCTTAATAAACTAAATTATGCCAAGGTGATATCACATATCACCCCAACAAGAGGACAAATCTCAAACGCAGCAAAACAGTCATGTGATCCAGCCCGCTCTAATTGATAGATATGTGGTATCTTAGTTTCACTGGAACAAACCAATTAATCATAAATCCCTCCATGGTAATACAAAAAACCTTTTACAAGTTTTAATGATAGAAGAGCATCTGAACAAGAACAATAAATTAGTCCAATAAGGTATAAAAAGGGTAAGAGGATCGAGAACTAGGTAAAGGAGTCAGGAACATTAAGTCTTACTCCATTTAAATTCTGGAAGCATTTAATCGTATATATTCTCATATATTTCATTGTGTAATGACCTAATTTAAAAATTAAACGAATTGACTGCTAGGTTCACGGGTGAAATTTTTACACCTTGCTAGAATTTGAATAATTTGTATTTTCTTAAAGCCATGAGTAGCCAAATGAGAGTAGCAAAGACGTCTTAAATAGAGCATGGCTCATTAAAGTTCACCCACACCCTCAGTGTATTAAAAAAATCAAGTACTCGTAAATACCAGCTTGAATAAGAGACCAACGGTTGAAGGAATCAAAGTGCCGGGCCTTCATATCCTTTATCGATCAATTTACTTTTCGTAGTCCGCCAGAGATACTGTTTTTAAGTGAGATGACGAAAGATTGAAGAAAAACCAATTTTTAGAGGGCATTAAAATGAAATCCCACTTGCTTTTAAGTCACTACCACCTATCGAATCACACGGCACATGCAAAATCAAATCACATGAATTTCACTAAATATACACATATCACATGCATGATAGTAAACGATTCACACATTCCCCTACAATCGGTCTCTGTTCGAGTAGGATTTCATTACAGAATTCAAAATCTCTTACTTATCCCAGTAAGAAGAATTACACATTGGAGTGAACTCTAACGGCTACTTTATGCTAAAATCATATTTGCTCTTATTATCCAGCTAGTATATTGGCCATTATAGGAAAAATGCGCTTGAAGTGGCTGACCAGCCATCAAAATCAATCAACTGATGAATAACTTCTGGACATGGCAAACGTGAATCTATTCAGAAAACATGGGATAAATTAAAAACATTGACCATAGAAATATTAGAACATGAAACAGTATACTATATCCAAGAAGAAAAAAAGCGTAACTTATGAATCCAATTTTGTAAAACCCCTAGATGCCTTGATTTTATTTTCGTCTTCCACTAGATCCCCATATTAGATTGCTTTACTGTTCCCTATGGTCAGATGCCTTCTGGAGAGGAAAAATTGAAAGCTTTTTCGTCTCGCAGTGATTGATAAATAAAAAGGAAATCTAATATACACTCCACATTAAATACATCTCAGTACTACCGATTATCATGTGACACCATCTACTTACAATTAAATTGACTTTGATTACGATTATTTCGTCATTTGAAATCAATCAGGCGATCTAAATAGTTAAAATATACAAAAGGTTTACCCTTGGTATCCTTCAGTTATCACAACCACAACTTTTTCCGAATGAATACAAATTCGGTTTAGCAAAACTATATATAAATACACTACTATGATTCTGAAATCAATAAACCCTAATAACATGTATGTTCGATAGGAAAAGTACATATTAGAGTCTATGATTAAATAATCTCACAATACAATCCATCTAATTATCATTCATTTCAATTTTTAGATGAGTATCGATGGAATTCGACTCAGTGTCCTCTGAATAAGTAGTTAAACATTCGGACCTCCTCGCAATCAAAGCACAAGAATCCGTCATGCTATTTACCAATGTTTTCAGTGCCCCAATATTTGAACTAATTAAGTTCATGTGGGAATTCTATCGCATCCAATTTAAGGTAACGCGTCTACAATATATGTAATCGCCTTAGAACAAATGTACCGAATGCGGTGTATGGAATTGGAACATGAAATTGCAACTTTTACTCACAGGCTTGGAATATTTACTCAAACTTAAGCCTAATATTTATACAATTGGAAGTTCTATAACTGAACAGATAGCAAATGGAAAATAAATACCTAAGAAGAATACACATGATCAAAATAACTCTGGTGAATACGAATAAGAATTTCAAAGCCACTGAGTGATTTTCACGAAGCCTCTCCGATGAGAAACTCACCATATGCTAAAAATTATTGAGCCGTTAAGTATGTGCCGATGCGTACTGAATTCTTGGTCTCTGACTTTGCGGAAGTGTATTTTTATCGCTGTTGATATTCCACACACCCTTAGTACATGGAATATGCGGAGTACAACTTATGTTTATTGGAAAGGAATAGTAACAGGAACAGCCGAACAGTTAATGACATTATCCAACTCCAATCTCTGCGAAGTGGCAAGGATTGAAATAAATCTCCTTTGGATATGAAGGACTAACAGGAATTAACTCCAGAAGAATAAGCGAAGGAAAGATCAGAACATTCAGAAACGTATAATCAAAATATTTACCACTGTTTTGGGAATAAAAATGCCTAGAACAGTGTGCTCTGAATGCTTTCATCTTAACCCTATTCTCTCACTTTATTACCAATAGTTGTCTGACAGTTTTTTTAAAATACTTTCATACGCATAACTAGAATGCAATAGAATTTGCCAGAAAGTTAGTTTCAATTCTCCAAAGTGTATATGACACCATTAAATAAATTATGCATTTTCTATACTAGCTTGCCGTAATTGACCAAAATGTGGGCGTAAACAGCATAACCTGTCAAACGTAAAAGGTTAACAAAGAGTAGTTGAACTTTAGACCAAGATTTAAGTAGCAGCTATGACAAGACATTATGTCTGCAACAATAGAGCAATATTGATCTCAAAAACGATGCCCATTTTAGATTTGTTCTTCCCGAACCTGATGACACTTATCTGATAACTAATCGAAATCTATGATCGAGCAAGAATTTACTAGAAAGCCCATATCAATTCCGCTTATTCACAAGACATCAAGAAATGAGGGGCTAACGGATTTCGAAAAAGCAGTATTCAAACCGACTTAACCTCGTACTTAGTCTTTCAGTGATTCAGTAGGAATAGCATCCACGAATGTGCTCACATGAGTGCCATCAATAGTGTTCAAATTGGGTAGGCCATCTTGGCTAATAGTTTACTATATGGATCAATGAGGTGATCATTCAAACATTACTATTGTGTGAAAAATGGAGCAAGAAACCTAGTGAGACGCCGTGTCTTTCCAATGATTCTTCTTCATTCCTATTTCTTCGTTTCATGACTATGAGCCTTGAAATTGTTTTTCATTAATATTAACGTCATGGACATTCACTAGAAAGTCCGTCAAGAAATGCATGGTTAACTCTTCGGAAAACGACATTCAGATGAAAATAACCTCGTATTTAGGCAGACCGGAGTCCTTCGGTGGTTCAGTAGGAATAGCATCTTCAAATATGCCCGTATTAGTGCCGTCGAAAGTGCTTAGATCGGGCAGATCATCACTACTACCACCCGACTCGCGACCACGTCGATGGATGAGTAAAAAGGGTCCACGCCGACGACCGAAGAAGGGTGCGAAAGCGGCGAAACGTGGGATGAAGTTGGTGGAGGTAGAGGGTGGGGGTAGAATACCACCATGACGGTTCGTGATAAGGAGATAGCGGTGGCAGTCCCATACCATACCCACGCAGTACGCTTTGAAGGCCAAGATGAGACAAGAGGCGGAAATGAGGATCAGAGAGACGGATGTTGAGTTGAGGTGAATTGAGGAGGCTGAGACACCCTCCTAAAGTTAGACAGTTATTAAGTTACAAATGTAAAACGTGAATAAAGTTAGTATTAATCTTGGTGAACTTAGAGGACAAAAAAGACTGTCTAGAATAATACGTAGGTCCAGTGAATAAGACATCCCTATAGCAGAACAAATGGTTGCTATAACCACCTATATTAAAATTACTTTGATAATGTAGATGAACGTAAAGTTTTAAAATGCATAAAAGGATAATAAATTAACTCATAAAGTGCGGTAGCGGCAATGCTAATTCGATTAATCAATAAATAAAACTTATTAGAGTATCTGGATGGAAAATTTCAAAACCACCTCGCACTCAAGATATGATTAACATCAACTATTTCTCCAAGCTTATAGAAGGTTTCCTCTAATGTTTATGATTAGTAGAGGTAAAAGAAGGGACCTAAGAGACAGCCCTTCGAACGAAATTCTCTTAAACCGTGCTCAAGAGACTATGAGACCAGCACCGAACATAAAAGAATGGATTTATTCAATTGCATTGGAAGGATAGTTCAATTAACATTCCTTAGCATATTTTCAACATATTACAGACACTAGGTATTTTTCGAACCCCACGATCCTCAATTTAAAAAAGATGAACTTCCCGCTAGGTTATTCCTAGAATCTAAAATAAAAATTGAATACTAAAGTTACTTTAAAAATAAAAGTACTCAAATTAATTCGAAGTAGTTAATAGTTAGATTAGAGATGAACTTGACCGTCTTGATGAATAAACGAATAACAAAATGACTCAATAAATAGAACCCAGAAATCGTAGGCTTACTAATTTAGTAAGGAATGAGCCAGATACATTTCATTACTTCAAAGCAAGTGCGCAGAAAATCTTGAGCTTACCTAAAACTCATCCTATGACGAAATAATTTCGTAGAATTTAAGACTTCTTATCTTTGTCAACCGATGTTAATCATGAAGAGGTTGCTGTTATATTACCGGTAAGAAATGGTGCGTTATTTATATAAAGCTGCTGAGAGTAACGTCTAAAATAGCAGCACGTAAATCAGCGTCAAACAGATAAACAGCCAGGCCATTTAGGTGAATTCAATGCAGTTTAATAGAGAATAAACAAACATATAAAACCATATAAGGGTTAATGGGACTCAGAAAATAAACCCATAATGGGTCAATAAGATGTAAATGAGTAGGATGGTGATAGTTTCTTGAAAAGAGAATTTCATAAAAACAACGGTCTGAATAACATCATCTTACCTCATTTATTTCCCATTCACGACGTGGACTACGGCGACTCGTTATAGAAAACGAAATGTATCTACTCAGAGTACAGATTAATATCAGATTTACAGGACTTCAAGGAAAGCTACTTGGTACTTGACGTATTTTCTTTTTAAATAAGACTTTAGCTTAAGTCTTTGGAAAATGATATTATCTAAACGAAAGTTAGAAAGTTACAAAGTTAGAAACCAATACGATTTTGACGAAAAGGCCTTCTAAGAATTTGGGGATTTTGATTAGCCTTCTGAGGTGATTGATAATAATATAAATAGAAAACTAAAACTAAATTAAAGAAAGCTACAATTAAATTAATGTCAATAGAAACAACAAAAATATTCAATGAGGAATAAGCTTATTTCAAGGACATAAACAGCATTTAATTTTGATTTGATTGCGTGAAAGACTTGATACTAACGACAAAAGTGTGCATAGGGGAAATAGAAAGTACCTTATTTGAGATTATTCTAAAAACGAAATTTCCACTTTATATACATTTGGAAAAGAGCCTCTAAGTACAGTAGTAGTATAAAACAGCACTCCAGGTTAGTAATAGCAAATTTCTTCAATAAAACATGAAACTTAAAGAATTCCCTAGCCTAATCCGTGCTTTCTATATGAGCAAAGATAATTAGCTAAATTAAATTTTCAATTACCACAAAACAATCATAAAAACAACACACAATAAGAAAAAAAGCTAAACGAACCTGATCAGCAATCTTCATTCTGAGCCAGTGGCTGATATCAGATGCTGATGACATGTATCCAAGCATACAGATTAGAGCAACAACAAAATCGAACACTTGAAGACAGAAGAAGGGCAGGAGATGAGCAGGCTGACGAGAAATAACACCATGAACAAGCAAATATCCAAAAGCAAGAGAGATTAGAGCGAGGCAAAGGGAGAAATAGGTGTTAGTGCGGCGGTCGGTACATCTTGGCAAACCCGACGCTTTTGGCGCAGCAATTTTCACAACATCCGATTTGTGGGAAGCAGGGGGAGTAACTTCATCTTTTTGAGGTGCCGCTGGCTCTTGCTCAATCACCACTTCTTTGGGTTCATCTTTGGATTCCTCAGTTGCTTCTCCCATTAGGAATTTGAAAAAACTTCCAGGCTTAGAGTCCTCTGGAGTCGCCTCAAAAATCTCACGCTGAGTAAGGTTTTCAGCTTGAAAACGTCGTGCAAAATCGGCATGGGACTGATGAAATATGGTAAATCCCGGCACTATATGCATGAGCATGTAGAAGACGTCTTTTGCTGGAAAAAAGACAATTGTAGGATAAAGTAATTATACGTAAAGTAAAATATGATTAAAAATAATAAATCATACGTGGAGTGTGCGGCTGGCAATTAGTAGTAATACTTTGCTCGAATGGTGATTTAATGCTCGCTACATCGTGTTTCAATGCGGCCATAAGAAGTGTGGAGACGACGACCAACTGTATGAGGATGTGAAGTACTCCCAAAACAATAGTGCCGGTGCGTACATGGAGGTACATGCAGCATCTAAACTGATCCTCGGGCCTGAATAGGTCCGGCATTTTACAAGATCCGCGCCTATATGGCGTCCTAGAACGAACAAATATAAAAGAAGTAATGGATGTAATTGCGATAATTGCGTTACAATCTAAACAAAACAAAACGTATTTTAAGTATAATTTTGCGATATTTAGAATGATTACGTGTGTTATTTTGATACTTTTGTGTACTTTTTGCTTTCAGAAGTTGGTTTAATTATGCTGCAAGTTTTCCAAATAAGGAATATCATAAAACTTGATTTCATCATTAATTATGATATCTTAGTATATTTCGAACAGATATTTTTATATGCCACCTATTATAATGTTTTTCTGTGCCTTTTAATATAAATTTGCTTACCTGTTTATTTGTCCTTTTGAAAAATGTATTTTTGTTCTTATCAAATATTTCAACAGAGTATTCTATCTTAAGCAGATAGGTCCTTAATTCATCAAATTTCACAGAGCTTATACTTTATTTATGCATTAGGCTGGGTATTCGAATCTAGAAATTGTTTTTACACTGTGATCATATTATTTTAAAATGACAGTAATAATGATGATTCTCTAACCCATTTAGGAAGGCATTTTCTAATGCTCCTCTAAGGTAGAGTGTGGTAACATGGAGCCTCCCCAGTGAGAGACTCGAATTCTGCAACAATGTTAGCCAGGCTTAACAATTGAATTTGGCCACTCCAATCACTGGATGTACACCGATGGGAGCCGAACCCATAACGTCTTACATGGTAGACGTGTCCGGTGACGAATGCTTCACCTAGGCATATATTGTTATATAGTGTCTTTTCCATTTTGTCAAGTCTCGAATTGTTTAAACCATATGTAACGTTTGTCAAGCGGATATTTATCTATTCCCCGAAATAAATCCAGTACATAATGCCTGCGTTGAACATAATTCTGAAAAAATATGTAAAATTTAATCGGATACAAATAAAATATTCTGTTATCTGCCATAAATGTGACTTTAATATAGCTCCCAAAAGAGAGAGTTCATGATTCGATTCTCATTTTTACGTTTTGCCGATTATCAGAAAATATTAAAATGATCTTTGAATACGCAATAACTTTATGGTCTACCATCGATCGAATAAGCCAAGTCACTCATGTCGTCAGATCAGTTCGGTGGTGGCAGGCAAGCCACCAAAATTTATTAATTAGTAAATTAGGTTTATCTACAAAACATTTCTTCGGTAGACGTCGATCATGTTTCTCGGCGTGATGATGGACATCTGATTAGGAATCTTTACAAAAACGCAAACACGAGCGGGACCGCCTGTGGACACTGTAATGGGGATCTTAACGCCAGTTTATCATTCCTAATCTCCAGGTATTGATAGACATCTGCTGGCTATAGCATCTCCCATCGAAATATAGAACATCCATTTTGGGGATCCGAGACGAACCCTTTGGTCGGTCATGATGTTTTCTAGTGTCCGGTATTTGTTTTGCACACGCTAAGGTCTCTTAAATTGAAAATATATGAGAGTTGTTTGGGGAAAATATTATTTTCTCATATTTAGCATGACCATTTTGTCTTGTGGTTTTGTGAGGTTGTATCTACAACTATTGAAATTTCTTGGGAAATCTAAGAGCCGGTTATGCTATCTTACAGGGGAGAGCAGATCATAACAAAATATACAAAGTTCATGCACTTTTGCTATCATTTCCGCGTCATAGATGGCTACTGACTAGTAGTGGTATTCCAGACTATCACCGTGACTATTCCCACCGTGACTAAATTAACAGACTCTTTTCGCCTGTTCGAGAAGAAAATCAGTGTATAGCAATATCGATATTTTGCAGAGTATAATTTTTACCGGCTATTTAACCCTATAATGGCTCAACTAAAATGTTTTTGGATGGTAAAACAATTTAGAGAAATTATTTATTGTCAGTTTTCTAATACTGACTAGTTTAAGTATTCCAGAAATCGCCGCTTGGGCAAAATAACGCAAAGATGGCTGTGATGACTCAGAAAATAAGTTAAAATTAGATGGAGTACTGCGTGAGCTTTTAAATGACATCGGATTAGGAAGACTATAAGAGCATCAAATCTTTGAGCAAATTATTTGTGACGAAATTGTTTACTTAAATAATATTAGTAGAACTTGTTATCAAGCGAGTTTTCAGCTTATGCTATTGTCATCCCATAAACAACAGAAATTCGATTAAACACCTTTTTGAGGGCTTATAATATGATAGTTTTCGTAACAGGCATAATTTAACAACCACAAATTACTGAATAACACAGTTCAAGAAGTTCTTTCTATGGAAAAGAAATTTAAGATGTTTAAGTCAAATTATCGTTTTTTTGGAAAAACATATCAAAGCACAGTTATGGCCATACAGATCTTAATTATATTTTCGATGAATTCCCTCATCCCCCATTAATTCCCCATGGGAATTAACATGTAAAAAACATTTACACTTTACGTTATACAATTACGTCCAAATAAAGATGAGAAATGCGTAATCTGTAGTTTTCTCCGATCGAAAATGTCATTAAATAATTATTTTGGAGCTAATGCAGTAGCAATTATGATTCTCTGATTGAATATTCGGCATATTAAAAGTTAAAGTGGCTATCTCTTCACTTGATATTTTCGAAAAGTTTTAGAATCTTACCACGTTGTTGCTGCATATACAATTTGACCCATATATATGCCCAGACAGTTTTTTCTTTAATTTTATTTAATTCTCCTTCTTAGAATTTTTAAACAAAGCAATCAAGATAGAAAGCTGTACAAGGGAAGCGCCAGTGATGAGTCAGCTTAATCTCTTCACCACTGCTGACTAATTTTTTACTTTTACCTCGACACGCGTGTGTTGCTGCATGTTCGGGACTATTTCTGATGTATCTAGTTAGAGTTGAAATATGCATATCATGTTTTAGCAAGAAGGCAAAAACCGAAACAAGTTGCACTATTAGATCACTTCCCTTCATTTATACGTATCTTTATTGTGAATGTTGGAAATACTTTTAAATAATCATTTTCGCGTATGTCAATGTAAATATCACTTGACCAGTACTTTAGATAAGTCTACTGTGTTTATATATTGTCTGCATGATTAGAAACAGACTATGTCAAAAAATTGCTTATGAATTAGCTACTTGGTTTTTTTTAATTTTATGGGATATCCGTTGATGTAACTTTGCAAAATAATAATGGCCTGAAATCGTGAATAAATGCCGCTCTTTGATTTACCGGAAAAGTCGGTTCGAGTGGCTAAAGTCCCGGAGGAGAAGCAGCAAATTGGTAATCCGCCCAACCAATAGCGTTTGCTTAGTCAACGCGAAATCACACGCGAAGTAAGTATTTGGAGTCACCTGATTGGTTACAGCCCTATTGATTGCTCTAGTAGTGAATTTCGCCTGTGCGCGCATAGTCAAATGAATCACAGTTGTAAGCCTGTTGGCAGGGCTTAGTGTTTTTCGTAGATTTATGTAAACGCCCACGCGGCTTGCGCTAGCACCATGCTGTTGCCATGGCGTGTGGAGAAAATGACTTTCGCTTGGTTGTTGCAGGTACAACGCGCGACCTAACTTAGCAACGGTTGAGAATAGCCCTAAAGCGTAGCTCTAGCAACGCGCTTATGAAGAATGTCAATAAAGTGTTTGTTTCCACATGCAATTATTAGCTTGGTTTACCTCGTAAAACAAATCCCCCTTACTAGTAGAATTTGTTCGGTAGCTAAACTATTCGATCAATCTAATCCTAAAAGCTATACATGTGTATAACAATGGGAATAAATGGGGAGATATCCATGTAAATTGGAAATATAGTAAATTAGCTAGAATTATCTCAGGTAAAAATTAATGAATGATCACATTCTCTAACGATGTTAAAATCGCCAAGTTATTGTATTAATTTTGCTTCTGTAAAGTTCAATTTCGGAGCTTGTTCAATCAAGGAATAGTCTCATTTCTGGGTAAATCCTACAAACACCTGATTAACATTCTAAAATATATCTGATGGCTCTACTTTTCTTGTAACGCGATTATACAAGAAATCCACATCTCAAAGGAGTTTTGACCTTAATTTAGGTGAAGGAAGCCTGGAGTTCTTTAATTTAAGGTCTCACGATTTAGATCGTACTAGAAAAGGGCTGTACTTTGTAAAAAGGGTTTTAATTCTGGTTATTAATAGATCTTTACTTGAACTATAGAGATTTTTGAAGTGAATAATGAACAATAGTAAGGAATTGCTTTACAAGAACGATAAGGTTAGTATTTGAAGTAGAAAAGAGGAAAATAACAATTACCCTAGCTAAATGCCTACCAGTAGAAATAAAATTAAGTTCGTGCTACAATCTCCCATTAAAGTTGAAAATATTAAAATAGTTTTGATTTATAAATTACGTGAAGTCTATTAAAATCTTTCCCAATGGGATCAATCCTCTTCTAAAGTAATTTTCGTTAGAAATATTTCAGTTAGGAAAACATGTATTTTTTTGACTTGGGAATGAAAGCTCAGAGATACAGAGTATGCTATAAAAGAGATGTTTAATAAAGTAGATCAAGAGAGCCGAAGATATGAAAGTTTAGAATAACCGGTGCCAGAAATGATAGGAATAGCTAATGGGACGATAACCGTTATAGTTTACTTTTGTCCTAATGGATCATTGATACTGATTTTTAGTAGAATGAATTGGAACTTTTGTACTATAGTTAATAAGATTTAGCAGAAATTAGGATGACTAAATGAGAAACTATTTTCCCTTAAAAGGCTTAAAGTAGGACTATATCCCATAGGCAGAATTACTTTTGGAGCCTAACAAAGTTAGGCTTGGAGATATCTCCCCTACAAAACTGGTGAATTCCCTAAAGGTTGAAAAGATAACAACCGAACAAGAGGACAATGACTTGAACAGAGAGCAAGGTACATTAGATCACCTCAAGAAATAAGATAGAAAAAGAGAGGCTAGTTGGGAATTTAAATTTCGGAGAGAAAGGGATTTGTGTAAGCACAGTGTGAGTGGGAACGGGGCCAAATACAGTACTCTAAGTGAAGTTTAGAGTCCTTTGTTCGTAACCCGCAAAAATGCATTATCTAACGAATAGGACAGTGATAGAATAAGAGTAAAAATGTCCTTTTGACGGAATGTCACGGGTCTCATCTGGAGCAGCTTTCATTATACTCATCCATTAATCTGTACAGTACTCATAATAAAACCCCCTACCTACAAATTTCCATCTAATAAAATGGGAACAATTTGTCATCATTTTAATTTTACATTTGTTGGAAAATCCGAACTCAGAATCTGGCCCTGCCAAGGACCATGCTAATGTCAACCTGATGGAAAGATACGACTTTTACCTTTCGCTTCATTAACAGAGTAGATAGATGTGAATTTCCCCTCAGTTCGTTTTTGTAATCAGAAAGAAATATCCATTTTTTAAGGCCTCATTCAAGCACCCCCCTTCACAATTGTTATACTATTAATAAGTATTTAACTAACAAGCATAGATATAAACGGATGGGTCGATTGATTACTTACTTTTCATTTCAGCTGAATAAACAGCACCGCTCGTAAAAGGACATTTTATAAGTTAAGTAACTTGATAATGTAATCAGACAGTTTTGGGAAACAGAAGTTTCCGAGAAAGAGTTTGTCTTTTTTCGTAAATATTATATTTTCTTGGTTTAGAATCGTGACCAAGATTCCTCGCATGCATTTTTACAGTAAGTTATAAGGCTATAATATTTAATTTCACTCAGTAAGGCTGAATTCTCGTGAAATTTTTGTAAGGCATTTTATAAGCAAAAAATTTTTGACAGTTACAATTTATTTTATGACCTTTTAAACCACCCTTATTCCCTTTTAATAATGGCACATAGTATAACACTACACAACAGCTTATGCAATTTGAATGTTAATCTTACAATCCCGACCACATTATTTAATTTGCAATCTTAGTAACACCATTTTTGTCATCACCTTAGGTACCCTTACCAGCCAATTTTAGAAAGGAAGATCATTAACATTAATGCACGGCAATTTTATTGATGATTGCATTTAGACCATTGCTGAAATTAACACGAAAGGTATATGGAAAGAAATATGAGAGAAGCAACACTTAAAAAGATGAGATTAGAATGAGTGAGGAAGATGAGTCGTCAATCCATCGATTTAGTACTCTTCGCCTTCCTCTTCGCCTTCGGCTTCAACAGAGTCGATTCCGACTTCTTCGTAGTCCTTCTCCAAGGCTGCAAGATCTTCACGAGCCTCAGAGAATTCTCCCTCCTCCATACCTTCACCAACATACCAGTGCACGAATGCACGCTTTCCATACATAAGATCAAATTTGTGATCCAGGCGAGCCCAGGCTTCAGCAATGGCCGTAGTGTTGCTCAGCATGCAGACAGCACGTTGAACCTTTGCCAAATCACCACCTGGAACTACAGTGGGTGGTTGGTAGTTAATACCCACTTTGAAGCCAGTTGGACACCAGTCCACGAACTGGATGGTTCTCTTGGTCTTAATTGTGGCGATAGCTGCGTTGACGTCCTTGGGTACAACATCACCACGATAGAGCATACAGCAGGCCATGTACTTGCCATGACGAGGGTCACACTTCACCATTTGGTTGGCAGGCTCGAAACAAGCGTTTGTGATTTCAGCAACGCTCAATTGCTCATGGTAAGCCTTCTCAGCAGAGATGACTGGAGCATAGGTGGCCAGTGGGAAGTGGATACGTGGGTATGGCACCAAGTTGGTCTGGAACTCAGTCAAATCGACATTGAGAGCACCATCGAAACGCAGAGATGCTGTGATTGATGAAACAATCTGGCCGATCAGACGGTTCAAGTTAGTGTAGGTTGGGCGTTCAATGTCCAGGTTGCGTCTAGAATGATAGGGGATGATAAGAGAATAAAAATCAATAATCTACCGGCAGATATCGTAGATAGCCTCATTGTCAACCATGAATGCACAATCAGAATGCTCCAGAGTGGTGTGCGTGGTCAGGATTGAGTTGTAGGGCTCAACAACAGCGGTAGAGATTTGAGGAGCTGGGTAGACCGAGAATTCCAGCTTGGATTTCTTGCCGTAGTCAACGCTGAGACGTTCCATAAGAAGAGAAGTGAAACCAGAGCCGGTACCACCACCGAAAGAGTGGAAAATCAAGAAGCCTTGAAGACCAGTGCATTGATCAGCCAATTTGCGAATGCGATCCAAAACAAGATCAACAATTTCCTTTCCGATGGTGTAGTGGCCACGAGCATAGTTGTTAGCGGCATCTTCCTTTCCAGTGATGAGTTGTTCGGGGTGGAAAAGTTGACGGTAAGTTCCACAACGAACTTCGTCGACAACAGTTGGCTCCAAGTCGACAAAGACAGCACGAGGAACGTGCTTGCCAGATCCAGTTTCACTGAAGAAGGTGTTAAAAGAATCATCACCTCCCCCAATAGTCTTGTCACTTGGCATTTGTCCATCGGGTTGGATACCGTGCTCTAGGCAGTAGAGTTCCCAACAGGCATTGCCCATTTGGACACCAGCTTGACCAACATGGATGCTGATACATTCACGCTAAAGAGAGGGCAGAGATCAGAAAATACTGCTTCTGAAATCTTACCATTTTGAGAGTAGTAGAAGTCCTCGAAAAGCAAACGAAGCACGAGGGTGACTGCGAATTCACGCACTGAAAGAGAGTTGCAGGCGCGTAGCTTTTAAAGTCCCATTTCGCCGCTTAGCAGCAACTGCTTGTACCGACCAATGAGATGATGAAGATATTTGGATAGGTGAATTACGCGTACATAGAAGTGTGCGTGCGTAATCTTTGCGCAGCCATGTGCCATCTACGGCTTTGGTTAGAATCGATAAATCCTGTTTTTCTCTGTAATCTGAGTTGCAGATTGTTAAAGAGCAAAATAAATCCCTAAAAGTGGATTTAATCGAGTTAATTTAATTGATTTGATTTTTAAAAATTTGCTGATCTAAAACGCAATGTAGTTTTTACCTTTTATAGGACATGTTAGGTTCTGAAATTCCCTTCTCAGAATCGGGACATTTTCAAAAAAAAAAATAAAATTTTTACAATTTTCATAATAAATACATATTTGGAAATTTCTAACTCAAGTATTTAAGTTAAACTCCACTTGCATTGTAATCTTATTTACCTTTTAATTGAACGAGGTTGTCAAAACATCAAGGAGATTGATCAATTGGAACTATAGGAAAGAATTCAGTTTTCAAAGATAAAACTACTATATTTCACAAATATCCTCTATTTGAGAGTTAAGTTTTAAATTTAAATTACTTTTAAGCAGTACATTTTTAGTAGTCCCTAGCTTTTACTAGCTTTCACGTGTACCAATTTTCACGAACCCAGATTTTATACACGTCAATTTTCATACTTCAGGGGAAACTTTCTATTCTTGTTTGATAATATAGTGTCCTCTCGTACTAATTTATGAAATGGCGATGAGCTTCTTAGCTAATGGGCAGACCGTCCGTCCAAGTTACTATTCAAAGCTGTACACATTCCTGTCAAATTCATATCATTCAAACTAACATAGGATGAGTGGAGTGGCTTGAAAAACCAGAATATCGATCACTGTTAAGTACCTATCATTCTCATCCTAACAAAAATTGCCCAATTATAACAAAGGACTATTATTTTCTACTTTATTACAAATCTGTAATCGACAACATACACGCTCTTGTATTGAATACCACTGGATCTGGTGTCGTCCTAATTCTGAGAAAAGAGCGAAATTCCAGTGCGCGTGCTTGAGAGCCACTTTAAGAAAGAGCCACATGTAACGTTTGTCAAGACATGATTCACCAGATGCGCAAAATCCTGCTCTCAGAATGAATTAGCAATAATTGGCGTATGTGCATCGTTAACTACGAAGATTAGACTAAAAATGTATTGGGGCGTTTTGCCACAAGTCTCCAATTTATGTCTCGAGTATTCACATGTATGTAAAATATCGGACACATCTAATGCGATCACAGCTAATTATACTTAACGATGACGAATTTATCACTCTGAATTAATGATAATGGCACAAACTATATGCTAAACCTTGATCAAAATGGATTAGTAAAAAAATGAATAAGCCAGGCAATCATTCATCCATATATTCAGTTTCATCCTGTGCCATTATTTAGGAGGAGCGGAAATAAACTTAGTTTGAATATTCTAATATATAAAATGGGTAAATAAATTGATTTACACTAATGATAGAATTGGGCTTTCGAAAACTGAGAATCATAAGAAATATTTTCAATTAATTTGCATCATCCACCTTATGTTTAAAAATGTTCCGATATTTTGTTCGATTTTAGGGAGACTGATCTTAATTTTATCTCTTTTTCCGAGTTAAAATTATGAAAATAGGCAAACTAAGTTGAATCAATGCTGGATGAATGTCGAGGATTGGGGTGGCTTTTTAGTCACATTTTTTTAAGTGCTTATGTAATAAGGGTTAACCGCAAGCCTCCCAAATAAGTTTATCTTTTTAACAGAAGGGTATCAGAATCTGCCACTTCATTATGTTTTCATGAAGAACTGACTGAAATTTAATAAAGTTTTACAGATTGAAATCTGAACGGAGAACATTAAGCCAGAAGCACACGATTATTACCGATAAAGTTAGAAGTCTTATGCTGCGTCATGATAACGGATTCTCTCCAAATATAGTAAGATGCGAGTAAGTATAATTCACATAAATACAATGGATGTATAAGCTTGTATAATCAGTGCTGAAGAGAGATTACTTCCAGGTTCATTAATTTTTTTTTAAAAAAAAACGTTTATAGTGCTAGTATTGTTCTGCTCACGGTCCAAAAGACCTCAAAGTTTCTCCATAGATAAGTGCCTTCCTTATAGTTTTTTTCAATCCAATCTTCAAGTATCTAAACTTTCCTTTGTAAGCGTAAGCATTAATTTTAATCGTTATTTAGAAAATATTTCTCCCACATTTTCAAAGTCATTGCTTTGTTAGGGAAGAATAGACACTTCTCTAAAGATTAGGATGGATTCCTGAGCCGAAGTATTGGGTATATTGATTCGTGCATAAAATTGGGCGCCATGTGCATTCGCAAATAATTCCGGTTCATTTACACATAGCGCAGCTCGGAATACAAAGCTGAATTTGTTTATCTTAGAAATACTTAATTATTAAATGTCTACTTTCATAGCTATGCGAAGGATCTTAGCCATGTTTGATAGATTTACGATTCATATGACTACCATTTAGTTACTTTCATCCAACAAATTGGAATAGTCAGATGATTTTTATTACAATCAGATTATTCACTTTTTGGATTGGAAATTTTGTAATTTTATGATATTATCTTTCAGGAATTCTGTTTCTTTAACTTAGATTTCAGAGCACTGGCTGACTATTACTACTTTAATGGTAACCAGGACCACCACATGGACTAATTATAATTTATTTAATGGCAATTGATGTTTTTTGTTCTCTGACATTATTTTTAAACATTTGAAGAAAAATAGAAGTTACATCAATTCAATACCACTAGCGCATGTACTCATAATAATCACTTGGAACTAAGTATCATCTTCAGGTATTCTAATTCCTCGTCCAAGCTCAACGATTTTGGGGGAAAAATAACATTATTTCCATAAGATAACGCTAACTTTGGTACATTTAGCAGATAGGTCCATCTCTTTAGACCAAAACAACGGGTTATTAATAATTTAATGTTATTGGTGGTGTTGATATTGTTCTATTCACCTACGTTAATAAATCCAGGGGGACTTATATTGATAACTAGAAACATCTCTGATTTTTATAACACTTGAAAATCATTCAGATGATATAGAAATATTCTTTAATCATTACCCACTTGTGTAGATAGTATGAAGTCAAATTAGTCTCTAAATGAAGCTGATATGATCATATGGTAAATTTGTGAATTTCAGAGTTCATTTTCATGTCTAAATCATCAAATTGCAAGCTTCAGAACATATGGGTCAATGTTTAATGGGTAAATTACCATCCTCAGCAGTTAAATTCACTTTAGTAAGACCTTCTGAAACATTGCATAAATAAACGTATGAGCTATGTGGGATCCATGATCTCATTACACCACATGATAAACTCCATTTGAGACAAGGCTATTTGAGCATGAGTGACTTCCTCTCATCGTCAAGTGTGTGCTATTTATCTATCTAAACAGCTGTAACAGTATTTATTCTAATCAAGACGTGCTTCCTCTGAGGACTCCTGGGTTCCCAATATGAAATCTCTGTAGTGAAACATCTGGGTTTAAACCACTTTTTTCAATAGAGTATAATAGAAGTTTTAATTACAAAGGAAAGAATTCCCTTAAACCGATTTAAAGAATCAATAATTATCGATGAAAAATTGAAGATGTGTAAGGCTTTTGATTTCCAAAAAGATATATCAAATGAAAATTTGTTACTTAAGAATCCCTCAAAGAGGAATTTAAGCAAAATTTGCAAAGAAATTGTCATGAAAACCACGAAGCCTTTGCATTATTGACTGAAGGTGCAATTGTAATCGGGTTTAGTTATTCCTTAGAAAGCTAATAAATACAATCAAAAAATTTTCTCCACCTACTATAAGATACTTATTTTTTCTACATTTTATTCTGATTTAATATCGAGCAAGCAATAATCTTCGAAATTTCAAGGAATCGGTAGCATATGCTAATCCCCACTTCTGCACTGTCATAAGGAGGATATTTTATCGATTGTTCTTTGCAATTGTTGATCTAACTTGCCTTATATTCTGCTGTGAATTATTGGTCTCTAATCTAATTATTGGTAATCTACTCGAAGAGCAAATCGTACAATGCATGCCTACTGGTGTCCACTTATTAAGCAACCCAGTTTTCATTTACTTCCACACATTCTAACAGGGTACAATTAAAATTCGTATATCTGTCTCTTTTGAAAATTAGGACTACAATGTGATAGAGGACACTGAGTGGATCTCAGTCAACTGTTAAGAGCTGAAGCCCATGAATGTTTTAATTAACAGTAGGGGGCATTATTTGGTGTGTAATTTTACAATAAAAATGCTTAATGTACCTCTCATATCAGTGAATTAAATAAGAGAACATTCCCAAATTATTATTCGAACAAGTATAGATAATATAAGCAGAAGAAGAAAATCGCAGGCCAATTACGCTCGGACCCATAATAATTAAGAAAGTTGATTTCCCAATATAATCTTTATGCTGGATTCAAATATCTAGTTGACCATCATAACTATTTGCTACATATATATTGCTTCCTCAAAATTTTTAATGCAAGATTGTTTATTTTTCACTTTTTAATTCTCGATTCTTTAATTTTCTTTTATTCGAACACATTTATATAGATTACGGTTGTAAATGACGGTTATTTAAATCGACCTATCAAATGTGGAACGCTCGTCTAGTTCTGATATTGCGGTTGTGGTGTGCAACTACTTAGGGAATATAAAAATCGGTACGGTATCCCATAGAGAAGAGCTGATCTTATCACAATTTATATCAAGTTTCAATTATTTACTACTTTTGTAAAATATTAAGGACAAAAACTATTTTCACACTTTTTAAAGAATCATGTTTATGATACACGTTGGTAACATAATGATTTTTTAACAACAAACACAAGCAGTAAAGCAACCTTTATAGGGAAAGAAAAATAATTCTTACTGACTAATCAAAATTCCGCCAAAATATTACTCCCACTTTAAATCGGTGCATATTTTACAGATAAATAATTATGATTTGTGCATACAGAGTAACAGCCACTACGCTTTATCTAATCCGGAGAAATTTTAAGCTTAAAATAATATGCGCAACTTTATGACATGTTATGCCTCCGGTTATGCAATAATTATGCTTAGGTGATAAGGGATTATTAAAAGGTATAATTAAAATTTCGTACCTTTCAAATCGCAAAATAAAAATTTAAGTGCGTAACAAATTATGATCGGCTGGAGATTTGTGCCGGTGCACAAACCAACTTTTGTTGTTGATAGGCAATTTCAAACACCGGTGTATGCAGGTGACACATGGAGGAGTTTGATATTCGAAGTACTATATTTATAGGAATAAATTTTTTAAGACAAAAGAAACCCTGAAGTAAATAAAAATGATAATATTTGAAAAGCACTTAATTCGCATTTTTTGATTCGATATCTTGGAAATGAAATTATTATAATACTACCAATTCAAACAAGATGGCGTGATATTGGAACCTATAATGTGCATCTGAATTATTAATTTAACATTGCAAGGATAATTAGCAAATGTACACTCTTCATTTTACTTAATGAAATACTTTTTCAATTGTTTCTACATTGCTGTCCTTGAACTTGTTTAGTCGCGGAGCAATAGCGCGGCTCATTTGATGTTTACACGTTTGTTGTGATTTCTTCTGGTTCTGATAGCGTGCTAAAATGAAGCTAAACTTTAAGGTATCGTATGATTATTCTGTATTAATAGTTTAGTTTACAAATTTAATTGGGACGGTATACAAGTCAGGAAATCTTGAATTTATTCAAAACGGCTCATGTCTTCTTAGTCCCGTAGGAAATCAATTAACAATCTACCACTTGCTTAGAGATGAAGCGCGTACTATTTCTGTTAACAGCCAATTTGACTTGACCCATGTCACCGTATCACCCATATTACCTGTTTTATTTGCTGTGAATACAAGTAGTTGTTCGTTTTGTGTAACTTACACTTCTAGATGGTGATGGCTCTCTCATTTCCCTTATTTCGGGAAATGTTATTAATACTTACAAATTCCGTCACCCAGTATCAGCTGTTGCTTTCAGTCCTAATGGAATGTATTTAGCCGTGTCCAAGAACCACTGCATTATGCTCTTTCTTGCACCAGAACCTAGTCGTAGTGCAAATTCTCTCGAGCTGTATCGTTTTCTCTACGGTTTTGGAGATACTATCACCAATATCGACTGGTCATCCGACTCAAGATTTATTATTGCTGGCTGTCAAGACAAGACGGCACGAATTCTCTCAGTTAAGAAGTGTGAAAAGCTGATCATCTACACTCTTTCTGGTCACAATGGTCCGGTTTATGGACGTTTTTGCAGTGACGATAGCTTGGATTGTTTCACTCTTAGCACTGATGGTGAATTGAGAATTTGGAATTGTGATACGAAGTTGAAGGACATGGATGTCAAAAATGAGGATAAGGAAAGTGAACAGGAAGAGACAGTTAAGGCGATCTTTAAACTTACCAAAAAGCATTTCTTTCGAGATATGGAAAATCAAAGAATTCGCGATGAAATAACCTCTATGGATTATCATCGCAAATTGCAAATGCTTGCTACTGGGTTTGAGAACGGAAATGTTATGCTACATCAGCTACCAGAGTTTACCGTTATTGATAGGTCTAGGTAAGTCGTACTTTCTTTTTTATTGATCCTTTGAATTAGTTTGGCTAAGCGGCATTTTTGTCATCTCTGTTTATTTTTCTTACTTTTTTCCTAATGCGCTTTAAATATTGATCTGTGCAGTCTATGACTTTCCTCTTAAATCCTTTTACGATTCCATACTATTATGGATGGTATTAGGATGATAACATAAAGTGTATACGCTTTACAACCATATTGTTATTTCTTCTAGACTTTGATACTTAAGCTGAGTGAAACTTTTCAACACTAGCACAAATGTTTGATTCTTATGTCCCCTGACGTCTTATCATTTCAGCGGCTCATCATTTAAATTCGCGCTGTGTGCTTGAAAAACCAAATTTTGATTCAGAACATAGGTCATAATCGCAACCTGTTCCTGTTTTATTCCAGAATAATTGCTGATCCTCTGAGTTCCCTAGTGATCAGCCCCGCAGGCGACTGGATCGCCATGGCCTCAGAAGGTGGCAGCGGAGGTGGTGGTGAGTTAGCCGTCTGGGAATGGCGCAGCCGCAGCGCCCATCTCCGTGCCACTTCACATGCTGCCAACGAAGTGACCGGCATTTCCTACTCCCCAGACGGTCAGTTGATCGCAACCGGTGGACGAGACGCCAAAGTACGTCTCTGGCGTGTCGCCTCTGGCGGGAGAGCGGTTGTTACATTCCATGAACATGCTGCTCCTGTTACCGCAGTGGCTTTCCCTTCTGCAAAACCCAAGGTTCTTGTATCCGCCAGTTTGGATGGCACCATTCGAGCCTTTGACTTGAACAGGTAAGTGCATTTAGATAATAATTTTACTAATACGAAATAAGTAGTCATAAGTAGATAAAGACGTAATCGTTAAACGTGCATATCTGGGATATGGAAGACATATAACTATCGAAAATTTTCGCGTGCATATTTACTAAACTGCTTTAACTATGTAGAACTTTTTCCGTTATTTTGCAACCACTGCATGCAATCAAGAGCACCGAACATTCTCACTTGAAGAAAGTGAATTGGTGGATGCTTTCGATTATGATAGCCTGGTTCCAGTGAAAGATTTCTTCATACCTTGTTTGTTCTCCTTTATTGTCAGAACAATATGTAACACAACATGATTGCGTGGACTTTTCAAAGGCTTTTTCCACTATGGTAAAACTTGATTGAGGCAGTCTCAAAGTGCTCCTTTGATCAGACCCTTTATTCTCTTTAAGAGTATGTCATATGCGTTTTTTAAAGCAATTTCTTATAAGGCGTTCTTAATGCGAATAGGACAAAATTAAAGTTAGGCTACGCGATTGTTCCAACTTTTTATTTAGCTTATCGAAAAAATCGTAATAAAGATGCGGGGTACATAGATACAGTTGCCGATGGAGCATCGATTCCTAAAGTTTTTGAGAGAAGTTGTTTTTAGTTTAAATTTCAAAGTAAATGGTTGAAAATTCTAGAAAGTGCTAGTTTTCGGCATTCATTTAAACTTCCTCTATCTCGCCTTTCACAAATCAGTGCAAATTCGTCTGGTGCACTCGAAGTGACCAGTTTTAAATGATTGGGTTGTGGTGCCACCCCATCTTTAGACTTGCAAGGTTTTCAGTTGGTATAAGCTAATGAGTCTTTCTCTAATGCCCAACCAACGATCGGAATAGTTGAGTGTACTGTCTGGCTAATCAAGAGGATGACACAATTTGAATTTACCTGTAATGCTATCCTTCCACTCCAATATGAACCTTAGTTAATGCTTTCTCTAATAGACTTGGAAGTTATTGTTGTTAATAACCTAAATACTAAATAACGCGAATACTAGCAATATATTTCATTTTTCAGATATCGTAACTTCCGAACAATGTCGGTGCCCAACAGTGCAGGAGCCCAATTTTCCTGCCTAGCTGTTGACTCAACCGGCGATTTGGTTGCTGCCGGTGCTTTAGACTCCTTCGATGGTTTCATTTTTGCATTGCGCACCGGCGACTTGCTCTGCGTTCTCTCAGGCCACGAGGCACCCATCTCTTCCGTGCAATTCTCTCCCCATTTGGAAATTTTTGGCAGGCTGGAATTGATGACTGGTTCTTGGGATTCCACATTGCGTACTTGGGCTCTGGCGGATTGTGAAGCAGCTGCTAGCAAGGGGGGAGAAGGCGGTGGTGCCACTCTCTTGGAATCTCTTAATGTTCCTACTGATGGTGAGTTCAGTAGTTATTTATGTTTGAATTTATCTATTAAATTGGTTTAGGCTACAGCCGTACTTCAGTATAATACTCTCGAATGACTTCATTATAGTTATGGGTTATGATAATTGAATTTCAAGCTAACTGTATTCTCTTTTATTTCGTCTCATTATCTATTATCAATCATATAGTTTTAGTGCTTAAAGTAAACGAAATTTTAGAATGTACTACAGTATAGCTTTCCAACCTCATAATTAATTTCGTAGTATGAAAGTTATAGTTACGAGAGAATGAAAGTAATGATGATTTTCCGGCATCGGCCTCCTCCTAGCCTTTAGGTACACATTAAGCGACACTGATCTCCGGCTATGAATTGGTCTGAGAACTTGTGCTGTTCATGCTGAATTCCTCATTTTTTGTAAATTTGCAGAAATTAGGTGGAGGAAAAGGAAGCTTTTAGAAAAAGGTCGAATAATATAAGAAAAAAGTAACAAAACGCCCAAAATGTAAGGGAACATGGAAATGCAAGAAATAGTCATAATGTTAAGAGTAAAAAGTAATTAAGTGAAATAGGAATGTGTGCTGACTTGAGGAGTAGCACAGTGGATAACTGCGTTCGGCTGCTTTATCTCCGCATTGATTGTTACGTTTATCTCCAGGCGTTCCTCAAGTCTTCTGCTCCTTACCACGTTATGGCGCCATATTAATTCAAAGTTATCTAAAGACTCGGACAATGCCAACTGTCTGCAATGTTTTCTAATACACTTATAGCTTGTGTTAGATCGTCTTCGAAGTTTTGATTGTTTTTAGAAAATGGTAGTGTCCGTCCCTTGCGTTGAACCGGTGTGGGACTGTGGAGCCTCGGAATCGGTTTGTCGCCCAAGTGTAGTGTAGCTGTATGGCTTTGGAGCTACCCGGTGGATTTTGTTGTAGCTGGTGATATTGTTTTTCTGGGTGAGATGATTTTGAAGGATTTTTCACTTCAGGTAGCTGTGTTCCTCTTTTGCTTGGTCGTCTCTTGCATGTGGCTGGCGCTTGCTCGGACGGGCAGTGTTGCCTTTCTTCCCACTCAGAGAAAGAATTATCATTGCAAAATGCAATTTCTTTGGAGAGTTCTCGATTTTCTGGTTGAAACTGCTGTATCGAATTCTGTTTCTATTATGATTGTTGAGAGGGTAAACCATCGCTGACCTTTTTTAGAAGGTTCCGCCTCTGTAGTATCTCCTATAGCTCGATCCTTCAGGGTTTGCATTCAGTAGCTCGTTACGGTACTGAGCCCAAAACCAGTTGCTATGTTCTAGTCCTGCCTTATCAATGCGCTCCAGGATAGCGAACTTGAGCTCAGCAACTTCTGGTGTTCGACCATTAAAGAGGCGTGAGTCACACATGCATTTCGTAACTATGAAATAATGTCGAGAGGAAAATGAAACTGCAATATACTATTTAGTGAAGGTTGGGGAATTGAAGTCGTTTGCCACTGTTGATCAGAAAGTTGAGTTCTTGCAGGGTCACCAATTTGGTGGGGGTTACAGCTAATACCAAGGCTATCACTAACAACAAACAACCACAGTTCACAAATCACAGTTCGAAGAATGAAAGTCGATTAAATTTTTATTGCACAACGCCTCTTGAAATTCGGGAGAGAAGAGGGATAACAAAAACAATGAACAAAGAAAAAGGTGAAACGAGGTATTAAGAAGGAAGACCAGGCATCTGTACCATAAGTCATGTAATCGCCGCCCGTCGGATTTTACAGGCAAAAATTGGGTTAGTGCAAAGTAAGCGAATAAGAATCGCCAATCAATATTCTGCAACGTATCGCCAATCAAGCAAACGTAAAAATGGTTTTTATATATCAAAACGACCTAGATTAATGTTGATAAGTTTGAAAAATTCTTTGAATCCTTCATAGTAATATAAATTGGGGCCACATAAAAGGAATAAATCAAGTCACCCAAGTCTCTTAATCAATGGTGAGGTGGCCTGGAAAACCAACCAATTTATTGACAAGATCTTAGTGTTTATATACAAAATGTTTCTTCATGAGACATCAGTCATGTCCGATCATTCATATCTCCTTGTGATTGTTGGCATCTGTAGGTATCTATGCGTACACAATCATCTGGATCTCCTGTAGATGCCGTTGTCGAGATCTTATCGTTTCGATATCCGGGTATTAATTGGTGTCTTCTGTCTGTGGCACATGCATGAAAAAAAAGAAATTATCTGCTCGTCAAAAACTTTTTAATGATCATTTTAACAACCTGGCTATTGTTTGGGAGGGGGGAGTGGTTGGAAATTTTGTAGTCCCATTGTTCATCATTAGTGCACCTTTAGATGTTCATCTAGTAAGTAAAAACTCAGGCTTTAGGTAAATTCTGATGAGTATCTTATTGAATCTCTGGTTGAGGAATCATCATTACGGTATTTTCTCCATCTTTGATTAGCAATGATTGCCGCTTTTCGACATCACTATTCATCAGTAGAGATTGAATTACTGTAATTTAATGCTTTGCACATCAAAGAGATAAACTCAAGCATTCATACAATAAAAAATTCATTTAGTATCTTAAGGTGACCCTATGGTTCTAAAATTATGCTTTCCGATGACTTTGTAATTTCATCACTTGATATTAACACTGTTTGGCGAGGAAGAATGCCATTCTGCTCCTTTAAACGTATTGTTTGAGTGATAGAATCATGTAACATGATGATACAGCCAATTATCATGAGATTACTGTATTATTTACGCAGGTAAAGCAAGCTGATTATTGAGAAAGAAGGAAAAAAGTTGGGTGAAATCCAAATCTGCTTTTTGGTGTACAATCCCCAGAAGACCCATTAATTATTTTGCAGATTCAGACATACGCGTAATGCTCAATCGCTATGTCGCCTGAAACAGCTGTATTTTTAATTTCCCTTTCTTTTGACTTAGTTAAGACTCAGCAACAGTGTATTTATGTTCGAAATCGTGACGTCAAGCCCCATTATGGCTCCGTTGAAGTTTTAAGTACTTTGTCTTTTGATCTTAGACTTCCGCCTTTTCGGCAAACATTTCGGAAAAAGAAATTGTAAAGTTATTTAATATTTATGTCTATGATAGGGAAAAGACTGGAGCGTTCCAGATGCCCCAAGTGAAATTCATAAACTTTTTTTAACGAAATTTGTTTTTGCAAACCCATTGGAGAAATGTTTACAACATGACTTGGGTTGAATGAAAGTGTTCCGAAATCGCTGTTATGAGAAACCCGCATTCAACTATCCTTCGTATTGAAAGAATTACGCAGTGCGGTTGGCTGTCAACGTCACTGGGCTTATACTGTTGAGTATCGATCTTGTGTTTTATGACTTGACCGACTGCGCTTGATTCTTCGATTGCTATACTGTGAATTAAGTTTTCTGACTACCATAACATGGACCAACCAGATTGCTAATTAGTCTCATATTCCAAAGCTATACACAAACAGTTGTTTTTCCTTAGTGCAGTGAGGAGAAACCATCGTTTGAGCTAAGGGTCTTCCCTCTTCTTTCATTTGGGTCTGAGCTACTGTAGCCACAGTGGACAGTTTTGGAAAACGATCTCCCAAATGGGCTTGGAAGTTAAGTGGAAGCAGATAACAAATTCACGGTATCAGGGATCTTACTTTGGCCTCTGAGTGCGTTGGGTCATCCACTTCCTTCTATTTGATGTTTTAATGTTGTAAAGTTCAAATTTAACGAATTTTCTCTTAGATTTCCGTGTGAGTTCTCTTTCACGTTATTTGCAGCTCATCAGTCTGTCGCGTCATATCAATAATTTTGTTTCCGCAAGAGCGACTAGGTGGTGCTAGGCATGTTGCTTTTAACATAGTAGAGCGCACTGGCGTTCATACCATTTTATTCAGTATGGGTTATGAAACAAACGGTTTCCCTAACTCAGATAATCATTTTACGGTTTCAAGAAATTAAACTGTCGAAGCATTTGATTGGAATTGTTGTTGTTATTTTCAACTTAATTTGCACTTTCACTCATTGCTGTAACTAAAATGCCAAAATGGACGCCTAAGTAAATCAACAAAAAATTAATTGCCAAACTTTAGTAGAGAGAAGGCTTTGACATGCACCAATTTATAAGATGAGGTATATTTAACGTAATTGAGAAAACAGAGAACCTAGTAATTCTGGAGCTCTGATGAAGTAAATTTCTCCACATTCCCTGACTTTTGTTTCATTGCCCTCTTTCTCTCACAACTGGACTGTCTTTGTTTTTGCTACGTATTTGCTACGTATTTCTATGATTATCCGTTATAAAACCTTTTTTTACCACGAGCAATGATAATATTAAATTTATGCGTTATTTTGTACTAAATATTTTCTGTTAATCCTGCGCGCCCAAATATCGTACCTGCATTTTTTTCTGAAACATTTTCCTATTTATACCATCAAAGTAGTTCATGATTGTGTTCTCGTTATCTATTTCGCCAGGAGACGTCACCAAAAAACATATATTATATACATATTATAATATTATATTCGTAAATTTTTATTGTGGTGGTGGAATAGTTATATTTGTATGGGTAGATACAAACGCTTTATCAAGGGAGATAGGTAATGTAAACTAGGTGTTTAGATTTCACAATTTCATAGCTTAAAAATAGTACTTTCCCTGGTTTTTTTCTGTGCGACGTTTTAAGATTGAAAAAGCTCAGTTTTGAAAGTTTTGTTCACTCTTTTTCCAGTTGTCTGCGCTACTTACCGTCACGACGGTCGAGAAATAGCAGTGGCTCTTCTGAATGCCACCATCCTCTTCTTCGATGCTGCCGAGGGTACTCAATTAGGAAGTATAGAGGGTCGTTGTGATCTTGATGTCGCTCAGGTGTCCAATGATGACCTCGTGACTCCTCATCGAGCTGCCAAAGAGAGGTATGTCAGATGGTCTATTACAGAGCTTCCATTAACTAAATGTATTAAGTCTCAAGGTTGTTGAAGATAAAGGCTTTCTGATACTGAGCAGAGGTGTTGCATCCTAGAGTCTCTTCAGTGAGAAACCTGGGCTATGTTCTCCTCCCCATCTTGACCATTTTTGACATGCGAACTTTGACTTTCCATAGGGCTACGACACACAGGGGTTTTGAAAAACCACCGTAGCAATTTTCAGCTTAAGAAATTATATAGCAGTCCTTGTTTTGACAATAAATAGGTTGGTCATATACCAAACCATCTTATAACCTTGAAATGTTCCATCGCATAAATAACCGATAGCTGATAAATATAAAAAGGCAGTTTTCTGACTTGTTTCGGAATAGAAATGCAATTTGAGAATGTCTCATTCGGTCATTTTTTAGTGGACCAACTAACTAGACTAGATTTTTCTTTCCTACAGTTTGTTCCGAATTTCTGTAATCTGATGAAGCGAACGTATGTGCTGGTTAGTTGCTATGTAAGTAGTTTGCCAAGCATGAAATCAGTAAAACCGCCGAATAAGAAGGATTAGAGATGACCTTTAGGTTATAAATTCTCCAAGTAAGTAGAGGTGAATACCAAACGAGCCGTCATTTTTTGATTGATTTGGTGATTTCTATTTTTTACGGCATCCGGCTGCATATTGTTTTAAATTGGCATATTTTTTTCATAGTTGGTATTCGTTTGTTTTAGCTTTGAGAAGTTTGTCAAAAATTTTGATTTATAGGAAACTAATTTTATGTTCCGATTGGTTTTATCATCAGTCATTCAGTCTTTATCCAACCTTACGTAATTTTTGCCACTGCAAACTGAATAGGATAACCCTCAAGCTAAAGAATTTATGTATTAAATAATCAAATAATTGGCTCTTTTAACTTAAATATAAATTTTTGGGGGAAATGAATTGAAAAATATAGTTGTCTGTTATAGATAACTTCCCAAATTCATTAGCATGAGAGTTCACACAACTTGACCTAGCTTGGGAGAACTTGTCCTGGATCTACATTTATGGGAACTCGCATTGCTTACTGAAATTAATGAGTACGGTCACCTATTCACGTCACTGGGTGAGCATCGATGGGCATCGATTTTGTGACTCTTGACTTGATTTGACATACGCTCATGTGTATCACTGGGCCTCCAGCCTACTGTAAATTTAAGCACCATTTATGTTTACGGTAAGGGTAAATAAGTTATTCATTTGGGCTATATAGTCTGGGCTTCACTCGTGCATCTTGTCAGTCCGCTTGAGAGAAAAGAAGAAGAAAATTTCTTTACAAATTTCTCATGATTATTAATTTCATCTAACCACTTTCTTGGCTTTCTCAAAAGATAGTTGAATGAAGGGCGTTTTAATAGTTGCGGTTTGACTGTTCTTGTCGTTTACTCTTAGAGTAACAGTTATACGCGAAACGTAATGTAAAACATACACGAAGATAGTTATCAGAAATGATTGTTAAATATTGCTGATTCTTTAAAGTTAAAAAATCTGCTTCACTCCAGAGTTTATTTTAAATCAAAGACATCCCAAAATATCATTTTCTCATTGATATAAATATTTAGTGACACTTTCTTGAAATGGAAGATTGCACCTTTGAATGCTTCCCAGTCGATTGCCTATTGTTGTAAAAAAACTTAAAAATGATTCTCTGATGATTTCTGGCATTTATATAAGTGTTAGGTAGAATGTAAATATGTTTTTTGTCTGATTTTGTATTTAATTTCACGGATTGTTCATGTCTTTATGTTAATTACCATTACGGACAGATTTATTTTATTGCCTAAATCGAAACCAAAACATCATTTACTTGTTTTGTGGAACAATTTGACTATGAATGTCTAGCGTTTAAACTCACTTAAAATGTGTGTGTGTGTGTGTCATATAGACAAAAAATGAACTAAATTCTGTAGGTTGAATTGACAGGTTGGTCACGCCATCTCAAAGTATCTGCGGTATTCTATCGAACACACATGTTGACTCATATATCTGCATTGCCCTAATTATTAGAAGAATAAGGGACACAAAATAGTCAACTCCACTTAGCCCACTGTAATTTGATCTCTTTATCGTAAGTCCGTTCTCACACCTCTAATTTTATCTCCTCGCCTTTGTCCAATACATCACCGTCGTCAATCAAATCTTGGTTTTTTGATTTAGGAAAGGCGGTTGTATTCTGCTTGCCTTTAGGAACACTAATAATGAAGAGGAAGACCTCTAAGCCTAACTTGATTGGTCTTCCAAAGCACTTTTACCGATCAAGTTCTACATTACCTGACATCTTCTTTTAAGCGCAGCTAATGAGTACTGGCTTATGTATTTTCTAGTGTTTCAATGTCCTCCCTACAGTCGTAGAATGAAACTTGTCAACACTCCAACATAATTGCTATCATATTGTTACAACCATATTCGTGTTAAATTAATCCACTCGAAATGATTGAATCATTTTTTTTTGCATTAAACTGACTTGTCCTCCAACACTTTCCCTTCGTCTCAATTAAAATCAGGGTATTGTTGACCTTGGGAATGTGCCATGGTCAAAAGAGAACATACGCACGACATGGCGTCGTGTTTTCTTGTCAAAACGATCCGAAAACGAGGAGGGAGGAGATGCAACATGATTCCCCACCTTCTACAAACCCCGAATGAGCTAATTTTTGACATCACATGCTTTTCTCCTCTATTTTCATTTTCTTCCCATTTTTTTCCCCAGGGCTTAGGGCATCGTGTTTCCTATGTTCTAAATTCACTATTTTTGGATTTACTTCATGATTGTTTGTATCTATTTTCCTCCTGAATTTCTGGTGAGGAATCGTTTAAATCACTTAGTAAATGTTTGCCTCAAGCCTTTAACGTTCTTGAATTTGTGCAATTTTTAGTCATTAGGAGAGTTAACTTGAAATCAACAGCATCTCACCTTGTTAGTAGCTAACTCTGTTGCCAAAAGACACAATTAGAATAATCCCAGATAAGAAAGTAGTTTTTTCTCACTATCGACGAAATCACAATCAGGAACATCTTTAAGTATGCAATTTGCGCATGTTTTAGGATAAGTGTTGTTAAGTCGTTATGTCTCAGAATGACATTCCCATTGTTGACGTTAAGTGATATATCAGTCTAACTTCGATGGGTTTTTGAGGTGAAGCACAATATCGACGAATAAACTTGCAAATGCCAACATATCCTCAACCTGGACTGAGTAATGATCATGTAAAGAATCCAGAATTCCATAGAACGAGTATCTACTATTATCAACTTGTCCTAATAGTATAATACTTGTCTTACAAAGTCCTCTTGCAATTAGAATTAAAAATGATCATAATATAAAAGAAATATTTAATGTCGGATTAACCTATTTCGAAATGATTTAAGTTTATTTGAACGTCCGAATTTGAGGTTAAGAGATTTAATTTGAGCTATCAAAACATTTCAGGTCCAAATTTCATTACCACTTTTGAGAATACTCTCTCAAGCAACTTTGCTTGTTGTGAAATTGGGTGTCGATTTAGAATGATTTGACCGTGCAAATTTGATTTTTGTTTAGACTAATTTATTTAACTCGTATTTTTCATAAGTTTTCTGCTTTTTTTGATTAACTATTTATTTCTTCCATAAGCTTCCCTTTTTTCTCCATATGTAGTTAACCTATTCTAAAGTTAATTAAATGCGGTTCATATCGCATAGTACTTAGGTAGTTACGTGGAAGTTTCGAAAGTTGGTTAATCAGAAACTGTTATAGAGAGCGATATCACCACTTTCAGATGGAAACCACAGACTATTGGGGATAAGATACTCAAGTCGAAGAGTATGGAATATGGTTGACCATTGCGTTATAAGAAAGTTAAATGTTGTGTCCAACACAGGAGAATAATCATTATGAAGAGAGCCGTTTTAACTTTTAATGTTGCCATTATCGAGGCAAAGCTTCTTATGGAGATTTCGGACGTACCATTAATATCTAGTACTGATCAGTGCCTCTTTATCCTGTAGAACTTTCTTGACTTGATATAATTGGGGCCACTTCTTCCGAATGAAGTTTCAATTTGAAGGGGAAACTTTATGCCAATTTTAAAAAAACAGGGGTAGTTTGATTATTTTGGTTTTGTTACTCGAAGAAAGTCATTATCTCACACGATTGGGTTGTCATATCTTCTATCTTCACATCTGAAGAGGGGTTTGTTACGGTAGGTACAAATAAAATCTGCTTTATTCTATTCAACTAACTCAACCCAATAAATGGTCGGCATAAAAATATTTGTTCGCCTATCTATAGGGCTCGATTTGTTAACGTTATACTTAAGAGCATGCATTCTTTAATAACTTCGAGTCTGGTGATTGCCATAGGAACTAATGTGTTCATCGATTTCATTACTCCATGATTCCATGGCTACCTGTTTACCCAATTTACAATAACTATTTGTACCTGCCCGGGAAAAATCTCCACGGCGATTGCATGATATTTTTTAATCAACTGACTTCTTTAATGAATACTACGAGGAATCCTTACAGAAAAGGGATGTAATCTAATTAAAGTTCACTTCTGAAGAACCGTTAGATCAGGAACAATGCGTATCTTGATTAACACATTTTCTTTCCCCTTCTAGAAAGTTCCTTTCTATTACCTACTCAGCAGACGGTAAACACCTTTTGGCGGCCGGTGACTCCAAGTATATTTGTCTCTACTCTGTTCCTGATCGTCTTTTGGTAAAGAGATTTGAGCTGACGGCTAATCTCTCATTGGGGGGCGTTCAAGAGGCCTTCGATCGTCGTCGTTATTTAGCTGCATTTGGTGAGGAAGCAGCTGCTGCTAGGGCAGACCAGAGAGATGTTATCCCTCTACCGGGTGTTCGATCCGGAGATGAGCATTGTCGGCGCTGGTGGAGACCCGATGTTCGTGTTGCGTCGGTCAGCTTTGCTCCTACTGGCAAGTCGAGAATTAATTCAGATGTGACACTTCTGTATTCAATTATGATTGTTGATTGAGACTACTAAGGCTAAAGTATCACCCAGCTGTGGGTAAAAGCGAGCTCAGTGAATCTTTCTCTTCGATACCTTCCTTTTTAAATTTGCTTAACTTCATCTTTAACTTTAAATAATGTGTTGTGCCTTAAATGACAGTAAAAATGGCGAAATATGATCAAACGTGATGGGAATTATCATTCAATACTAATAGTTGTAACAGGTTTTATGGAACAAGATGGGCAACTGAGATCGAATGCTTGAAATGGATGGACCCATCCTTTGAACTGAATCACAGCAACGAAAGAAGGGCGTGTGTATGGTTGATTTAATGATTTGTGTATTCATTGGAGTAGCGATAATCTGTTATAAAAGATCGCAATATCTCTAGTAAACATAATGGACCGTCTAAATTTCACAAAATCGATATTCTAGAAGATGAAGTAAAGAGTTACTCTGGCTTGTGCTATTTGTTTGCAAGACTTAAAATGAAATAACAATAACTAAAATTTTTGATCTACGGGATTTCTATTTCCCCATGCCTCCTAAGCAACATTCTATTTTAATTAGGGACTTTTTTATTCATAGTACTTTTACCTTTTGAAAAATAATAGACTCCGTCTATCCATCCGGCTGCCCCCTCCCTCTCTTCCCTCTTGGCTAATGAAGAACATTTTTGGAGTCCTCAGCTTTGTTCCTCCGCACGATTGATCATATTTTCTGTCGAAGCCATCATCACAATAAATAAGTAACTCGTCCGTCCTTTTTGTTTTCAGTCTTCTGATGTCATGGATGGCTGGCCATTTCGATAAATATATTTCCTCCTATATTTTAATTTAGGCATTCATTTATGGAAATAATAAAAGAAAATAGCGAACTATAATGGGAGTTTAAAGTTTGTAAAATGATTGGCGCCGTTTCATTCCTTCGATCTTTTTCGGCTTGAGAAATTGGAAACCATTAAGATTTAGTATTTCTTCGTTTGAAGGTTTATGTTATTAAAAAATTCAATTATTTGCAGGTTCGAACTAATATACCCATGTCCATGGCCACATATTTTTCCCCACATCTCGAATTATACGAGATTTTTTATTTTTACCAGATCCCAGATCGGAAAGAGAAGGCACTAGATTATGCTTTGTCTTCGTTGACATATTCGTAGTTCATTTAATCCAAACGATCAACGATATGATTCGGAAATGGCTATGCTTAGCTTTAGGTGCAATATTTATTGAGGAGTGGGGGAAGTGAAAAAGAGACTTTGGTCTTGCGATCAAAGATTTCGTTTAATTGGTTTTGAGAGCAATCAAGTGAAAAGTGCGCCGACTACCGAATTCCATGAGGAAGGACGCGCATTTCTTTTTATTTTCATAAGCTCACATTGTACAGGACAGTTCATATTCGCCTAATGGGATAAGAAAGCGCATCTGAAATCGTTTATTTTTAAGAGTGAATGATGAAGCCATTTCCATCTTTGGAGCTATAGAGCTCATAGCTGGAACTGTGGTTAGTAAAATTTAACGTAATCACGGTTAATTCAAATATTTCATTGACGTTGCGTTATGTTCATTTTTCCCTATTATCAGATTTAAATAAAAATTTTGATAACTGAAGTTTGTATCTCTATAATTCTTCACCCCTTAAATCAATATCATGTTTCTTATTTACTAGATTTTTATTCATACAACTATAGAGTGCTAATTTAATTAAATAGCTATTTAATATACTAATTAAAGCATCGGGTAGCGGGCGTTTTTGCTCTCTTCAGCAGTGCGTTATTCTTTCTCAGCGACGACTCTACTAAGAAAGAGACGAATGTTTGGCCACCTCTGTTTTGAAATTCAAGAACGCTCGTCCTGTGCGCCTTGCTACATTCCTAGCAAAAAGTGCTTTATTAAATGTCGCCATTTAATTGTCATTTCTTTATTGGCCATTAAATTTAGTGCACAAATAAAAATAGCGTTTTAGTTATAAATAAAGTGTTCCTTTTATTCGATGAGTTATTAATCTTTCTCTTTTTTAAGGATGAACCTAATCTTTTGACACTAGAATAATAAAGAATGGAAAAATTCGTTTATATTGGTGGACTATTTGCAACTGGACTTAATTGGTATTGATTGGAATGGTTTTTTGCCTTATAATTCTTTTAAATAAGTATACGGTCTGTTACTGCGTCGCACTGGCTCTAACGAAGAGTGCTTTATCAATTGTGTTTTGCTACTGTAACTTCTAAAATATGACAACGGATAGTAAACGTTGTTTGAGGACTAAGCGCGGGGAGCTGGAATTGAATTTGTAAGGAAAACGAATTGGCTTAATCAGCTGTTGAAACCAAATTTTGACTTATGTATTTGTTTATGGTTAGTATGACAATGAGATATTATCTTAGCGTGAATATCTCTTTTTATGTATTTACACTGTTATTCATCACACGGATCCAGTGGTCTCTTATCTTCATTTTGAGGTATGTAAGAAAACTTGACGGTTTGAGATTTCCTTTTCGAGCATAGGCTATATACTATGTACTCTTGGGTTAATATTAAATTCGATTCTAATCAAGGGAAATGTGAGAAAGGATAAACAGATGCTTTCAAGAAAGTTCATAAGTGTGCATCAAATGTTTACTTTCTCATCGCATCATTTCAGTTGATTATCATTGCCAATTTCATCCTGTTTGTGACATTGTATCCCTCTTCAGAGTACAAAAATAATGCCGAAGAATTTTGTTACTTCCCTACGAAAATGCTACTTATATTCTCTGTTAATAAGACTTGCTCATTCATTTACTATGATTAGTAAAATTCCATTAGTGTTTCACACCAGTCTTAAATGGGAAATATTAACATCAGCGGAGATAATCTGCAAATAGTTGTCTTGAGCAAAGTAAGTGAATCCAGAATTCCTCATTTCGCCAATCTGTCGTGGTGACGTTTTTGCGCGGGAGAAAATACTTTGCGTTTGATGTTAATCGTTTTGATAGACCAAATAACACTAGCCTCTTTTTGTCATTGCAACGAATAGGGAATCATCAAGTCTCTTATTGCCTAAATTACTTGCTTAATTTGATGAGTTTATTCATTTAAGTAAATTTCAGTATATTCGATAAGTCTTGGGGGCCATTATCTAGTCCTCCTGTTTCCTGTTTCAATTTCAGTGAGCCGTTAAAAATTTGCTCTCAGAATTCATTGAAATTTATTTATCTTTATACACGGCTGTGGCACTGAAAATGGTCATTGTTTTCCCCTTACAAATCGGTACAATTGCACAAATCAATCTTTACAGTGCCCTAACCATGCAGGGAGTTTAAATTGTAGCCCACTGTAATAAGTATGAATGAAATAAAAAGACAAAAAATAACCTAACCTTTACGCAATTGAATTGATTAATTTTAAAACTCAAAATAATACTTTTTAAATCTTTTAAATCAGTTTAGTTTCCAAGGATTATAATATGGAGCCGTTGTTTTTACTTTTAATCCTGGGGTCACATCAAAAGTGCCCCTGGATTTGTATTGAATTAAGATGGGTTAAGACAGCAAGAAAATAAGACGCTTAGGGTGAATTACGAACAGCTATATGAATACTGATGATTCTTGCTTAATTTAGCAAGCGATATTTTAAACCATCATCCGTTTTGTCTAGTTGAGTGTGCCCTCGTAAATCTCATTTGTACATTCAGATTGGGTGGAAATTGTTAGACTATATTATCTTTGTAAATGTTTTAGTATACTATACAAGGGTTCATAATGTAATCCCACTGAAAGGTTACCTATTTCTCATATATTTATTACCATTTATGAAGTATAAAAATGGATCGTTGCTTGTCCTTTGGAAATGCTATTACTGATTTATTTGAAATAGCCATGGCGTCAAAATGTTTGGAATGCTTATGTTTCAGTCTGAGAGACAGAGAAGATATATGGCTATGATTCTTTTCTCTATTTAACTATAAATACTTTCAAAGGTGTTGCTGTTGGTATTAGCGAATTATAGACAATGAGGTCAAAGTATCGAAGATAATTTTTGAATTTTGGGTGCATTGAAGTCATTGCATAGTGTCCTAATGCTCCAAAGTTCAAATATGAGGTTGTAACAGTCGTTTTGTCCAATTTTTGAGCTTAGGGGAAAATCACTTCAATATAGCTTGTTAATGTTGTATGCCTATATATGATGATTAATAAAATATTCTTTCAGATTTTGTGATAATTATCGTTATTAATAACTATTTCTAACCCTAATGTACACTCCAAATAAAGAGCACATCAGGCTTATTTTACTATTTGAATTTCATAAAGGAAATACGGCAAGTTCTCTTTGAGCAAAAACACTCAAAGGCACTTATGGAAATGATGTTGTGAATGAAGAGACTTGCAGGAGGTGGTTTTCATCTTTCAAAAAGGATGACTTCATCCTGAAAGACGAACTGAGAGCAGGATGCTCTAAAAAACTCAATTCTGAGCAATTGCAAGTTGCCATTGATGAAAATTCAACCTGCACTACTAGAGAACTGAGCAAAACCTTTAGCGTAAGTCGCCATATGACCATATATAGGGAAATGAAAAGACTCAAAGGCAAAGTATCAAAGGCTGGAAAATGCCTCCCTCCCACACGATTTGTCAGAAATCAACAAGCAACAGCTTGTGATCCATTGTGTTTTACTGCGTTCTCGTGAACTTTGAGCACCTTTTTTAGACCGAATTGTAACTGACAGCGACAAGAAGTGAATCCTTTACAAAAATGTTAAGCGCAAAAGACAGTGGTTCATGGCCATTTCCACAACCGAGACAATTTGGGACTGCATCCGAAAAAAATTCTGTGTGCATGGTGGGATTTGAAGGGAATTGTTTATTATGAACCAATGGGTGACAATCAAACAATAACATCTGGAGTTTACTGTCAGCAGCTAACTCGTTTAAAAGCAGTCAACGACAGGAAAAGCGGCCTTCTTTGATTAATCGAAAAGGAGTGATTGTGTACCATGAAAATGCCAGACCCCACACTTCAAAAATCTAGTTGAAGAAGTTTACTGGGAAGTCATGCATCACCCACCATATTCTCCAGATCTTGCACTAACCAATTTTTATCTATTCAGGAGCTTACAGAATCATTTAATGGGACTTCAAAGGCCTACTTCAAGAGGAGAGGGGGAAATGAAGAAGCGAGTTTCTTTTTTTATGTCCAAACTGGCTAAATTCTATGCAGAAGGAATAAGAAAGCTTATAGCAAGATGGGAAGGTGTAACTAATAAAAATGGTGACTATGAACATTAAATAAGTGTATTTTTGACAAAATTTTCACTTTAATTCAAATTTAAAAAAAATGGACAGAATTTCTGTTACAAGGTGATATGATTTAACCCTTAAGTTCCTTGGTAAGTTTATGTTCGTGATATTCAGGGTTTATTAACTACTTGATTCAGTTGACTGGCTGATCATGTCATCTCAATTCATTTATATCTTCTTACAGCACTGAACACGTAAATGAGGCTTGCAAGGGTATTTTAACATAACAAAGTTCATTTGCGTTAAATGTTCGCTTATTTTATAGCATAAAACAAAATAAGTTAGAAATCATCAGTCTGCAACTACAAAGTCGAGAGTTTTTATTTAGTGCAAATGTTAATTTGCTTTGCCCAGTTCTTTTATAACCAAACTTCCGCGAGTATCGTCAAGTCGGTTATTTTCTAGAAACTTCATCGGAAAAATACTTCATAATATTGTCTTGAAATGACCATATCAATTGACTAAATGCCCTTGAATTTTTTCCTGTAAGCATTCGTAAAGCTTATTTTCGTGTGCTAAGATTATCACAATTTGACCTATATTAAGAAACGGTTACATTAGAAGAATCCTACTCTTTACAACTTTTTCCTGGTGTCTCAACTGAGAATTGGCTACTGAACAGTGACAATTACGCATTCTATCTCACTAATATATGTATAATAAATAAAACATTAATGCTTTACGAGAATTTGAAGAATTTTCTTCTTCACTGTATTTGACTTTCTATTCTCTTCTTTTCTAGGTGACGCTTTTGCAGCAGCCGCCACAGAAGGTGTTTTCGTGTATTCCCTTGAAAAAGCAGGTCTTGGAAGCAGTCTTCTCGGGGGTGTTTCCAATTGGCTCTTTGATGCTGTTACTGTGGATGAAGACACAACTCCATCGAATGCTCGCCTTCAACTCTCTCAGGGCAATCTCTCCGCTGCTTTGGAGATTACTCTCCGTTTGAATATGCATGATCTTATAGAGGAAATCATCGAAGCCATTCCACACTGTTTGAGTAAGCTGGAAATACCACTTATATGGCACTTAAACAAAATTAAATCTATGCATTTATTGAAGCGGGATAGAGGGGTTGCAAAAGACTTTAGTAGAGCAATTTTCATTTGATTGTTGGTTATTTCAGTCATTTGTTACGTTCTGATTTGATTCGAATTAATGCTGTTTGTCGTCTACGATATTGATATATAAGTAGTTCGGTAGCAAATATTTTTGCTGAAGAAAAATTAAGCAGAAAAATTTGCCTAAGGTTTATCGTCGTGTAGTTGAATCTGATTTACAGAAACATTCCTTTAATGATCACCTGGTTCCTTAAAAACGCGTCCCACTTACAGACAATATTAGATTTTCAAGTTCTGTTTTATGATCGTAAGCTTGTTTTGAATGGAGGCGATAAGCTAGTTTTGCACGGGAATGTCGTCTTTTCACTAACAGAAGGTATTTTTATTTATTTACTTCCCTTTGCATCATATAGATGTAGAGTCTCATGAAGCCATCTATGGAACAATTCCAAGAGTTGTTCTTTTTTGGGTTTCTAATGTAAACAAGATTTTCTCATTTCACTCTAAAATGTCGTTGTGGTTTATTTGTTTTTACATTCGATGTATCCAAATTGTTACGTATTGTTATTACCACCTGGACAAAGCGAATAAATTATATAACATTTAATC
>CAADRB010000019.1:2133082-2145057 GCA_900708905.1 Hymenolepis diminuta
ATTGTTCCCATGAGTTTTGAACGAATTCATATGCAGGGTTTACTGGGTAGTCGATTAGTTTGAATAGTTATTCATTCCATTTCAGTACGTTTTTTCTTTTAATAGCCATAGTACTAACAATTTGTTCAATTTATTTATGCAACTAATTTTAAAAAGGAAATAACCGTCTTTATTTTCACTTTTTCGATTTAGTTAACTGGCTAAGATCTCACTTATCTGTCTCACCTCAAGACCCTAAAATGTTGACAGCCTGTAGACTGATGGACGAATCATGTTTAGGATGAAGTGATGAAGGTAGAAAATTGGGCTAAATCGGTAAGGGTTTTAAGAAAACAGTTAAGCACATGTAGGGGATAAAGTCATTGAAAGAGAAATAGGATGCGTCTATTTATTGCCTGTAATAGAGGGTCTTTTATCGCACTGCTTTAGAGTTCGTTACTTATGATTCCCTAGAGAAATTATTAATTTATTAAAAGATAGGAGTCGCTCTATAGACAAAATGGGTAACTAAGCTGATAAATCTGAACCTTAGATGAAGTAAGGTTCTCGTGATTTCCTAGTTCTTACACTCCCCGTTTTTATGAGCTATCTTTTCTGTTTCCTACTTTTCTCCGTAATTAAACTTTGTTTTTTTTCGCTTTGGCATGCGGCTTTTTTAAGAGTTAGTGATGTAGCGGTAGCATATTTATTTTTCTTGTTAAATTCATCTGCACACAAAAACTATGATGACAGTTCGATTAATACTGATCATGGGGAAGGTGGTAGTGATTTTCTTATCACGGAGACTTGAGACGTCTAAATGAGCGTTCGAAAATACCTTCCTTCAGAAAGCTTTGTGATTACTATCTGCTCTTCATTATAGTGTCTAGTTCAATCACGTTGTTTTTCTCTACTTTCTGTTACCTCTCTACTCATTTCGCGATTCACTTGATTAATTACCGTTCTTTTTCCCCTCACTTATTTTAAGTAATATTTTAACCTGTTAGATCAACCGTAAACTATCATCCTTCAATTTGGGTTCACACATTGTTCACCCAGTTACTATTTTTGTATTGTCTTCACAGTTTCTATTTAGTACAGGTTAACCTATTTTGATGGTGAGGGGTAGAGATAAAGATTTCTTGGAAATGGTTTTTGCAATAATAATTTTAAAGTATTTTTCCGTTCTCATCAGTTTATAAAAACCCAAACGACTTTTTTCTTTTATCCTAAAAAACTTAGAGCCTATTTAATCGTATGAGACTGTTTATATTCGACCGCAGATTTGCTTGCGCCTTGCTGCTTGGTTTATCCCGAAGGATTATTCCGCTGTCGTGGAAACGGCAAAAGCGTAAAAAGAAGATATAAAGCTGTTACTTTTTAGGGTTTACTAAATTTCAATAGTTAGTTCAAGTGTGAATGATGAATTACTTGAAAATGGTTGGTTCTGTTAGGCTTTACTAAAGCCTCTTTCAAGTAATCTATCTTCTTATGCTTAGGAAAAAGAGACCGAAAAATTTTACTTCATTTAAATATTCTCTTTATTGTTTATTTATGAAATACAAAGGAATGAAAGTAACTTCCAATGATAGCTCGGTTTCAGCACGAGTGAAACGTCAATAATCAGATAAGATTCTTGGGGTTAGAATGGAAGTTTCCTATTTTGAATGTTATGACATGGTTAAAGGTGCTTTCTAAAAGAAACGAATCCATGTATGTTGGGATATTAGAAATGTCCGACCAAAACAAAATATTTCTGAACAACAGAACCATGGGAACATTTTTGTCTATTCTTGCAGTTAAGGTATGTCATAGTAATAATAATAATTATACAATTTAAATTTTAGTTCGGTTTAAAATATTGTATTTTGTGCAAATTGATTGAAAAGTAACTCCTGATTTCAAATATCTAACTATATATTTATTAACCGGAAAATGCAAAACACGAGGTGTTATTTGAATTTCGAATAACATAAACATAAACATAAACATCAAACATAAACATTCGCTTACAGTTTTTCGTACCGTTCAAAACTTGTGATTCTGAGTATTGCATGATCGTTTTTGGCGATCTCTGAACATCTTTGCGCTTAAACAACTGGTATCCAAACTTCAAAAAACGCTGTTAACTTTTCATAGAACGTTCCTGTTGCATTTCTTGACTTTAAGGAAGGTATGTACTTCCTGATGAGTGACCGTTTGCTCTGTTACTTAATCTCACAGATTAGAAAGGATCAGTTTTGGTTTAATTACATATTTCTAATTTACTTACTATGATTTAATTGCGATGTAATGAAGGTAGATGGTGCAAAAGATTGGTGGTAGTAGGAACGATGCTTAAATAAGGAACAAAGCAGAAAATCCACGAGAAGGTGGATGGAATGTGCGTTTCTCTAAAGAGCTGTAGCAGGATAATTTCTACCTAAGTCAGGAGTTGTGAATGTCCCTCTTAATAGCCTTTAGAGATGCTAGTGATAGTGCTGCCGTCAACATGCACGACGGCCAAATAGATGCTTGTCCATCACAGCACATACTGTGATGAGAATGTTTTGGAGCGTACCCGTTAGCAAAGGAGGCGGGAGAATGTGGATTTATCATCAAAGGTGCTCCTAGATGCTTTCTATCGAATGCGGAGGTTGGAAAACATTTCCCATCAATAGAATTGACATTTCTTGTATGAATTATGCATTAGTTGTATATAGCATTTATTACAAAAGTTAAATAGTAATACTTGTCATTATTTGGTCAGTTTGATGTCATTTGTAAGTTTTAACTTCATGTAGTGTTTATTTCTTTAAGTCATCTACAATTTCGTTTTATTTTGTCAGATTGTACTCTTGTATGCAAAGAGTAAAGTGGACTGTAATATAATTTAAGGCCATGTTTCTTGGATTATAGTCAAATAAAAGCGATTGTGTTTGTTTGTTTCAAAGGCAAAAGAGAGCTATTTTGCACTATCAAGTAGATATTGAGGAAAAAAGTAAGGCGATCCACTAATATTCTTTATTAGTCAATAGTTGATTGCTCGATTTCTCTTCGTGATTAATTTAATACACGTTGATCTACGCAGCTCTCTGTGCTATACTATTTGGAGGTTTTAGCTCCAACCTCAAAAATCTCATCATAATTCACTCGCAATTGTTTTTCTTTCCCAAGTAGAGAAATCAAGCAATCAAAGCTAAATTCACAACACTGCTAATTGAAACAATTTGCTGAATATAAGTTTTTAATCGTTACACGACCGAACTCGGTTAACTGTTAACCTCAGATTGGATGTACTTATATGGACCAAATCTCCATATCCGCGGATTAATGGAGGTGGAATTAAATGTACAAAAGGCACTTTAAAAGGTCGTGTTTCAGGTCATCTTAACCAATTTTGTTTGAATTCCACGGCCTAAATTAATCTCATTTTTAAATTAATTTATTATAATATCAAAGTGATCATCGGTATAAGGAAAGGATTTCATGAAGTTGTTGGAGTTAAGATTAAAAGCTTTCAGCTATGGCTTTCATAAACAGTTGGTAACCACAGTTTTCAAATTAGAAAGCCAAGAGTTGAGAGTAAGCGAAATTATGTTTTGCAAAGACAATGGAAGATCGAGAGGGAAGAATACTAAAAAGAACAAGTCGAGCATCTGCATCACAAACCTTATAACCGCCGTGTCTTAAGATTTTACTGCCGAAGTCAGAATTAACGCGAAAGAGGTGAGTGTAAATTGCAAATCAATATTCTTCATCGAAACGGTTGAAAACGGTTCAAGTAAACGTAAAACCATAAACGTGACTTTTTGATCAAAACGATTTAAATTAATATCACTCAAAAATACTGAGAAATTTTTCTGGAGAAATCTTCCAAGTCATTTGTGCCTCCGAATATTTCCCAAAATAGAAAATAGATTGAAATAGCTAAAGTGTTAATAGCTTTTTGTCTGTCTAAAAACATTTCATTCTCGCGAAGTATTTGTGAGGTATTGAAAAGAAAAAAAAGTAGAAGGAAAGAAATGTGAAGGGTGAAAAGAGACAAGCTGATAAGAATGAATGGAATGTATGTGAGAGGTGCGAGGACAAGCAATAAAAGCGAACAATCAAATGGGCAAGTTTGGGGGTAGTGGTGGTAGTTATCTAAGTATAATGACCGATATTTTGTCATGAAGTCTGATGAAAACACAACAAGGTATCTTGCCGCCATTATTGTGAGAAACTCGCATTCTATCATCTCTATTGCTGATCCAATTTAGCCAGTGTCCACCCATATCAGATGAGCTTCGAACTCGTCACTTGATAGTTGTACATCTTGACTACTGCGTCGCCCGATGCACCATTGGAGTGAAGCGTTTCTTATCACCTTCGGGCATAGCAATTATGTCCTGGAGCCACAACTTACTTCAAGAGCGTATTCCACCACTCCATCCATGGCTAAATGCATTCCTTAAAAGATGCTTCACTAATGAGTATCGGAACTATAAACTGGTAAATGCTCTCGACGGAAAAGCAGAGAAAGTGTTTCAGTTATGATGAACAATTTGTTTTTATCAACTATTAATGGAACCAAAAAGAAACAACAGAATGCATATTGCCTTACGCGTTTTCCAATTAATCTTATAAATTACTTTATCGATATGTACATGTTTATTCTATTTGTAGAATAGTGAGATTAAGAATATTCAGACTTATTAATACGGTGCCGGTGAGGTTGAGTTGTTTTGCCAGTAGACAGTATCTCCTACTTTCCTCCTCTTGGATTACGTTCCTGTGTTACTTCCCCTTCACCTTTTAATTTCAGTTTATATCCAGGGGTATCGTCGGTTCACGTTAAAGATGGGAACGCTGTCATACTGTCAAATAAATGTTTCCTGCTGTTTGATATTCAAAACCAAGTGGCTTGTTCTTTCATTCAAGCATATATCTTGTGTGCAATATTTTCTGTGCTAATCACATACGCACAATATTAGGTTTTCACGCCGTCCGAATCACGTTTACAAATTCACCAAAGCAAAAAGTGAGACCTGTTATAACTTCTCATTTAATCTTTCTGCGCGCTGCGTTTAAAAAAGGATATTATCATGTTTTCTGCACCTTTCTAGTGTTTGTAAATATTACATTAATAGAATTGAAGCCTTTTTCCAATCAGTAGTCAATTAAAACATTAAAATAGATGAAAATTGATATTTAATATAGTGCCAAATCATCAGTGATATAAATGACTCCTAAGTTCATTCAGAAAAGCGTTTTTCAAAACTCGTCTTGTGTAGAGGTTGAGTCATGGTGCTTCTCGTGTAAGAATTCGGCTACCTCCCCATTTATTAAGTAGATCTAACTTTTGCGGTTGACCACTCAGCTCATTGGGTGTGAATCGATAGGTTTTGCACTCATAGACGAGTACGTTAACCACTGCTATAAACTGCAACATCACTGTAAAATCCCTGAGGAAATGCTACGCCTCATTAGTAGTATAGTAAATGAGTATGCAACTCAACAGTGATCTTTTATTAAGCAAATACTATAGGTTATATATCTGCTGGGATAAATGGAGAGTGGTTGACTTGTTAACCAATAATCCAGTAATGACGAGATCGCATTCTTTGGTGGAAATGAATAATCGATGGATCAGTGAACGGGGTTAAGGTTCGTGACACCTGCAGAATATTCGAATCAGCTTCCTAACAATATCGTAGCCTTTCACTTCTCTTTGTATTCAAGGCATTATTGGGTTATGCGCACGTATACACTGTCTGTTATTGCTCTGGTCACATGGCCAAGTCCACAAGGTATTCAGAGTTTTGCGGCGAAAAATTTCAGTTCTCTGGGGAAACGTATGTTTTACGTACGGCAACACCGTGTTTCTTCTTTCCTCATTGTGACCCAATTTTCGGTCAATAAGCACTAACATCGTGGACAAGTATTTGCTACATTTCTAGGGGATTTAAAATGGAATTGGAATTCTGGAACGCGAATAAATCATTTAGTAAATATTAAACAACCGGAACCCAAAAATCGAATGAAGTGCGACTCTTTCGTACCTTGACGTTGCTCTCAGCATCTCCCCCTCCCCTTTATTTTTTATTGGGCTTTCCGTTATTCGATTCCAGTCGCTTTCAAGAATAGAATTGCCTTTTTGTAATATCATGGGTATAATAACATAATTGTTTAAATGTATAAAATGAAAATCCACTTCATGCTAAATGAATAAGCTGACGTATGACTCAACCTACATTTGTTTTGATGGATTATATGTAGTAAAGTCAGGTTAAGAAAATAAGGCCATCCGTTTTCGTTTTCTGTAACTTGCAGTATACCTCTTTCATCACGTTCAGTTATTTAACCCCACTTTTTGCTCCCTTTGGCAATGGTATTTTTGGCAGCTAAACACTTATTTGTTTTGTGACATTTTTTCCTACAGTATAGTCATAAGTGTCTCAGCCACTTGAAACAAATTTTATGGTGAAGCTTTACACATCGGGAGCGAAGGTTCCCGTTGCATTCCCTTCCATCGAAATAAAACAGATAAAACTTTGTCGATATACTCCTATGTAGGCAGACATATATTTCAAATCCAGGATGTAATCAAGTGGCATGATTCTATGGCATTCTTTCTCCTAACTATAACTAGACTTTATGTCAAAATATCACCCGTGTTATTCTCCACTTTCCCAATATTGACTTACATTCCTTTACATGCGAATTCATTCCAATTCTAGTGGGTCTGTATATGCTGTTTTGACATTCCTTGTTTAGATGTCTTTTCTTTTTTTCTTCTTTCCCCTGTGAAATAAACAAATTTTGATCTCGCGCCTATTACGAAATTCCTAAAATCAGTAGGATGTATTTTCGCGATAAATACGAATCGGATAGTTCAATTTTAGATTGAATAAGGAGGCCAGCTACTTATAATGGTTAATAAATAGCATATTAAGTTAACACAGAAAAGGGCCGATAGGTCTTCCATCACTTTACTTGTCAAGTTGAGTTATGCTGAATTCAACAGAAAATTTCTGAATTTTCCTGTTTTCTAGTACTTCTCTACTAATTCCCTAATGTCTATTATTTTTTTAAATGTAAGGATATTTTTCCTTTCTTTTTCTTTAGAAGTGGAAACATCATTTTAATTTGTTGTATTTGAATCTGATTTATATGTGAAGTGGACCGTCTTTATGAATCCGCGTCCTCATTAAACAGGAAGTCATTCTGAATGCTTTAAGTACTAAAGTTAAGATTACAGAAGAAATAGGATAAGATAGGGACATCGAAGATTGCTAAAAGAGGTTCCAAATACTTCTTGCTGAGAAAATGAATCTGTCCCGGTTATTAATTTATGATATTAACCATGTACTATTTGAAAGTCTTTTTAATTTGAATACTTATAATAGTCAGACACCCTTCAAATTGGAGCCTAAAACTGATTCCATATTTCTCGGATATTTTTTGTGCAAAGGAATTAGCTTTTTAATTTCTTAGACGATAAAATTATTTTCAAATGTTAATTCGTCGTCGAATTTTTTTACGAAAGCGATATTTATGATTGCGTTAAATTGAACATTAAAGCGTAACAAATATTGTATAATGCCATTTCTAGGGGACTGGTACATATTAATGGATACTTCGACTATGTTTGTTTAATTTCTTTTCTCAAAACGGCATAGTTGTGGCTTGATAATTCGTCTTATTGCATGGTAGCAGTTGAGATAATTCAAATCTTTTGAAGTATATAATTTCAACATTTCACATGGTAACCCTTTTTAGAAATTGTTTATATTGATGTGAAGTTATATCGCAACTAGTATAACAGTAATCAGTCCCTATATACCCTAGGCTGCTCTCTGAGATATACTATAGGTACAGTTATTCAGACCTAGAAGGCGAAAGAGAGAAAAAAAATCAACTTAGCAGCGGCTTCTCTTCGCCTCATACATACCCTCGACTGTGATATTGCATGGCTACTTGGTTCATCAGAAATGTAGCAGTGAGAGACTTCATTTCCAGGTGCTAGCAGACATATAATTTCCATGAATTTTGCTCAGACATTGGCATTATTTTATTCTGCTTCCTATCGGACAACTGTAGTCCATGCAATTCAGCTGAGCACTTGTGTGATTTCTTATGATTTCTTTATCCATTTAGCTTATCGGCCAATGAGTATACTATTTCAAGTCAAATTTAAAGTGCTAAAAAGTATGTTAGGTTCAAGTTTACCGCATCATCGACGAGTTGCGGAATCTTGGGAAATAAGAATCCCTCTTTCTTTCAGTTTGATTTTCCTAAAATGTGGGAATGTTTATACTTGCGAATTCAACATTCCTACCCTAATGACTATGTCCTTAAGTTGGGTTCATTTGGGTACGCATCACAATTTTGAACCTGCCTTTTTTGGGAGTTAATAATATGGAAAATAGAATTATTCCATATTTCTGTGCAGTGGCTAGATTCATCTTTGTGCTTTGGGATAGGTATATTGTCTAAATTTATCAGAATATTAATTTGATCGGTGTGCAGTTTCCTTCAAAATTTTTATATTAGTAAATATGAATGGTTAAGTACTTTTGTTTGCGTCCCATTGGACAAGTCCCATATTCATTTCAAGTCCACTTTTCATTTAATTGGATTCTTTTCTACATCGATTAAAGAGCGTAAGCCATCGCTCCTGTTAAAGATATTGTTTTATCAAATTTGTAAGATCTTAATGATACTACTGAAATATTTTTATTAACGAAAAAATAGTCCTTGTCAATTATACTATAATCGTTTTCGACTGTGGAAAGAAAAATGATATCAGTTAGTTCAACAATGTCTATTCCCATCCTCTCTTCAAACGAATTCCAACGAAAACGGCAAAGTGCGAAATTCTCAATTATGTACGAGTGTTAGCAAAATGCAGGGCAATGTTCTTGCATTGTCAACAGGATTAGGTGTAAAGAGCAAATTATGCTTCCCGTTTCCGGTCTTAAGTCTTATAATGAACAAGGGTGATCAAGTTGCCACATATCAGAATGTCATCCTCAATGATGTCATTACATTCAATGCGAGTCATTTCAAAGGATCTTTTGAAAAAAAAACAATAGCACATATTCTTTTAAGCTGAGTGGAGAAGTGAAATTTTCAAATTCCGTGGAACAAATCCCTCCATCCCTTCCCCAAACTACTTCTTAACAGTTGTAATTATGTATCCACTTGTCCGATTAGTATTAATAGTAACACAATCCTCAAAAACACATACTGTTAAACAATTTATTTGTATACAAATGGCCATATTTTCTCTACCCACAATCAACCTCTTTTTTACCAAGAATCTCCTGGTAATTCGTTAATAGGAGATTCATTAGTTCGATTTGATCGATTGATTGGCTGACAACTATTGCATCATTAATTGGAGAGGGTATTGGTTTTAGAGAATCATTTAGAGTTTAATTGTTTTATGAATAGCACTTATTCTGACCTTGATTATATAATGTAGAAATTATACCGTGTAGGACTAAAATAAATTAGTGGACTAAAGCTTCATGTTCTAATATTTTTTAAATTCCAGGTTCATATTCTTATCTCTATCGTTGTGGTATTTCTTAAATTACAAATGTCAAGGTTGAGTATAGATTACATTATCTACTTCCTAGTGTAGTATTAAGAGACTTTACTCTTTCGGGTGAGTAAAAGAGTCATGCTAAATTAAGATATCCACTGCGTACAAGGTTGTGGAAGAAATATGAAGAAAATATAGAGAGCACAAGAGAGTGTGAGAAAAAGGTGAATAATATGTGAAAATGAAGGGAAGAGACGTGAAATGAAGACAACTAGAACCAGCCCCTGAAGAGTTCAAAGGGTAATTAATTGTGGTCGTAAGGTTATATTATTGTCTATAATGAAAATAAATCACTCAATAATGAAAATAAGGTGATTTAGACCAATTAAAATTTCCGTCTAGATTTGTTTTCATTTTTCATTGAAAGAATGCCCGAAAATGGATTTTGCGTAGTGTAAGATGTACGTTACGGATATGTACTTATCGGACGAATGAATTAATTCACAGACGATATTTTTCCATTTGCTTATCACTCCAGCTAAAGGACTTTGAGTTTTGATTGATTGCGTTAATCTTGCTTCTTTGCTGACCTATGCTAGAAGCGATATATCTTAGTATTCTTGCACATCTTGATTATACTGTGGCTAGGAGTGCTTTCTAAATATGAAATCGTTGGTGTCCAGTGAATGAATTAGTCTGTTTAATGATAAGAAAGCTAGTTGTGGTCAGATTTGGTCGAAGATATCACGAATGTTGCTTAAGTATAATAGTCAATCTGACTTGAATACTCAAGCCCTGTCTTTATTGTATCCTGGATTCCGATAACCCTTTGTCATCGTTATGTTATTTCTTTATCAGAGCTGTTTCTCCTAAACCCTTTCTGTGTATAAGCTTCAAATAATACTACTACTCAATCTCCGTTAGTTTTATCGGCTTTATCTGAAAACCAATTCATTATGGCTTAGTGTAAAGGGTTACTTTCACTCTTGTTTCATTCTTAACAACGTACCGAATTCCCTTGTGCGTCTTTAAATTGTCATATTATCCCGATATTCACTCAAACCTCTATGCTAATAAGTTCACAGTGAATCATCAGCCAGTATTTTGTAAATTTTCCGATTTATCGTCTTGCTACTGCCTTGCCTTTCAAATCTAAAATTTTTCCTTTTTACTCCACAGTTAATTTTACCGTGAGGAACATGCCCTTGAGCCTGGTTCTTCGCAGTTTGGTTCCCTTCCTTGCACGTCAAATTGAAGGTGGTCGGTCACGTCATCTCGCATTCTATACAACATGGGTCGACTGTGTTTTCATGGTATATGCGAGCAATCTTCGAAATTGTCTTGCTCAAATCTCTCGACCTCGTAATGCCGACAGTCAACTTCGTCTTTTCGGTATGGAGGATGCTGACCATGACAAAGTAAAGGAGCGTCTTAAAAAACCTGGTGTTCTCCTGGAACACGGAGAATTCAGGGCATTTCAGGCTTCGCTAATTCGCCTACAGACTGCTCTAGAAGGTGTCAAGGCTTCACTCATCAATCGGTATGCGTGTTAATAGGATGCCCGCTTAATTACTTGTTTAAAATGATATTATATTCATGCGTTTCTCCTTAAGAATGGATGGTCTGGATGCCACATGGAATTATCTATCACAAATTGGTCGATTGAGTAGAGGAAAGAAGGAATACCCTCTTCCACTGACGGTATCGTCAGATGAAACTGAAGAGGAGGAAGAACAGCAATCATCTTCGGAAGTGCCTGTAATTGTAGACTTGGATGAACAGGAGGAGATTGTTCAAAAGGCAAAAGGAAGTACTCAGAAGAATAAGAAAGCGAAGGCTACCGGAATAGCTACGCCGGTGTCCATGAAACACAAGTTGGAAAGTCCAGCGAATATGAAGAAGACGAAAAAGAGAAAGACATTGAAGAAGGAGAATACGAATGACGAATCGGTCATCGTTGTGGATTAAAGCGGATCATGGACTGATGGTGTCTGAGATTCTTTCTGTAAAATAAATTGTAATTTCGTGCAGCAAATCGACTAATGGTAGTATGTCCTTCGTTTTCTAAGTGGGTAATAGCCAAATATTTAAGTATACATTTAATCGTGAGTGGCTTACAACTACTGTTACGTGGAAAATTGTATAATTTTACTTGTTGGATGTACGGAATGCATAAGGTATCTGTGGACACCTATTTTTTTTTTAATTTAAATTAACTCGATAATTATAATTAATGTATTTTTTGCATCAGACGATCTTATTGCCGATACTACTACAGGTAATGAAAAGGCACTCTGCGATAGTGTCTATAAAAGCAAAACACAACAATATAGAAATTGCAAGGTTTCGTTTACAGAGTTAGAAAGGAGCCGGTAAGTGAAAACAATGGAAATGAATTGGTCGCCCCGGAGAAGAGAAAAGAGCATTATCACTCACTCACTCACTCACTCACTCACTCACTCACTCACTCACTCACTCACTC
>CAADRB010000019.1:2146405-2227790 GCA_900708905.1 Hymenolepis diminuta
TGGACGAAAATCGTGGGAAGTCAGTACGCGACATCTTGCCAAAGATCTTCAAGTGTCTGATGGAATAACAATATGTAAGGAATGTTGTTCATCAAAACCTCGGATACGAACCATACCTTCTTCGCAGGCAAGGTCAGTTTATGTGGACAAAACAACTCAAAAGAATCGTTTAATGTGTGCAAAAGAACTTGTAAAGAAACTGAAGTACCCAGTAGAGGAGAAGCGTCTTTGGTTTTTCTCCCACGAAAACAACTTCTACCAGGATAAAAAGTCAATCGAAGAAATGACAGATGGCTGGCTATGTGCGGGCGAACCTCACGGAAGTTCTAACCATTATGCATGCACACAAAGTTTCAAGTAAGAGTGATGCTTTTTAGCGTTGTTAGCAGTGAAGGAGGGGCACATCATGACTCTAGCTTTCTCCACAGAGGTTCAGAGTCAAAGCAGATACAGATGCCCATGTGAGGATTCTTCAAACCATTGTTGTTAAACCGCTTGGATAGACAGCGTAACCAATGGAGGAAGATCCTATGTCTTCCAAGAAGAGTCGGGTCCATGCCATAAGGCTCTCGGAACCCAGGATTGAATGGATGGCCGAGAATTTTCATCATCATGTCACGCCAAATTTATGGCCTCCTTCTAACTCACCAGACCTTAATCCTTTGGATTATTACGTGTGGGATGTGACCGGTCAAGACGGACGTGGTTAAAAAGGAAGTTAATAAGCATCTCCATAACACCAACTTCACAACTCTGATGGAAGGAATATTTCGAGGAATGAAGGATATGAATAAAGACCATCTGATGAAAGCTTGTAGTTAGTCACTTTCGGATTGGAATTGGATGGGTGATAGAAGCCGAAGAAGGATATATAGAATAAAATTTAGATTAATATTATTTTTATTTGTTTTTAAGTTTCAACCAGTAGCAGTTTCATTTTCTCTCTTTCTATAAGTGCGCAAGGTGTCCTCAGCTGCCTTACACATCCTGTACATTGCTAAGACTCGAATTTATATCTTTCGCTAATAACGATACCTAAATGTTACATGTGCCCGTATTTCTGTGTTAGAGCAGGGTGAAAATGAACTAACATCAAGTTAGCCTAGAAGGATTTAGTGGAAGTCATTCGAATGCAATTTCCTTTGGACAGTAAGGGTTGTATGTCCTGATATTCTCACATTTGCCCCAAAACGGCCGAGTTTATTGTCTGTATAATTGTATTTTGTAGGATTTCAACACTGCTTTTTATCCAGAATATCGCTAACAATCCTTAAAGAAACAGTTATTTCTGGCTAAGCTGGCTCCCTATAATACTACGGCTAATTAACGTCAATAAAAAGCTTGCAATTCTAGGCATGACAGAATGTGGATAAGTCGAAGTAACGAGTAAAGAAGAGCAATCGAATAAAATCAAGTGCATGAAGAATCTTACTTTAGGTGAAATCTGGTTGTCCACTGCTTACAATTTTGCTTTAAATATCTCAGAATTTGAACCCTTCAAATTTATTAATGTCCCTGATCTAGAGAGTTGATTGGCTAGTACTTTCATCGATATATCGGGCTCTTGATAATCGAGAATGGCTAATCAATTATGGTTTGCTCAGCTAAACCCTAATTTAGGATAAAATTCATATGAAAAGCAGGTTAAACTTTCTCTCAGGCTTCCCAACAACATTTCAGTATGAGATTTTGACAAGTAAGGATGATCACTATCTATGGGTTGAGCTGTAGTAGTGGAAATTAAAGAGGTTGTGGCAGTTATCTATGACTTTCTAACGTATGCAAACTGACTGGACGGGATATATAATGAATGTTACAAAGTTAAGCAGAAGAATCTGCTATTGATTCATTTTTCTTTTAATTTCCTTTTGGATGAAGGAATCTGGCAGCGCATATGGAAATCGTATGCTAACAACTACGTATCCTCCTTTTTGTCGTACCAATAACAGTTTGGATGTATTTTTGCAACAAACTAACATAAACATTCAGTCGTAAGGGTGAGTTAAAATATGTTCTATTTAAGTTTTTTTGTGTGCGCCGGTGGCACAGTGGTTACTATGCCGTCAGATGTCCCAGGTTCAACGTCCACCAGTATGGAATGGCCAACCGCATTGGTTAAATTTGGCTAATAAAGGAGCTGGCAGAACTCGAGTTTCTCGCCAAGGAGGCTAAATAATGTCATCCCTTAACCCAAAATGAGTGTTAAAAACGCTTTCCTAAAAAGGGCTTGGAAATTAATTTTATTAATTCCTATAAGCTGTTGTCTACCGATAGAACATAGATAATGATTTCTCAAGGTAATAGAGTGAATGAGCAATTCATACACAACAGGTGTCATCCATAATTCTTATCAAGCAGTCACACACTGCTTGTGACATCTTGACAGTAAGGGTAGACAGAACTGGCGTGGATAATTAAATTAAGATTTTCAATCATTTTCGACAGTCTTCGTTAAATCAGTAAAGTATCTTGAAAGCAAAAGATTTCTGCCTTTTCCCTACGAGTTATTTTGTTTCCGAGATTGTTGCAGCTGCAGTAATAGTCCAGTAGCGAATTTATCATATAAATGACAACTGTCTTAACAAATAATGGGCTACCGTCGGCATATGAAATTGGTCATTTCATCCACTTGAACCGCACCGATGGATTCATAGCAGTTCATGATGATGCTTCGATGACCTCTATTGTGTCATCAACACGCAGTGATGTCTTCTAATTATCAGTTATAACCCACAGTCAGTCATTTATTGTCTAAATTCAAACGCGTCAGGTATATGACGAAACGTCTGGACGCAAATATCTCTTCGCATCTGCCTCGTGCTTTGGAGATTGCTGACCATTCCAGACGTATGTTAACATTTATTTCGAGAAAATTATATGACATATGTTATGAAAAGATGATAAGATGGGTGTTACTATGTTCAGACGGCAAATCCACAGAGGCTTTAATTAAAAATAGGTGGAGTTAAAGTATTGCCGCACTCGTTTTAATATCTATCGCTTAATTCGTACAATAAATTAAATAAATATTTAAATATATCACCTTCAAGTTCCGCAGGTTCCATTTAATATAACTAATAAAAGTAAGATATGAAAACGGGGGAAAGTGGATAAGAATATCATAATCACTGGCCCATTAGCTTTGCTAAGTTTAAACGTTCCTCTAATATTTTTCCTCTGACACGCTTGATGTAATGAGTTAGTAGAACGTCTGAATTTTTTCTATATGAATAAAGACAGAAGGTGAGTTATTAAGTATAAGGTTTGTTTGTTTCATTCCCTACGCCTCCTTTTTACTGGTTTTTAGTTGCAGTAGTTTGCGTTGGACTAAGAGGGTTAGATACGGGATTCGAACATCTCGTGGCCTTCTAAAAGAAGTTTTTAGGATATTTTAAAGCATTAGGCTCTGTGGAGCTTAGGTTTGAAGATCGATAGGCGGAAAATTTTAACGGATGTCAACTTTTCAAAACAAAGACTGCAATCAGTTGCATTGCTTTGACCTGATCGATTGAAGGATTCACATAGATGCTTTACACCATAACGTGTATCAGACGTGACTTGAGATACTATAAATACTGAATAATATATTTTTCCTCTCTTCCTGCATGGCCGATTCTCTTTACCGATCTTGTCCTTAGTCTTTTCTTGGGTTTTTACCTTTAGATGATGTATACGCAACCTATGAGGACTTTAAAGTCAGAATATTGTGTTCTTCAGGATCTGAGTGGTCATTGGGACATTCTGAATATGCACATGAGCTTCGCCTTATCGCTTCATCGACCGGGCAAGCTGAATAGCTACTTGAAAGGCTTAGAACTACTATCCTTGACAAATATGCGATGGAAATGGCAAAAGATAAAATCGTCTGGATGTATATCAGTGCAGATCTGGATGAGTCATCCATTCAAATAAATGATCACGAGGTTAATCGAATGAGCTCTTTCATTTACCTTGGCTCATCAGTGAATGATAAAATTCTAACCGACAATGCTGTAAAACCGAATATTATAAAGGTCAAAAGACAATTTGTGAAAATTAGACCTATTCTGAGATCGAAAGTACCATCTATTCAGGCCCGAGCAAAGATATTAGAAATATTTCTCGAACCAGTCCTACAGTCTATCTACAGCTGTCTGAGGTCGATGATAATAAATTAAAGGCTGTTCAGAACACTGGTCGAAGAATGATATTGGGATTGTACAGGCGGGGACAAATGAGTGTTAAAATTTTTGCGGAAAATGCCCCTCGGAGAAACTCTGCCGCACAATTACTAGGACAAAGGTTAAATGCATGGACAAGTTCTCACATAGAAGATGAGACATTAGCAATAATACTACTGAAAGTAGATGTCTCTAAATCTGCACGCACAAAGAGCTTGTTACAGCAACTTCAAGCGGAGGCAAAATGGGTGTTAAATGTGAAAGAAGGCATAAGTTAGGTAATGAATCCCACTAAGAATTCTATTCCTCGCATTATTGAACATCAACTACAACTAACAGGTTTACGTAAAAGGTCACCTATGTGTATTGATTCTCAGCGTCATCGACTCTTTACAAGTGAAAGTGAGATAAGAATGCACTGGCGGATTGATAATCTCAAACCCAAAGATGATCACCAACTGATAGGTTCCTTTGTCCAATAGATATATGCTACAAAAATTATGTGAAAAGAGGATGGATGCGAAGGTTTGTCAACCGGATTTTCCATATGAAGACCAAGATGATGAAAAGAAGAATAAAATTGAGAGAACTTCAACTTGAGATAGCAATTGATTTGGAACTCAGAAAAAACAGGGATCTCCTAATTCCCTGACTCCCTCCTTCCTAAATACTCCCTCTTAAAGGTAAACATTCTTTGCGAGCTCACTTTCTATGTGTTTGGATGTTTTCCCATGCCAAAAAATTGTATTGTTTTTGTATTGCTATGGAAATATATGAATCCCAACATCTATATAACTTCACTTCCCCGATCTACCTACTTATCCTCAAGCGTCAATTTCTCACCCTTGGGCTCTGCTTCTACTTAATATAACTTCCTCGCCTTATTCTTTACCTTGCTGCCTGATTAAGTAGTGTGATAGCTTTGACATACTCTATTTTCCGGGTTCTATATTCTAATCGGTATTCCTTAAGCCAGTTCCAGAGAGGATCCAGGATGGCTTTCCTCTGCTCAATGTAGATGTTGGAAGATTCTTTCCTTTTGCTTATTGAATTAAAGAGAATCATGTAACAAACTGGCTAACCAAGTGTGTATTTAAATAATTTCTTGCAATTCGACACTTTTGGTTGTGTTAGAAATTAGGAAAAAAGCCAAGAATGAAAAGAAATGTAAATCCAATTAGCTAATTTGAAGTCATGAAAAATCTTTTCCTATAGAATTACGATAAAAGATTACTTCTTTGGAATAAGATTTTAATTCCCTGAAATGACACTATTTTAAGAAAGAAAATAACTTCAATGTGGATCTTAATATCACATAAATTAATTGGTTTTCCTTCAGATTTTAACTGCTTTCAATGCTACTGAAGTAAATTTCATTTTGTAAATTAATCTACCTCCTTTTCCCTAGTTCAATTAGCAGAGATTTGCAGTTCAGTAGTTATTTTGATAAACGTGATTTTAATGCTATATATGTATCTTGTTGAAAAGAAGCTATAGATTTTGACTCACTTGTAAAGACTAGAGAAGTTTTGATGAACTTGTAGCTACTTTACTCTCATCTAGGCAACTGTCATCTTAATTCGCCTCTCCGTTTTCCCGAGTCTGCTGTCTACCACATATTGAGCATGAGGTTAATTTGTTTATGACTAATTCCTTTTCCTTTAAGCTGCTATTAAGATCAGTTTGACATCGTTATTAATGTGGCATATTACGCTTCGCCTTATTTTCCATAGTCATATTTTCAGTAACGATTCTAATGCCTCCTCTGTAAACTCTTAAATGTAAGTTTCCAACCGCGAGTTCTCTCTTCTTTAAAAGCAAATATCACAGATTGTTGACACTTTTCATTATTCTGCTCTGGTTTAGTAATTTTCGGCAAACTATTTCTCATGGATATTTCTTAGGCGTATTTGGATTAGAATTTAAATGCTCTTCTCTTAACAAATGAGTTAAATGCGAGCGAATGGAAGGGAGATTTAAAAAAAGGGGGAGGGGGCGAGGGGGTGGAAATAAGAGATTATCAGCCAAAATGTGTGAAAAGTGCATTTTGAATAGATGAAAAACATGGAGGGAAAGTATGTTATTAAGTGTTCAAGATCACTATGATCTTCCCATACAAAAAAAGGTCTTACTCGGGTAAACATTCAGAAAGAAGCTGTCATAAGGATTGCAGGAGGAAAAATGACCTAGAATAAAAACGGTTGCCTTTGTATTATTTTTTTAGGTAGTTATCGCACAAATTTACTGATCGAATAGATTTTCTGAGAAGATTTCATTTACCATGAATTTAAAATTGTGTTCGAAAACCTTACCTTTTTAAATTAATCCTCCATGCTCATCTAGGATAATGTTTTCCAACACTGAGTTCAGGTAAAGCATTATGGAACCTCTAGCCAAAAAACGAGCATTTTACTATCCTCTTAATTAGCCAAACTTAACCATCACTATTGTAATAATAATAAGTCCACGTATTTAATGGTTGTACAGAGCAATAGGATGACGATTTTTAAGTTCTAGTGTATTGAAGAGTTAGCTTTCCGTGGCTATACAGTTACATTGTCTGCACTTTGATATCCTTTTGATTTTGTTCTTAAAATTTTATTCATCGAAATATTTTCTCATTTCGTTGAGCCGTATTTGCTTTATGGTAATTATATGAAAGTACATATCCGGCGTCGCAAAAAAATAAGAAGGGTGGTCAGTTTCTTTTTTACACGCTTTTGTAACATACATTACTCAAGGCATCATAAAATCCAAGTGTAACACACCACATCTTTGTATATTTTGACAAATTAAAGCTGTGGAGAGGGTATAGAAAGTTCCTACTACGTCCACAATTCAATACCTGGACAGTATAAAAGGACAAGAAAAATTAACTTTATAAACAACAAACAAGTTTTGTTGTTTAAATTTAACTAAAATATTGAAATTAGATGAAAATAATCTTGAAAATAAATGTTTAAAATAAATATTCCAAATTTTATTTACCCTAAACTGCCATATAGAATCGTAATAAGGACTTATGTATTAAATACTAAATATTCATTGAAATGAAAGTGAATGAGTAAGTAGAATAAATGTTAGCTTTGTAACGACCGAGGCGTGCAATTATTTTTCCCTTCTAATTCAGAAAATACTCAGCTGAAGTAGAGATAAAGGCCTTATCGCAAATCAAACCTGTAAGGCACGGTGTATTACGTTAATTTTGTCTTCCACAGATGTGTAAAATAGAATTAATATGAACTGGAAAAATTTTACTATTTTTATTGAAAAGGGTTACCAAAAAGAAGATTCTTTTAATTAAATGTAGAAAATTGAAGTAAAAATTAAGGAATATCGATAGGAAAGATCAACTCTATGATGAGATAATTAAAATGAAAAGAAGTCTAATTAAAATAGAGTGAATAAAATTGGTGAAAGAAACTGATAACTATTAATATCAATATCGGAATTTCTACAAGTTCCAGATATATTTTATAAATCAAAATTGAACGCGCAACCTTTCCACTGTGATGTATATCTTTTAGGAAAAATATCTTCCGATTAATTCTATACAGATTTTTGTTCAGCTTGAAGCACAATAGAACTCGAAGGTTACCACTTGAACCAGAAGAAAGACTACGGTTACCAGGTTTATAGCTGCGGAGTAAGAATTCAAAAAATAAGGAATTTAGTGCTACAAAATAGGTAGTAGGGAAAGGCATAAAGATTTTCCTTTTTTCAAAATGACCTCTTCACATCCATTCTATCTAAAAACTTGTTTAATCCGTTACATCATTTGTAGGACAATTTAGAATTGTGTAGCCAGGTTCGTAGCTGCAGAGAGCAATAAAGTAAAGCATATTTAGAGAAGATAGTGTTTTGCTAATAAGTAGCATAGAAAAGTATATATAGAACTGCAAACGCGGCAGATAATTGAATACTGGAGAAAGGAGCTAGCTCTATTGCCGTTAAAAGTAGCAGGTTGCATGACCTTGCTATAGGACCAGGTCGATAGGGGTTGAATATAAGAGTCGGGATTGAAGGAGCTGAATGCCCGATGGCATGAACCAAGTAAATCAATTACTTGATTTTAAGGGTTTAAGTTCGGCAAAAATATTTGGAACAGTTTAAAGACAAAATGGGTGTTGTATTTATAAGTCGCACAAGAGATGGAATGTAGTATTTTGAATTTTGCTCCGCTAAGCCTCGCTAAAGGTAGTACGGTAATTAATCAAGTATCCAAAAAATGGAATAGAATTCCAAAGAAATGAATAACAAGAATTTAGTGAATTACTTGATAACACACAGGAATGAATAAGTGGTATCGTCTGAGTATGGAAATAGGAGGGTATGATAATAAGTAAGAGCGTTAGGCAATGAAATTTACTTGTTGGATAGCCGGCAAGAATGCGGATAAGGCAACTGAGCGCATACGGTGACACATATATGGATGGATGATGAGAATAAGAACAGTCACGTGATGGGTAGAGTCACTCGGTATAATCAAAATAACCAAATCATCTCGCGGAGAACAAATAAAGATGACAGAAATGAAGTTGAACGGAAAAGAATTCATCTCACTAAAAATGTGTACTGCATTATTTGCATCGGCTCGTCATCCTTACGTCTATTAGAATATTATTTTTCTGTTCCTCGTGTTTAAATGCTTTCTCATGAACAACCATTGAATTTATTTGTTTTGTGATGGGTAACAATAATACGTTGTCAAAATGGTAATTTAAACTCTTCTTCCCTATTAACAGTTAATGATTCCTTTTAGGTAGCATTATCGTTAGCGCAACTTTTGAATTCTTTGAATATTTTTTCTTAAATGAAGTTGGATAACGATTAATCGGGAGACACCAGTAGGAATACACTCGGCAGAGAGCGTCATATATTTGGCATGATATTAAAATGCACCTTGAATATATTGATGTAAAGAAATCTAAGAAATTAATAAGAATATTTTTTTTACATTTAGATTAGTTAAATTGAATCAGTTAAATATTAAGCAATTTCTGATTACAAACAATAAAGTTCTGTTTTTTATTTTTCAGATTCTTTTGCTAGTTTTGCGAACAGATATATAGCTGCTTTGGGTGTCAATCTGCAGAAGATTTAACTAAATAACTCATTAAATATTATTCAGCTTGCCTTTGAGAGCATGCGTCGTCAATTAGTAGCATTTTCATTTGTTTCTAAAAATTAGTTAAACCATTCAGGAGCCCTGGAAAATCTTTTAGAATGCATAGCGTCTAACACACATCAAAGATAACGTTTTAATTGATAAAGCCACAAATACCCATTTCAAAGAAAAATGGTCTCCCCATCAATTAGAAATATTTCCAACTTTACAAAGCCGCCATATATTAATTGGTTGCATCAAAGTTAAGATTAGGAGTAAAGGAAGCAAAGGTTTCAAATTTCAGTCCAATGAATTTAAGATATCTGCGTAATTGGGTTATTTCCTTTCAAACATTTTGTGTCTAGTTTTTCTTTCAGCTTTGACTTATAATTATAATTATTTTTAATAACAGTTAATAATTTTTGCCATTCTTAAGTTGTAAGTCACCACAATATATGCCCCTCATTCCTTATTCTTTAAAATAATGAGTAATTGGAAGAATTTTGATTTTAAAAGTAACAATTACTTCTGATTCGTTATTTATTTTTTTTCTAAACACAGAAAGCTTGGTTTACTGACGGTAGCGGGCAGGATGAAAGTTAAATTATTCCCAGTCTTTCACACTTGAAGTAATTTCAGAATAAGGCCATTTTTAAAGATCATTATTTTTCTTCACCTTTTATGCTTCCTGCACATTAATAGGATCATATTTTAGGTATAAAACTCGTTTAATGTCTTCATTATATATAAATATATATAACGATTTATATGATAGGGAAAACAATATATATATATATATATGCACGTATATTTTAAAGTTTCTGTTCGTTGGCATAATTGCCCCAAAATCCAAGATTGCTTACGCAGCATATTAGTCATCAGTGCCGGGTTTCTACGCAGTTAGCTAGGCTGAATTACCCCTCAGTGTGAATGACGATCGAAAATTGGATTCATAATTAGGACAAAATGACGGGGTGAATAGGTGAATGGGAATTTGAAAGAGCGAAGGACTAGCCGAAGGTAAATGTACAAAGGAAAATTGTCGAGAGCTTCCTTTAGGGGTATGAATCGTGTCATCTGTTGAAAATGACAATTATACCTTGATCCATATTTTTTCGAAATAGCACCACTTGATGACTCATGCAAAAATTACATGCCCTCTGATTAATTCATTTTATTATTAATTTTTTAATGAAATTTTTGTGAACTAGATCCATTTATGAAGGCCAGCTAATGCTTACTTTAGTAACGGATTTATAAAATTGTCTCATCAAGTGAACAGCGATGCCTCGAAAATAATCTTATTTTTTACTTGGTTCATTTAAACAAAAGGTTGGCATAGATTTCAGTACAATTTCTACTGAGGGGCATGAAAAAACAAATAAGGGAATTACCGTCTTGAAACCAGTATTCCTGTATGGCACCTTTTGACATTAAGGCTTGCTTATTCTACCGTAGTTTATTCCTTCTCTAATATTTTTTAGAGCCTTCGACAAGAACGTTTCTTTGAGAGAAAGTGGTGAAATTTTGACAATAGTGGTTGGCTTTCCAGAACAAAGATCTACATTCATCTGTATTGAGTTGATCTCAACCAGTCCAAATATTTCTGGTAGTTGAATGAAGCTTACATCAGAATTGATCAACTTGGGTATTGGCATAATTTCCCTTTTCAAGGTTAAATGACGGTTTGTTAGAGTACCTTCTAAGTTTTGTTTTAGATTAATTCTTTAAATATCAGCTTACGAATTCGATCCATTCCCTACAACAGTTCTGTTTTGTTATCTCTTCAAATCTTACTGTTTCACTTAGATTTATAATACAATCACTATTGGTGCCCTCTGATCTCCTATTTGATTCTTTTTCTTGTGCTATTTTTGGGAACACTATTCTCATAGCCTTTAGGAAATTACATTAAGGAGAATCATTAGAGATATAGGAGATTAACTTTCTGATTACTCTGTATTGTTGGTTTATGATTACGATTTTAATGTTAACAACTAGGTAATTCTAGGAAATTGTAGATTATAGGCGTTTCCTTCGGCCTTGAAGAAGCATTATTCTATCGTATACACGTGTTTGGTGATATTTTAACCTTCATTGTTCCGAAAAGGTAACAAAGTCTAGAGTCATCAACAATAACGTATCATTTGCGATGACCTTTCAGTTTTGGCTGAAACAGGTAACATTTGTATAATTAAAAAAGCTAAAGATTTTTCATCTATTTTGTATTAAACTTGACCTGTTGTATTAACCAAAAGTGTTTGACAATGAGATTTTCAATCGACAAACTCAAATAAGTTTATGAAACTGGGTGCAGCATACGTATATATTTGGAATCGAATCAAGTAAGTTAAGTTTTAAATTGCAAATTTCGGAATAAAATCATTTAAATTAATTTATAAAAGCTTTTAATTTCATGCGATTTCCATTAATCAATAACTTCTGATGTTGTGGGGCTTTAATTATATAAATTCTGTTTAAGAAGGTTTCAATAAATTGATGGATGGACCTTTTTCATATCCGGCTTTGCATTGAGCAATTACTGCTGATCATTAGAAAATTTACATTAAAACCAACCATCAAAATTACCTGTTCTGGAATTTATCGTATTTTGAGTCAAAAAGATTAATTTTTAATGATTTATTAATCAACTAAATATGCCAAAAAACGAAAAAAATGTCTAATTAAAATTACATCTATAAAGTTATTTTTACTCTGCACCCACTCTTTTTAAAATAGAAAATTTTATTATGCGATATTTTTTATATGATAAATTTCTAATTTTTCAAATTAATGATTTAACATCGTTAACTTTCGAATGACTTTCAGATATATTATTCAATTCAAAGGAGAAATATGCATTTGATTGATTTCTGAAGAAATATTTTCACAGATTAACTAAGGAATTTCATGGGCTGAGGATCAATTTAGAGAAAATGTGCCTCCCAGGCCATCAACTATGCGATGAATATATTGTTCGAAATTAGCAAGAATTCCTATATCCCAAAAATTACGTTTTGATTTCAATTCTATCTCATTTAAAAACAACCTACGAAATTGGCGATAGTCATACAAGTTCATATTTGTTTGGTTATTTTTTTATCAGTTCCCCAAAACCAATAGTTCCCCGAAAACTCTAGAGACTATCATTCGATTTTATGGGCACTGATGTAGGATAAGACCAGGCCGCATGATGCAAAGCTATAAAGAGTAAGGTGGTAGGATATCAAGTAAGGATATTATTAAATGGGGAAAAGGATAGAGAAAAAAAAGGAGAGAAGACCGCAAATTCAAAATTTCGATAAGTTTCAGCAGACATAAGCAGATGGGATGATGTAGTTGAAGAACATGGCTTTAGGATTTGGCTGATGGAGTCGAGCCGATATGCTGTGAAATCGAGCCAAGTCTAAGGTTACACATGAATATTTATAATATAGAATTGACACATACCACTGAAATAGTTAAAAAATATCGGTGAATTCCGCTGAGAGGTTCACAGTAATCACGCAGGCATTAAGAAGCTGAAAAGGAGAGTACTATGCTTAGAAAACGCTTTAGTTTACTTTCGGCTTTGATTGTGATTATCCAATCATCTGAAAGTTTAATCATAAAAAAATAAACTCAGGCAACCTAATAAACTCTAATCATGTCCAAAATGTTAGCCTTTATTTGGTGAATCAAACGCATGCACTTTAGTGGCAAGGAATCTCACTTGAATGGTGAGAAAACCATTTTAGAAACAGATGTAACATCAAAGATGGCTTTATTTATGAATTTAAAAGCTTTTTTTGGTCTTGAAAATATTTTTATTTATAAACTCTGCAAACATTTGATTTCTGCTTATATAATTACATTAAATAAATTCAATTAAATTTCAATAACAATTAATAGAATTTGATATTTCAGAAGGAACTATTTGAATATTACTCTGGAGACATTCTGAGAGGAAGAATAATATTTTAATCAAAGCCAGAACATTTATTCAAGCAAAGTTCTCGTTATGAAGGGCTTTAAATAGAATAGCACTACTTTTAAATCTAAGTTTATTAACTGTTATATAAAATCGCCACATTATCGATTGCCAAATACCAACCAAACGATAGAGGATGAATTAATAAATTGAAGAGCTTGTTAGCTTTTGATTCTGATGCAACTGCATAACAGAATGCAAAAAATAGAAAAAACTAGAGTTTTAATTATGTTTTTCACCGTATTTAAACTAATAGTTACATCAAGGACATACAAAACAAAAAAGTACTGACGTTTGACTTAAAATTACCACTATTTCCATTAAGCGAAGCAAGTGACGATCCTCATTTATTGGTTTTATAATCAATAAATGGTTATACAAGCTATTTCAACTTATAAATCACTAAAACATCGTTTTCTGAAGGTAAAAATGTAGTATTTGCAGTACTGAAGATATGAGAAAGTGAAAGATATCTAAAAAGAAAGCAGTAAGTTGATTTTGTGAAATTTATAATATCGAATATAGTTAGAGTTAGAATTAAAGTGCATTTGGACAGTGACACGGAGTTATTGGAATCCTCGTAGTAGCTAGTTTGCAAAGTATGTGCAAATTAAATAGTCACCTTTACAAGCGCAGGAATCAAAGGTAAACGTATGTTTAACACTGCATTGAATTGATTTATTTTTCTGTAAGTTTCAATCTAATGCACTTTAAATCTCGAATAATATCAAATTAGGAAGCTAATTTCAGGCCTAAGATACCACTGGAACTTTATTTTTCAACTTAAAAATACAATTTTGATTATACTTAAGTGTTTAGTCGTCAAGTGCTCATTCACTATTCTTAATGACTTGAAATACGTTTTAGGTTCGGAACTCTATGTAAATAGGTAATGAGAATTTTTTATTTTTATTTTTTACTCATTTTGTGAATCAAAAGCCACCAAAAAGGTGATCGTATTTGTAAAATTTCCCTCTGCCTTCATCGGATTATGTACTTTGATTCACTGGATTGTATTATTTCGGTAAATGGTTTAAGTATATTTAAAGCGAAAGAAAGACAACCTTAAGAGATTCAGTTTGAAAATCGTTTTTAAATAAAAATGAATTTAATTAATAAATATAAAACTCTATATTTAATCTAGTATATTAACTTTATGACTATATTTACTTATAGAGATATTAAGAGGTCTCCAAGACAAAATTTATAACGGCCTAAACGGTAGAATCCAGATTTACTTGTGAAACGTCACCTGATTTTTACAACGTCTAGTAAAAAGGCAAAAATCCCTGCTGACCGGCCAGAGAAATACCTTTTTCTTATATTGAATAATTCTCTACATTCCAAACGGCCTTAAGATTGATTAATATTTGGTCTTTTTTATGGGAACTCAGATAAAGTTTTATCACAGAAAAGGTGAAAATTTTGGTCTCAAAAAGTAAGGTCTTGAATCCAAGGGTTTGTCGAAAAATTTAAGAGTTACATTCAAGAGAAAGTAAGTTTTAGAGACCTCAAGTTGAAAAATACACTAATTTGATTTCACTTCACTTTTTGTACTATTTTAAATAAATTTCATTTTTTGGGACGGGATTTGCATTACCATATCAGATTTCACGATCTATGTACCATCTAAGATATGCAAATATTACTAAAAATTCAGTTCAGCTGGGTTATTCTAATTCAACCAACATTGAAAATAGCTAATTTATTTATACTATCTACTAATTTCAAGTTGAAGAGCCACGAGTTTGAGTTATTTTTTGTGGTAGTATTTGACATCACAGATTAACAGGAGCTTGTTGACCACGAAACGTGCCAACTTCAGCAATTATTAATGTATTTTTGTTTTCAACGTCAGTTATGCTGAGAAATAGATGACACACCCACTGAATATTTAACAGTGCCTTTTGAGATTACTCCCAAGGATTTATCTCAATATTGCTATTAATTTAAAATTCTACTTGTAAAATTTTCATTAATTTTAATGGAATTGTCAGAAACTTTATAGATAAAACGAAGTGCCCATTAATTGATTATTAATTATCGAAGACTATTAAGTTGGTTTGACAAAATAATAACTTTAATTTTCAGGTTTACGTAAATTAATTAAAAAGTAAATGGGAAATTTCGTAATTCTGCAAATTTAAACATATTAATTTTTAAATTTAAAATGAGAATCGAAAATTGTTCCGATATTTATGTTCTTATATTCTGGTAACGCACTTGATTCTTGAGGAAATGTGTCCTCACGTGTAAACATGTTACTTGAACTTCCAATGCTCCTTTAAATTGGATTTTCTATCATTGAAACAATAAATAAAAGAAGGAATAATCCGAAAATAATTACTTTGAATAGGCTAGAATCAATCCTATATTTTGCATATCCACTCTGACTGCATCCCATGTATTAATTCATTTTGGGGAAGCAAAAAGCAAATTTAAATCATGGAATAATTAATAAAAATTTAGATTTCGACATTCTTTGTGCCTAAAAGTTACAGCGTTTAAATTTTTAAGCTCTCATATTATAAACTTTCATTTCCAAATCTGAATTTAATGAATACTTATTTTATATGCTTACTAGCGTTCGTGTTAGAAATAAAATAGCCTGGGCCTTGCTTATCAGTAAATATTAACCGAAGGATGGAAAGGAAAAAGCATTTGCGCACATAGTTGTAAATTAGAAAATTGTGATGAATAAAGAATGAAAGTAATTGGCAACTTCAGCCTAACTTCGTTAATATATTTAACATTCTGTAAATAAAGGCTCCTGATATTCAACTAATTATCACTCAAAGTGGTCAAAGGCATGCATTCTTTCCCATGTAGAGCCTTACAGTTTTGCAATAGAAGGATGGGTGAACGTCGTTCTGATCCATCTTTCTATTTTTCATAACAGGATTCCAAAGAAAAACGTTAAATTTTATGTTTTATTAACTTTTAGGAGAATTTGGTGGTGGTTAAGTTATCTGTTTTTCTCTAGCTATTTGGTAGCTTATGCCTCCTTTCATTTAACCAATCCTTACTACAGCAACAGGATAGAGAAAACAAATAGTGCTGTGCAGAATCTATTGAAAAAGGATTAAAGGCCTGAAAAGGGAGAGAAATTGTGTATTTGAGAACTGCTACGGCGACGGAGTTTGTGTTTGCAAAGGAGGAGAGCACATACAATTTATTGAGAAGAGAAGGTATAATTCCTGATTCAGTTGATCGGGTGGAAACCCATGTCCAGCAAAGCTCCCTAAAAGGACGCTTATAAGTGGTTTCACCCCAATTATAAATAAGCCTCTTGCGGTTGCACGATAAATCGGTATTTGAACTTGGGGTCACATACCTTAGTCGCTAACTGCGTACTTGATTCGTGCGGACAGGAAAAAATTGATCTTTTCGATTAAACCAGAATTAACTATGTCTTTGTTGTCTTTAGAGCGTGTCTAATTGTTCTACTAAAATAGCCTTAGTTAGTCAAAATGTTGAAAAAGCATATATGTATAACCTTTCAAATCTTCAAAATTATTCGCACGTTTTTAAAGTTTATCAGGCAGATAATGTGTAAATCTAATTTAATTGTATTTTCTGCCTAAAATTTTTCAATTGATGGGTTATTAGTATTCAAGCATTGCAGTTCATTTCCCGAATTCATACACATATTTTACCTGCTTTCTGGAAATAGTGCTTTTATAATAGGGAGAGTCATTTATTTTTAAACGTTGGATTCATTGACAAGATATCGTTAGATGTACCTTAATTCATATATCAATATCCATATGAAGTAAACAAAGACAGTATGGCAAAATTTATGATATTTTTTGAGTTAAAATGTAGAAAAATCATGACATTTTATTGATAATATCATTTATGATTTAAAACCAAGTGTTTGAATTTTTGCAATTACTGAAAAGTTTTTATTAATGTTAAAACGACAAAATTTAAATTCATTCCATGATACCTTTACCATTATAATGGAAAAGCAGGAACTTTAAATCATAGAAAGCACCCAAACAGAGGGGTTGATAAGGGAAGGGGTGTAGCAGGAGCAAGAATGTTGTCCGCGGGCGAAAAGAGTATTTTTCAATTGAATTCTAGATTCTGAAATCAAGAGTATTTATCTAATCGATATTCACTTATTTACGAGAATTGTCCGTCGATTAACTTTAATGAGATCCTTATGTTTAAAATACTTCCGCCAGTCTCAACTACCTGCTTTTGGCTGTAAGAAGTAATTGCCTAAAACAGCATTACTAACTATCCAACAGAGTCTGAACATAAAGCAGACTTGAAATCATCCGAAAACTCAGGGATCAAATCAGAAAAAAAGGGGTTTTGAAACATGTAAAAAGTGGGCAACTAAGTAAGTGTTATTGCGCATACGATCAGCAGTTCCTAATGCTAGCTAGGATTTCCACAACGGTAAGTCGCTAACCGAAAAACCGGGATAGTTAGATATCAAACCACCCTGTCAGCCTCAATCTACTCAAAGTTAGAAAACGGAAGACTTGGGTTGGGTAGTAAAGAGATTGTATTTGGGGTCAGTTTCACACAGTGTCCTAATTTAAGACAGAAAAACAAATTTTTATCGAGTAGAGTTACCGCAATAAATACTACGAGTCGTATCTTAAGTTCTTGAGTTCTTTATTTAATTAAATACAGCCTTTTGGCTCCCATATCATACCTTATTGAGATAAGTTGTGTGTCCCGATGCTTTCCACTTGATTGTCATGGATAATAACCATAATAAATAATCGTTATATTACATGGTATTTTAATACTTGAAAATCAAAATATCCGAATTTGACCCTCGAGTTTCAAAGTAATTTAGTGTCATTGAATTTCAGGGTCTCCCAATGGGTTAAATTTAGTGATATTTCAGGTCACACTGATATATAAGTTTGTCTGGTTAATTAATACTAGTAATAATATATATATATATATATATACTTATTTGCCGTTTATGCGTTTAGAATGACTAAATATCTTCCATATCCTCCCAGCCCGAAATTCGTTTCATTTCCCTATGAGAGTCATTTAGAATAACCTCCATTATTAGTATCGTAGAGACGCATTTAGAATTATAAATTTTTTGCTTTTGCGCTACATGTCGCCTTTACGATCAGACGCAGTTTTATATAGACAAAGATTTACAGCAAACTAAAGGGTGTATTTTGTGTACAGTTGGAGGTAATAAATAATAATTTAATAAGTTCAAATCAGACTTCCTTCAAATGTTAACAATAAAAATGCCAGATTAGAAAAAATCCATCAAATACAGCCAAGCACATGAAGCTAAAGCCCAGAATTGATTATACTTTAAAAACAGGCCAGCCGATAATAAATAAATAAATTCAAACTTAATGTTGTCCTGCTTTCTCACACGTCTTATTTGCTTCCACCTTTAAATGTTAAAATTTTGTTCTTTGACTGACTGAGATAAAAACATAGAGAATAACAGCAAATTAAACCCTAATCAGATCAGTTTTGATATCGCATTTAAGAAGCTATAAATTCATGGGGATTTTCTCTTAATAAAAGGTATCCACATTGGCAAATAAATTGTGAAATTGCAAATTAAGCACTCAGTCTACAACTATATGCATTCTTAATAGTGTAGTAAGCAGATTTCCTCCTACTCCTCTTGCTTCTATTGCAAAATACACGATGTTAGCATGTCTATAATTAAATATTTAAGATTTTACGGATGATTTTTTACGACTGGAGCTTTTCAATGTTATTTAAAATAATAGAATGTGTGCATGAACGCCAAAAGGAATTAAAGTAAAATGCATGAAATTAAGGTTTCGAAATTAAATAGAACATAACGTCTGTTAGTAATTTTTCCATTTTCTAATGCTATCAGACAGGAATTGTTTGAAAAAAAGCGGGAAGCTTTTAAAACCTCTGATCCAAATCACTTTTAAAATACGTTCACCTTTCAACTCTCTTGCGTTCAGAGAGAGAACCTCTTCAAATGAAAGGTAGGTTTGTGTGGATATTGATGCCAAATATATCAAATATTGTATTACACGGCTGCTTTTCAGCCTTTAGGCAATGTACTCCCATGGGATCCTTTGCGTGACAAGTTTTTATATATTTTATACACTAAGCACATCGAATTCCTTGTTTTCCCCTGAAAATATCTTTTCAATTCCCTTTGATGGAATGATGGGTTTGAATTTTTACGTTTCTTGGTCATATATGTAATTCGCAGTGTTTCATTTTAGCATTTAAGATATCTGTCAATGAATTAGGGTAATGTAAGCTAATGAGGAAGGTTTTAGAGTTTAGAGATGAATTTTAGTATTTACGTAACAGTCTTAATAAATCTAGGTGTTAATGAACTGATTTATTTAAAAGATTCCCTTTCTTACTACTTGAAATATTTTAACTTAAAATCAACAGAGACTTACGGCTTTATCTAATATAATACTTGTTATCAAATGCATGTAGTTTATTACTTAACGGTTCTGCACCGAATATAAATCTTATTTAGTCTTGACTGTTATTCTGGTGTATCGTTAACTTATATCGTTAGACATCATAAGTGTCAAATTGCAGTGGGGAAGAATATTTCACCTGGAGTTTTCAACCCAGCACTACCATTTCCTCATTTTCCAAATGTTAATGTGTTCATGTCCAAAACCTATTCTATATGTCTTTTCGCGCGTTTTATTAATATATGAATATATATTACTCAATAATACTGATCTCTTAATGACATATTATTAACCATACTGCAATGTTTTCGTAATTCTTTAATATTTTTGGTATGAAAACTGAGAACCTCCATCCCAAAGTGACCGATTGGCTTCCTGTATGATCAGAAAATGAACTTTTTGAAGTATTTAGTAAGAATCAATGATTTTATTACTAGTTGACAATAGTGTTTATAACGTGACTTCCTAGCAAACATATTCAGTACTGACTAGAGTGGTTTGCGCTCATTATATCAGTATTTACTTCTAACTGAATCCAAAACTGAATAAGAATTTTTCTAAAATCCAAAAAATGTAATATGCCAATTTCTTCATTTATTGTTAATTTATATATGGCTAGAAAGATCAATAGCAGTTATATCTGAATACTCTCTCTTGAGGATGATTTACAAAAAATACACAAAATTTTTAGAGAGTATTTAAACTTCGTTCCTAAGTCCAAAATATTTTGACCTTTTTAACAAGATGAATTCTCCCAAAAAAGAATTGAATTTCAGTTTTGAAGGGAATTTCATTTTTCTGAAGGATTTTAATTTATTTCATATTTTAATTGCTCTCTGACTTCATTCTTAATGAGAATTTATTAGTACATAACATACTCGTGATCTGTAATATCCGAAAGGTTATAAAGAAGTCTAACTAGTCTGTATTTATAAAAATCTAAAGGTTACAAATCAAGATTTTTCTGAGGGCGCATTTTATTATATTCAATTCTAAAGCTTCTATTGCAGGGATCAGTTGTTGAACTGCTCACATTTCAGTCTAGCGTCTCCCTTAACTGTGATTCAGTTTTCTGCACGCACCCATTTAATTGTACCAGCTATGGGTCGGACACTTGCTAATTGCCTTTCACTACAAATATTCAGGTAGCAGCAGCTTTTTCCCGATCGTGTTTGTTGCAAATTAGAAGTTAGATAATTATCAGCTTAGTTGGGTTTCTCTGTTCCACATTGACGATTTCCAAACTGTAGTCTCTTCCCGAAACAGGATAATGTAAGGCTTTAATAATGACGCATTAAGTTAACGGCGTTCGCATCAGTTGTCAGTTAATGAAGCAGAGTGATAATGAGCAGACCTCTGTGTCTTGCGATTTTTATTTTGCAGTGGTGTTTAAATGACAAAGAGTAATTTTACCCAGCTAGTTCAGAAATCGATCATTTGAGAGTTGTTCTGATAGCCTGGTTGTAATTGTCATACTTTTATGAAAGATTTTTATAAGTATCCACCTCGAAAATTTCACAATTTTTAAGTTAATTTAGTTAGCTATTCAAAAGATTTCTAGGAACTTTTGAAACTGTTTCCAATGTTCTAAGAATGACAAATGCTTATCTTCAGTGGCATTAAGGGCATTTTAAAGTTTATTATTATGAAATCAGATAGGAATTTTATTAAATAAATGAACTGGATTAGGAGAATTATAGTTTTTACAACTACAGAATCAGAAATAATGTTAGGTCGAGTAAGGTATTATAGAGATTAAGCCTTAAATGGATAGAAATAAGAGCCACTTGAACAATCGGAGACAAGTTCAAACGGCTATAGAGTGAATCTCAAGACATCAAATCTTCTAAATTGTCCATATTTCAATGCAAAAGAAATTACACACCTTACACCGTAAACGAGTATGAGTTAGCATATTTTGGCGTGGCTCGTATTCGTAGCTTTAGAACGGCCAATTTGATGTTGCCGAAAATTAGTATTATATTCCATGTCTCAAAATTGTAATGTCACTTAATTTGTATTCAGACGTTAGAGGAAATGAGGGTAAATATTTTTCCTTTCCCTTCAAGAATACCATTTTATTTATTTTTCTGCATTTGAAGTAGAAATTTTGCAGTGTTTAACCATTTCTTGACCGATAACAAAATTGTATTTTAATTTTGTCAGGAATAAAATTTTCCTATAAATGAGAGATCAGACTGGAAGGCAAGTTTCTTCTTTACGAAAATTAGACGTACTAACATTTTGATTATTCGTATTCAGCCGAGTTTATGTAGTTATTACCAACAGTAATAAATAGAAAATTTTAGAGTCTCTAATTGTGGGAAACAAGAAGGATCAGTCCTGCAGCTGTTTTTCGATTTTTGTCCAGTCGTCGGGAAGACAAAATGTTCTTAGGCCGTCGAAATTAGTTTGAGCGTCGAACAATCATACTAATATTTCTTTTCACAGATTTCAGCTTTTAAGTATCTTGATGCTTCTCCATGTCAGATAGTTCATAATTTACGAAAGAGACTGAAAAGAGAAAGAACGGAAGGTTGCTAAGTGATACTTGAAATTAAAATCAGTGTGCGACGGGTAATATGAAGGTTATTTAAAATATCTGCTTATTTGCACCTAATGTTAAAAATAGCAAATACTAAGTATCGAAATGTAGATAACTTGGTGCCCATCCCGCACGTAATCTTGAGATGATGAAGCTGTTTAAGTGATTGAGTCTTTTGTTCCCCTAACTAATTACGATTTTATCAGTAACACAAAAATGAATAAAAGATTGAGGTGATCATAATTTGCCGATGGAAACCAGAAATCAAGGTCAAAAATGGAGACTAAAGAAGATGTCCATTTAGTCTTGAATTTGCTCTGAGGTAAATACTGCGGGTCACTAATTATAAAGCTACACAGAGATAGAAGAAAAATATTTAGCATACTACTTTAATGGAACTTGGCAGGTGGATAAGGAGAGGGAGTTACAAAAGCAAAAGGTAGGGGAAGCTTTAAACAAAGAATAGATGACCGAAGTACTCGGCTATGAGAGTTGGCCGATAGATGGTGGAGAGAAGATAGCCCAGTTTTGGTGAAGTAAAAAAACAGAAAGTTGAGGCCTGGTTAAGATCACATCCGGGTATATACGGATAAAGAGATAGCAAAAATAGTTGAAATCGTTAAAAGACAGTGAAGAATTTATCTGTACTCTTTGAAGTAAATGTATGGCAATTGTGAAAGATACAGTTGAAAAGGGAAAGATACAGACAGATAAGGACTCCATATTGGCACCTTTATAACTAAGCATTTGCTAAACTGAATACTCAAAGTGTCAAATCAAGAATTTGCTATTGCTACCGACCAAGGAACAGCAATTGCAACTTCATGTTTAGTTGTAATAATTAATTTCAGAATCAAGATCACCAAGATCCCTTTCCTCAATAAATACAATATTTAAACCTAACTATCTCTTACCTAAATTACAACCTTGATACGAATTTTTTTTGCTTAATGGGTTTAGATATTAAAAAATCTATCTTATAATATTTCGCCTCCGACTAATGATAATCGGCGCAGTATTTCATTCTGACTCCTGTTGCACTTAGTATACGTAAATATGGTCTGCATTTAGTTTAATGTTATTCTAACAGATAGCCCAGTCTTGAAATCTAATAAACATTTAAAAATTATAAGGAAAAAATAGAAAACGTTAATGCGCTTCCCATGCCTTGATGAAATGCTAAAGATAAAATGAAAAATATGCATTGAAATTTTAGAATTAAACAAACCTTCAAGAGAATTTGTCCTTTCGTATCAATGTAACTTCAAATATGGTTTTCACGTCTATAAAACAAAGTTAATTTTGCTTGCAATTATTTGCTTCCATAATTAAAGCACAGGATGTTTCTTGCTTGGTCTTTGATCCGAAGGAAAATGGTGTTGTATTATATAAAGAGGAGAAAGGATAATTAGAGATCATCTGTACCCTATAATGACTAATTGCCATTAAAATTAATTTGCTAAATTTTTCAAAGCAGATTGAAATTTGACGAGTATTTATAAAAATAATTTTCTTATTATTTATGTATTAGCCTTAAATTTTTCAAAATGAACAGAATATTTGATACCACGCATGTATGTATGTGTCTCCAAATCTGTTCTGACAATGGTTTTTCTTGCCACGAACCTGAAAATATTTCCATTTCGAAAGTAAATCTATTCATTTGTGACATACTTAAAACAGCAATATTTAATTGATCACCAAATTTGATTAATCCTTCAGTTATTTTCCACTTAAGTTTTCAGATTGCATTCATTTTCACAGAGCTGATTAAATTATAATATCGCTCTGATTCCTGCTTTAGAAAGTATTTCTTCGACTGCTTGCTGATTGGTTCAGCTCTGTGCTATATATGCACACAAGATGTATCGCTATATTATTTTTAATCTTCATTCATACGGGGTTTAGCTTTTAATAAGAGTGTCGCTTGATGCTACATAATCACCTTCTAAGAGTATCAACAAATAGAAAACAGCAGCTGATTGCAGAAATTAATACTTAACTAATTAATAAATATGAACAAATTCAAAATTTGAAAACGTTACCGTTAAAATAATAAACTACAGCATGAAGCTGAATTAAGAGTTTTTAGGCTTACTGTGAATGAATTCGCATAATTATACGTTAGAAGATATCAAAAAGAAGACAAAATGGGGGTAGCGTGTATTCATTAGAAACGATTAATTTAAGAATTATTCTCCAATTAAATTGACAAGACTGATTGTTTTTGAGGAATGAGTTAATATTTTATAGTACATTATAAAACAGCCAGATCTTATCGCCACGCCTACATCGGCCAATTCATCAAACTCCTATGAAGTCTCATAACGGTGAGCAGAAAATACTCCCCTTATTCAACTCATTTATTGTCATATCTTTACTCCTACCTTCAGGGATAGATTCTCGTACTATCTCTTAACTATTCTAATTGTTTAATGACTTCATCAACAAATATGTAGGTGTAAACTTCCAACTTTTCTTCGTTTCTGCCACTTTAACTCGGGTCCCCTGCTACTAACTTCTGCAGTCAGGTCATTTAGAAAGCCCCTCGCTACCTGCAGCCCCTCTTACCTTCTACTTTGTAACCACCTCTGTTTATTTCTTACTGAGAAGTCTCATTATAGTATTATCGACACTAAATCCCTCGTCTTTCTTCTTACTCTTTGCAGCATTATATTTACTAACGCTACTATTCAGTCTTCTAAAGTAATAATTTTACCTTTTCTAAATATCATTCGGATACTAGATTGAATATTCGGTATATTTGCTAAATGAAATCTCAGGACCTTAGGTTAGTTTTCCATATATTATATATGCTAAGATTAGTAGTAATTTTCTAATCTATTAAAGCAAAACAAGCCTTATAACCGAGAAACTAAACATTAACACCTCCCTAGTAGTCCAATTACTAGTCAAAAGCTGTAAACTTAAAATAAAAAATCTTGTAAAGAATATATGATCAATGCAACCATTCTTCTAAAAATTTACGCGGTCGCAGGGATGATTTTGTACAATTATCCCAATATTCAGGCTGCTTTATGAAATGAAGGAAAGAAGAGTGGAAAATTCAAAAAGTTTCGTGGGCCTCTCCACAATGCGCTATCGTTTACAAAATATGCATCTTCTTGTCCAATTTGTAACCTCGATATGACCTTTAAATAAATTGACTTATTATCATTAATATTGAGCGGCTCACACTCTGTTACTTCTTTACTTACCATTATCAACCATCGCGGTTGATCATTTCAACCATTGACAGTGCTTTCGAATTTTCCTCTTCTATGGAGACAATTTCATCCTAATAAATAAAAGGTTCGACCGCTATTTTACACTTAAATAATCATTACAAAAATTATATCAAAAGTAATGCACTTCCAGCTAATGATCCCAGAATATCCACAAATAGCAATAGAGAGGAAGAAAATAACTTTAAAGGTGTTGAATATTACGATACCAAATGCCTCTAACAAATGGTGCACTGCCTACAGTGATTTGTCAGTTTGGATAAACAATTTAGGATTTAATCTTTATTTTCAATGCAAAAATAGTAAACCTTAATATCGCCCAGGAAAAAATATTAATAGTTTGTATGCTTTCATTTTCTTTTAACAAAGAGAATCAAAAACAATCCGAACAAGCTTCTCCTTTTTCGACAGCCGTCTGCTCTAAAAAGAGAAAAGAGGTTATTTTTAACTTAACAAAAGAAAGGTTAAAGGAAAATGAAACTAGACAAGGAGTATTTTACTACCATTGAAAGACACTTGAATATTTACTTACAATCAACGAAACATTTGCATTATTAAGTATAGTTATTTAAAGATATTCTTTATGGCAGAGGAATATTTTTAACCACAATACTGCAGTTGATATTTTTCGAGTCAGGCATTTTTGAAGTGGTTTTATTTATTTAAATACAAATCGGTAAGCTTCATTTATTTTACTTGAGCAAAAACGCCGAAAATTGAGTTAGTTTCAAAGATCATTAACGATTGAGAAAAAGCAAGAGATACTTGCTGCGCATAAGGCAATAAAATTATTAAGGAATCATAAGAAAAAACTTATTATAATGAATCTAATATATTTTCGGTGGTGTGTTTTACAAGAATTAGGAGTAAAAATAGAGAAAGCTTCTGCTTTTATTATTAAATGAGTTTTAGTGGTGCTACTAGAAATAAGAAATATCGAAATAAAGGTTAATCAAGTTGAAACCAAATCTAACATGACAAGTAAAAGTGGGTGACTAACTTAAAAAATCATTAAATAGAGGGATTAAAAAAATTAAGTGACAACAGTTTGCCGCAAGCTTTGTTTTAATTTAGAATCAGTTTGCTATGCGTAGATCACATATGACAGCTAAGTTGTTACTTTGACAAAATCAAAAAAGTTTAATAACTAAAATAAATAATCTTCCTTGTTTTTTATAGTATTCGCAGTAGAATGACGACTTAAATCTCAAAATTTAACGAAATTCGCCTAAAATTCTTCCGTTTCCTATTTTATCTATGAGTGAATAATGAATTTCTTTTTCATAAACTCTATGGTTTCGAAGAGTTCGGGATAAAAGAACTCTTTCCTTTATTTACCAAACCTTTATATTAAAATTGCTTTTCAAAATGAAATTACCCTTTCTATTAGATTTTAGAACCCGTGTTTTCAAGTTGCATTAAAATTGTTGTTGTTGAAAAGCACTTTAAAGAATGACGGAGAAAAAATCTCCACTGTCATTCAAATATAATTCTATTATTGCATTTCGAAGCTTTTCTATATTTATATTAAATTCTATGCTAAATTAACAAAAGAAAATTGACATTATTCTAATTAAGTAGTATTATAGATATGTTCCAGAATGCTTTAAGTTTGATGATTTATATTCGAAGTAAACTCTTTTCCAGTGTCGTTATTTAGGCTAATCTTAACACGTGTAATGTGCAAGAATGTGTCTTAGAAATAGAGGAAGAAAGGATTCTCCATTGCTATTCGACAATGATGTTTTTACCAATTATTGGTAGAAATTTATTAAACTAAGTGTTTTGATTTAATTAGCCTACACTCGTCATTGGACTTACTGCCTTTAGCAAACAATTAACATCATCTCATGACATGCCTGGGAGTATTCCGCCTCTATTCTTACTTCTCAATTGCGTATATCTATGTTATAGTTATAGAAGATGGAAATCTTGGCTGGAAACTCCCATGAAGGTAACAGAAAATTGGGAAGAAAATTGTTGTATCACTGTAATCACTCAAATGCCAATACTATTTTGCACCCCAGAAATTTTTACCCCTGTTGTCCTTCTGCATTTCCAGTATATCATCTAATTAGGTCGCATAAAGCCACATACACCAACAGCAGATTTAACTTAAGTTATCAGTAACATCATACACCTCTCAACATAGAAAAAATAGATAGATTACACAAAATTACACCTCCCACTCATGTCTAATTACGAGGAGTAGTTTGACGTGAGCTGATTAAATTCAACTTAGCCCTAATTTAGTTTCAGCTCCCTAAGATATCACAAATTATGAGAGAAAGTAATGGGATGCGTTTGAGTAAAATCCAGTAGATATATTGGAAAATTGAAAGATCAAACAACTAAATAAAGACATTTAAATCAATTTGCTACAAGTAAATAGTCTCTAGAAGAAAACCTGTGTGGTTCTTCGAGTGAAATTTACAATATTCTTCATTTATTCTACACCTTGACGCAAATTAATACACTATTAATAATTCCTTTTTGATCAGCTTTTCGCCACATGCATAGACAAGAAAGAAATATCGGAAAATGCATTTTTACGGTTGGTTATTTTGATTAAGGAAGTTATGGTGATTAAATAAGATCAGTAAATATTAAGCATTAAATTAAAATCAGGTACAGTCAAAATATAATTATATATGATACTCATCTGAAGTGTCAGATATAATGTTTTTTCTGCTTTTATAAAGTCATGACGTATTCATATTATCTTCAAATCCTTTTTAGTGCGGAGAGATATGATTTTGATTTTAGAAGTTAGAGGCTACTGTCTAATCAAGCTGGCAACTACCTGATCTGCGCTTGACTGAAAAGTGAATATAATATTTAGACGCACATCCACCTATTATTTTGCAATGTAAAGAAAATTGATAAAACACTTAATCTTGAGAAGCAGTTGAGCAGGAAATAATAGACAGAATGAGAGTAGAAGAAAAATGGAGAATAAATTTTGGATTTAACTTGATCAAAATTATTATTATTACTATTATTCATGAAAACGCAACAAACTTTTACACATTTTAATCAACATGTGAATGGCAACGTTGTCCAGTAAGGGAAAATGGAAAGAATCGAATAAGAGTACATAATAAAGGTAGAATGCTAAGTGTCTTGCTTTTCTTGACTACGATGGTATTTAATTTTATTTTATTAACGAAGTTACAATTCATTTTGCAAGTACCAGACTTTTCAAAGCCTATATTTGTGATTTAATGCTGGGGTTTCTGGGTGAGTTTATAGACTCGATACTTGGTGATTGAATTGAATTTAGAAATGTAATTTATAAATAAAAAACAAATAAATTACTACCATTTTTAATTATTCCACTTGCACTTTAAAATGTACTTCTTCTAACACCCTTTTAATTTAAATTTTTTGAATTTACGGTACTTAATCTTACATCGCTATTCAATAAATGTTTGAAAATTCATGCGCTTATTTCTTACCATTTTGCATATAAATGGTAATTATAATCAAAAACGTTCTTTTTATATTAGCCATTACATTCTTGTTACTCAGTGTAGAATTTACCTAATAATTATTCAGTGAAACTAATACTATTCCGATAAATCATTAGAACATATTTTTGGTTTTTAATACATATATGAATAAACTGAATTAAAATACTTATAACTTGACTACTGTCAAATCAAGCTAAAAAGTAAATACATCATTCAGTACGATAAACGATGAATGTCATCTACCTAATTTGATATTAATTAATTGTTTAAATAAGCAGATATTTTGCGCTGAATAATGGATCATTTTTTAAACAAAATACGCCATCAGTCCATAATTCGGTGACTAAAATTTGGCCAAAGCATGCAACTCTTGTTTAAAAATTGTAAAATGAATAAAATATTCCGTAAGTAATTCGAGCTTAAATAGTGTTTAATATAAATCAAATAAAAATAATAAATTTCTCTTGAACTTAGGACTCTATTTAATTCATAAACACATTTCATCGTACTAAAGTCAATATATTAGCGCCCACATTAATGTAACAAAATTGTGAAATTTGTAATTGCTGGAAGCAACCAAAGTCTGTTAATAGTAAATTCTACAAATAATAGAGTGGAGGAGGATCGAAACGATGTTGAGAATAACTTCAAGGTATCGAGGAATCTTATTCTGATTGGTTTTCTGATTTGGATTAAACAGTTTTATTTCTTAAGTGGTTATGCTCAAAAATTCAAATTTTATTGATTTGTCTCCTATAATGAAGCAAATACTTATCTTGAATTTTCAGGGAATATTGACCGAAGTTTTTAGTCATGATGCCACACTTGATCACTTTCCTTCCAAAGAACGTGAAGGTAATATGATCTTGCGTGACATTAAGCAGCTACAGATTTTAACAACAGAGCTGAGATAACCGAAACTTTTAATATATGTACAACTTTAAAATAAATCTGCCTTGGCCGAAGTAATATCATAGAAAAAAGCAATTAGTCTATTGGAGATATTGAAATATGTGGTATTATTAGAACCCAACTTTGATGAACTCCTTGGGTGCTATATCATACAAGCTAACCAATCTGTAACTTTTAGAAATGAAGTAATACTGACATCAAATATTTTTACGCTCTCCAATGTAATCAGACGAATCTGAACTGAATCTTAAAATGCAAGATTGAAGGAATGTAAACGAATGGAAATTAACGTCTACTTTAATTTTCACCCAATACTTTCTATGCTAAACTTCAACCAGACGTTATCAAATATCATGGTATGAAATTATAATAAAGGCTCTAAAACAGCTTTAGTTGTGTTGGAATCTTATTTTCAGTTCTAAAATTCTTATAATTTTTTCATTCCTCAGTAAACAGTTTATTGAATTCCGTGGTGTCAGAATGAGTTCTTGACAGTGATATTCAGAGTTAGTTGAGCGATTGATTCAATTTAGTAATTGGCTATGCTTCTTTGATGCAGCCATTAATTGAAACGGAGTTCACTGGTGATTACCCTAGCTCAGCTGCACAATTTGTTACTTTTTGTTCATATACAGTGTGCGTAAAGTATCTGAGGACACCTCCTGAACATATAGAAAAATGAACTGTTGATGATTGAAACCTGCAAATTTTTGTAACAAAAAATGAACTTAGGTTTTATTCTACATATTCTCCTTCGACTTCTATCATTCACTCAATTCCAGTCCGAAAGCAACTGACTACAAGCTTTCATCAGGTGATCTTTATTCACATCCTCCATTCCTCGAGATATTCCTTCCATCAGAGTTGTGAATTTGGTGTAATGGAGATGCTTATTAACTTCCTTCCTGATTTAACGAAGACTGTCGAAAATGATTGAAAATCTTAATTTAATTATCCACGCCAGTTCTGTCTACCCTTACTGTCAAGATGTCACAAGCAGTGTGTGACTGCTTGATAAGAATTATGGATGACACCTGTTGTGTATGAATTGCTCATTCACTCTATTACCTTGAGAAATCATTATCTATGTTCTATCGGTAGACAACAGCTTATAGGAATTAATAAAATTAATTTCCAAGCCCTTTTTAGGAAAGCGTTTTTAACACTCATTTTGGGTTAAGGGATGACATTATTTAGCCTCCTTGGCGAGAAACTCGAGTTCTGCCAGCTCCTTTATTAGCCAAATTTAACCAATGCGGTTGGCCATTCCATACTGGTGGACGTTGAACCTGGGACATCTGACGGCATAGTAACCACTGTGCCACCGGCGCACACAAAAAAACTTAAATAGAACATATTTTAACTCACCCTTACGACTGAATGTTTATGTTAGTTTGTTGCAAAAATACATCCAAACTGTTATTGGTACGACAAAAAGGAGGATACGTAGTTGTTAGCATACGATTTCCATATGCGCTGCCAGATTCCTTCATCCAAAAGGAAATTAAAAGAAAAATGAATCAATAGCAGATTCTTCTGCTTAACTTTGTAACATTCATTATATATCCCGTCCAGTCAGTTTGCATACGTTAGAAAGTCATAGATAACTGCCACAACCTCTTTAATTTCCACTACTACAGCTCAACCCATAGATAGTGATCATCCTTACTTGTCAAAATCTCATACTGAAATGTTGTTGGGAAGCCTGAGAGAAAGTTTAACCTGCTTTTCATATGAATTTTATCCTAAATTAGGGTTTAGCTGAGCAAACCATAATTGATTAGCCATTCTCGATTATCAAGAGCCCGATATATCGATGAAAGTACTAGCCAATCAACTCTCTAGATCAGGGACATTAATAAATTTGAAGGGTTCAAATTCTGAGATATTTAAAGCAAAATTGTAAGCAGTGGACAACCAGATTTCACCTAAAGTAAGATTCTTCATGCACTTGATTTTATTCGATTGCTCTTCTTTACTCGTTACTTCGACTTATCCACATTCTGTCATGCCTAGAATTGCAAGCTTTTTATTGACGTTAATTAGCCGTAGTATTATAGGGAGCCAGCTTAGCCAGAAATAACTGTTTCTTTAAGGATTGTTAGCGATATTCTGGATAAAAAGCAGTGTTGAAATCCTACAAAATACAATTATACAGACAATAAACTCGGCCGTTTTGGGGCAAATGTGAGAATATCAGGACATACAACCCTTACTGTCCAAAGGAAATTGCATTCGAATGACTTCCACTAAATCCTTCTAGGCTAACTTGATGTTAGTTCATTTTCACCCTGCTCTAACACAGAAATACGGGCACATGTAACATTTAGGTATCGTTATTAGCGAAAGATATAAATTCGAGTCTTAGCAATGTACAGGATGTGTAAGGCAGCTGAGGACACCTTGCGCACTTATAGAAAGAGAGAAAATGAAACTGCTACTGGTTGAAACTTAAAAACAAATAAAAATAATATTAATCTAAATTTTATTCTATATATCCTTCTTCGGCTTCTATCACCCATCCAATTCCAATCCGAAAGTGACTAACTACAAGCTTTCATCAGATGGTCTTTATTCATATCCTTCATTCCTCGAAATATTCCTTCCATCAGAGTTGTGAAGTTGGTGTTATGGAGATGCTTATTAACTTCCTTTTTAACCACGTCCGTCTTGACCGGTCACATCCCACACGTAATAATCCAAAGGATTAAGGTCTGGTGAGTTAGAAGGAGGCCATAAATTTGGCGTGACATGATGATGAAAATTCTCGGCCATCCATTCAATCCTGGGTTCCGAGAGCCTTATGGCATGGACCCGACTCTTCTTGGAAGACATAGGATCTTCCTCCATTGGTTACGCTGTCTATCCAAGCGGTTTAACAACAATGGTTTGAAGAATCCTCACATGGGCATCTGTATCTGCTTTGACTCTGAACCTCTGTGGAGAAAGCTAGAGTCATGATGTGCCCCTCCTTCACTGCTAACAACGCTAAAAAGCATCACTCTTACTTGAAACTTTGTGTGCATGCATAATGGTTAGAACTTCCGTGAGGTTCGCCCGCACATAGCCAGCCATCTGTCATTTCTTCGATTGACTTTTTATCCTGGTAGAAGTTGTTTTCGTGGGAGAAAAACCAAAGACGCTTCTCCTCTACTGGGTACTTCAGTTTCTTTACAAGTTCTTTTGCACACATTAAACGATTCTTTTGAGTTGTTTTGTCCACATAAACTGACCTTGCCTGCGAAGAAGGTATGGTTCGTATCCGAGGTTTTGATGAACAACATTCCTTACATATTGTTATTCCATCAGACACTTGAAGATCTTTGGCAAGATGTCGCGTACTGACTTCCCACGATTTTCGTCCAACATGCCATGCCGTGCCATGCACTCTTCTCACAAACTCAGGTCTTCTGAGTGAGTCAGTCAGCCAGCAGAGCGCTGACAATACTCTTTTCTCTTCCTTAAGTTGGCTAATTCGTCTTCATTCTTTTCATTCAGCAGCTCCTATTTGACTTTATGAACGAAAGATCTGGCGACTTTGAGAAATGGTACAATTTCTAAATTACTGTTTTTCACTTTTATGACACTATTGCAGAGTGCCTTTTCATTACCTGTAGTAGTATCTGCCATGAGATTTTCTGTTACAAAAGATACACTGATTATAATTATCGGATTAGTTTAAATTACAGAACTATAAGTGTCTTTTCGCGCCTTGTGTATTAAGTTATATTTAAAATATTAAAGTTTTGACAAATATTACATTAACGACGATTTGAATTATATAAAATTTTACGTTTAAATTCACACGAATTCCAAATAAAAAGTGCAGTGAAAGTAAAAAAAATGCCTCATATTCTATTAAATCTGTTTCAAATAAAGTTTAATCTAAATGTGTGTCAATTTCCTTTTGAGGAGAAAAATTGAGAATTAACAAAAATAATCTAGCATTCCACTAACCGGAGGTCCTATCGCGAATACTTATCATCTATTTACTAAATTAATATTACTACTTTTTATGATCACGTGCTTATGCTCATATGCGTGGACTTGATGGGAATAAGAAAAATTAATCGAGTTTCAAAGTGAACTTCAGAGTCGGAGTTTAGTCTGAGATCTAAAAATTTAACCTTCACGTCAGTCCTTATCATCCATCAGAATTTGGGATATTAGAAGAAAAACTGCATCTCTAGTGGTTGGTCAACCATCGTATTTCATAAACTGCTCAGTCAGCTCTGGCTGTCATAGAGATAAAGCTTCTTAGGAAACAGGGAGAAAATGTTCAAACTTCGAACATACTGCATTATAAGATTAGGAAGTATTAAATTGCAACTGAGAAATAAATAGGGTACCAACTTAAATCAAAGACTAAATTGCCCAAGTCTCTCTCAACACCGGACTTTATTTTTTAATTTTGCTCGATCTCCTGTTCATAACTCATAGTGGACTGCAATAAGGAACCAAATCTCAATACAACGTGACACTAATTTAATAGTAGTCAAATAGAGTAAAGTAATTTACATTTAGTGTAGTTTATTCAAAATTTTACGTTTGGTTATGAATTTACAGTAGGTATATCATCAACTATACCAATTACATTGGTACCCGAGGAAATAAAGAGAGTCAAATGAAGAAATTCGTCTAAAGTTGTAGTTCAAAGGCTGACATCATTATTTGTTAGCTGAAAGAATAAAGATCGTTCAACCTCTTATTGAATTGGTATCCAAGACTCCAGTTAATTACGTGTCCTTATATACATTGCCAATTCTTTTTATTCGTCAATTGCCAGATTATTTGTCTTATTTTGCTTCTCTGTTCAGTTGTGTTTCCTTTTAGTTATTCATTCGGATTTCCCATTATATTATCACTTCCAAGTCACAACTTTTACAAATTATGCAGTGGTTAGTTTTACAATCTACAAGCTTATAGCCCAAGAAGAAAAATAAGTTCTTGTTATTAGCGAAAACTTAGAGATAAACTCGAATTATCAGCAGTATAATGCAATTCATGTTAGGTTTCACAAGCATTTTAAAGAAAGAAAGTATAAAATTACTGAAGTCTTCTAAGTCTGCAAAAATAGTGACAGATTCCAAAATCGAATAAAAAATAATCATTAACAAGCTGCTTGTCCAAGCCATTAAGATTGGACGGAACGGATTTAAGGGGAATATTTAGACCACGAAATAGTCCTCAAATCGAATAAAAGGGAACTTGGTAATTTTTGGTATGCCCTGATTGACTGATATCTTTTAATGACGGTACTCTTTCTGGCAGACTTAATGGATATAACCTCAGGGGTTTCTTGGATAGGTCCTGCAAGACTGGAATCAATGTTAGACCACGGAACATTAGTTTGAAATTGCAGTCACGCCTGCATTTTCTACATCCACTTTTGATACTGTTCCCCTGGAGCAAGAAATAGGTTTGCCAAGGTCGATTTCTTCAGGTTGCTTGAAGTTGTCGGCAAACGAGCATGGATTTAGCTCGAATGTAGTTACACTGACCAAGACATTTTGGAGGCTTGAGCTTGGTGGACAATTTGGGAGTTCTGCTGAGGTAAAAGTACAGCAGTCTTCATTACGTCCCATTAGGTGGCATATTTGATTTGTCTGGCGACCAAGCAGACAGGATTTTGGGACTGATTGTTACTTGAACATGGTAGGTTTGGAGACTTTAGGTATGGAGGATTCCATTGGAGTGGACGAGATCCATTACTTTAAATTATCTCCGACTGATGGGTGCAACTTCATGTCATCACTCTAACAATAGGAGTTGCAATAGGATGCACCTTAGAAGAGACTAGCGCAACCGAAGATCTTGTAAAAATTTTAAAAGAATTTGGAGAAGCACCAGTTTTGAACGTGTTAGAAACATTAAGTGATATCTTAAGCGCAAATTTTGCTGAAAGAATATTTGTTTCTGCGGACAGTTTTCAGACCTTTTGTAAAAAATAAAACAAACCACTGTTTAATGAGACTTTTTTGCTCTCAGCATTGTAGAAATTGTCGGAGATGGTATATAATCTGTGTTCGCCACTGGAAAAACCTTATTATCCTCCAAAAATTATGGCAGATCCCAGAGCTCAGTAGTAATGCTGAATTACCGCAATGGTAGACTTTAATTCATTCAACCTATTTAACAAGGTGGGCAAGTACTTGGCTGGGCATTTTCATCATATCTAGAAAACAAATTTGGTTGACTTCGGCATATGCTGGATTAAAAATTATTAGAAAATCTGACTAGAATTTGCTTTCACCTAATATGTTCAGTTCTCTTACAGATGTCTTGAAATTTGAATGAATGAAAAATAATCCTTGTTTTCAAGAACAATCAAAACTTAATTTTCCGTGGAAAATTAATTAAAAACTTTACATTATGAAAATCGTAACGTTACCGTAATCCAAGTTACAAAAGATATTTTATGAAATAGTAAACCTTGATAAATTAACATTGGTGCTTGAAAACTAATCCAAGAGAGCTTTTATTTAAATTTCCACTATTAGGGTTTCGACGGACTAATAGTGTACAATTAAACCCCCTAAATCGTCATTGATTTATTAAGCTTTATCTAAAAATGGCCGTCTTTATGATTTATGAAGTTTATTATTTAATTCCAGTACAAAAGGACTCTTAACCTGTATTACAGATAAAGATTTTAAAATACATGCTCCTGTCGTTAGGTAAAAAGAAATTATAATGGTAGATAACTATTTGGCATTGCATTGTTCTCAGCATTAATCACCTATACTTATCGTCTGATTGGTTTTCCTAATTGATATTTCTCGCTTAATGGTTGTATGCTTCTGTCCATAAAAGCGATGCCATTTGGAATATAAATTGTATCCAATTTTAGTAATAAATGAAATGAACTTAAAAATACATCAGCCAAATATGCAGATTAGGATATTTCGATATCAAAGAACAAACATATGATATCAATTAAGTTATCTCAACTATAATAATCAAAGACTAAATGAAACCCTAATAAATGACTGAAATTTATGATTCTCTTGGTGAATTTTATCATTTTTTTGTAAATATCAGTATATGTACTTGCAAATATGTCAGTTAAGACTTCATTTTTGGGCAACGTTAAGAAAGTCCTATATTAATCTACCGATAATTTCTTATTCATCTCTTTATTTATATTGCTATGCACATATTACTGGTTGGTGACGTAAATACATGTCCTTAAGTTATAGGTGTTGTTTACTACCTGGCTCTTGCTGAAAAATAAATGGTGGCATTTTTCGCTAATTTAGATATCTGTTAAGTTGATCGATATGCAACAAAGATCCCCTTAAAAGTACCAAGAAAATAGACTTATTATAACCTTGAAGTAATTATAGCTTTCATATATATGTGCAGAAATGAAGTAATGCCTTAGCGATATTAGAGAAATCACTATTTCGTGAATGTATGGATAATAACGACTTAAGATATCCGATTTCTAAAATCTAAACGTGGCATCTTTTACATATCAAGAAGTTGCAGATTTTTATTCTCCCTATTACGCGTAAAACATTCATGAGTTTCAATATTTTAATTCCATGATTAATGGTTATTCGTTAAAGTATAGCCATTATAATCTTACAACTTGACTGAAAATCTTTATAGTGGTAGAGTGAGTAGAAGTGCACTGTCTTGCCTCTATGACTTACTATGCGAATATCTCCGTTCAGCAGACTTTCCTATTCCATCAAGTTTCACAAAAATGCAACTTAACGTGGTCCATTCATTTTCCTATATAGTTTTGATGTCTTTACAAACTTTTGATGGAGTTGTTATATCTGCTCTTGCTTTCAATGAATGTCAAGGTTTAACGTTATTTTAAATTACATGTACGAATATAAATAGGCATTAGAAATGTTTTGTTGCAAGTTAAAGTAACAACGAACATTAATGGAGGAAAAACGTCCTTGCTGAATACATTAGGAGCACAAAAACGGTGAAACAAGATACATGGCTCGTTTAAGACTCAAAATCATCAATTTTTTGACGATCTTTTGAAGCTAAGATGTCCCAATATTTACAGGGATTACCTTAAATTTATTCAAATGGGTAATTTATAAAATGATTTTGGGTATTTTTGACAGCACTGAGGAAATGCAAAAGAAAATTTAGATTGTTCAAATTCCACTAATTATAGAAACCCTTTAGCAAAATATACTAATCAAACTCAAATTGGCTTGTCAGTACGTAAATAAGTTTTATAAAAGGAGATTTGCTTTCATGATTTTCATCACAATCTTAATTTGGATCCATATTTAAACATCAATAGTTAAAAGCACTTAGAATGAGCAAATTGTGAGAAAATAAATCTCTAAGTGCATTTATTAACGGGTTATAGTTATTTGTTTTAAAATATTCCCCATTGAAATTCTACAGTTGTGAAAATTATCTAGCAAATTTTAGTATATTAAATTATTTTAGCTAAAATTGTGAAACAATTAGGTTATTAATCAGGTGTTAATTAATAATTTCCTGATTTTACCTACAGGAATGGAGATAAAGAACACACATGTTAAAATGCCTCAAATTTCTGATTGGCCGGGAAAATCATCACAGCCGCGTTTTCATTGGCTGATGCAGTAAGATGAAAATGTGGATTATGATTAGACAGGCAAGTACGTGAATGTCTGGAAAAGGGACAGATATAGAAAGTTAAAATACAAAGAGAAAAATATCACACCTATTTTCCTATTGACGCTTTACTTACGTGTGGAATGTCGCTGTGGCGATTAATAGTGGAGACTAGCTGACTTAATCGTGGGCTATTTTTTACAAGAAAATACTTCGACTCAAAAATGCAGCGAATGATCGAAAAAAGTCTTCGACAGCAGCAGGTGCAACAGCAACAGCAACAGAATGTCTCTAGTCAGCGTCGAAAGGGAATGCTAGAGAAGATGCCTAGCATCGTTAGCGACGAATCTAGGGAAACGGATGATTATACTAGGTAACGAATTCATTGAAAGGGTATTTATGCACAAACCTTTGAAAAAAGGGTGCTTTTTCTCTATTTTTCGTATTTTTTAAAATAGTTCCATTTATTTTAGATAATAACAGTTTAAGCGTTTATAAGTCCATAAAAATATCAATACTTAAAAGGTCAAATATGAAATGTATTTTTCTTACTGCTGTTAAATTCGGGTTTATTGAAATTAAGTAGATTAACAGTATATTTTCTCAACTGTTGACTTACTATCATCATAAATCGAATAAAATAAGAATTTAATTAGTGTCTATTCACTATCAGTGATCTAACCCAATCTATGGCAGGCTTTTAGATACGAGAGAGACTTGTTGATATCAATTAATTTGATATTGTGAGAATTATATTTTGCATCACTGATAGCGGGAGCTGTTGAAAACATTTCTTCTGTGCTGGTCTAAGCAAACTCCTTGTCATTTCACAATTTTAACGATGAACCGAGATATTCATTAAAAACTAAATCGAAGACTTTCCTTTCGAGCTATTATCTTCTGAAATTTTATACAGACTTTATGCATCTTATAAGAAATATTACATTTATTTCTCTAAAACCACTGGAATCGTAATTCTTTATTTTATATTTGAAAAAAACTATCAGTTTGTGGTTCAATGACAACTTTAAAATGCTGAATAAACGTAAAATATGCACTAAAAATTTTCTTATGCTGACCGAATAAATAGTAAAATGCAGCACTCTACACTTCTCAATTTTCACTCCTAATTATGCTTGTGATAGATAATAAAAAAGGGTTATTTCACTCTTGAGATTGATATTTTCCCAACCTTCACAAAAAATGCATTTTATCTTCGTGTTCTATATTAAATTAAATAACGAAGCATATATACTTCAGATATTATTTTGAACCGTTTAGTATCTTAGTCTAAATAAACCTATGATGAAGACAACTAATGTTTCATTTATTCCTTTTCAAAAAGTAATTAAATCAAGGATAACCATGATTTTTTATTTTTATATAAAATTATGTAATATCAATGTATTAGATATTTAAATTTTATCCCGGGTGGGTCTCCAATTTTATGTTTTACTTTGAATTAGAGAACTGAATATATTTTTAAAATACAGCAGCTTTAAGACACTGACATAAAAATAAAATATTAATATCTACAATCGCTCTGCATGCATATTGTAGAATATTTGATAGTTTCAAATTTGAGGTGATGAATAAAAATTGAATTTATTTGGCCGAGAAGTAGCTTTACGATGTTGTCCGTACTTAAATGCGTGGTCTAATATTTAACACAAAAATTAAGTATTGAATTAAACTATCAAATGTTTCAAAAAACAATTTTTTTTATCCATTTCACATTCGAAACAATATTGACTTGAATGTTGTTAGAAAATAGAAATATGTGATTCTGGATAATTACGAAATGTATATCTGTATGTTGCACCAAAAGGTTTTAAGTCAATGAGGTAACTACTAACAAAACAATGATTAAAAGAATATGTAGACTTAGTTAACTGTTCTGTTCTTATTAAGTTATTAGCCCAATAATTTGCATGTTAATACGCGATATCGCTGTAAAACATGCAATCTCAATAATTTATTCCAAGTTTTTTTACATTACCTTGATTTTTTTCATGCAAAAATAATGATGAAACATTCATAAGCAAACAATATATGATTTGTATTTAATTTTCGGAAACTTCTGATGGAATAAAGGCGTTTTTTAGGGGACGATTTCGATAAAAATTAATTGTTGGCTGACGTTCATTTTTTGAGTTTAAATCCTTTTTTCTGAAATTTCATTATATTTATTTTGTGGAAAAAATAATTTGTATTAGTCATAATACCAAATTGTTTCGTAATTGCATTGTACTTTATAACTGTATTAGTTATTGTTATAACCTAATTAGCCTCCAAAATAACTACAAATCCCCCGAATTCCATTGGGGTTTCCTCGCGTGAGTTCGTCTCACCTGCGTCGCCACTGTTATAGCCTATTCAGCCTCCCAAAATAGCCACAGGTAAAGTATTCAAAGTTTGTTATTTTCAAAAAGACAATTGATAAATATTATCAAAGCCAATTCTAATGTATATTTTGTAGTACTGAAATATTTGTTCGTTAATACTGATATGAAATATTAAACGCTGATACTATACCCTCATATCTGCTCCAAATTATTTTTAAATATGATTTAAATGCATATATATGGTATTTAATAATTTTAAAAAAATATTCGAATTTTTTAGAAATCAGTATCGACTGTTTAACAAATTAAGACGCAATGGTTGAGCTTTTTATTGATTATGTATAAGATTGGTTTAGGAAATTCTAATTCAAGTTGCACGGATACAAATAATGTATTGCTAATTAAGGATGGCTATTTGAAATTCATCTTTTTCTCTGTTAAAAAAGAACAGATGCAATAAATTATAACTGGGTTCCGCATAAACATGCATTCCATAAAAACATGCCATAATAAAAATTTGAATCCTTGACACATTTTTGAAATAAAATTTTCAATCAGCTGCTAATCAAAACAGATTTGCCAGTCTTTGTTCTAAATAATATTTCCTCTATGCCAATGGAAAAAATGACATCTTCTTTCTTTAGATATAACTACGAACTGAGCTGGGCAAACAGCAAAACTTTTATCAAACAACTCGCAAAAGATAACATTGATTCCTCCCTCCTCAATGAAGAACTTCAACGGCACGCTGAAAATAGACGACGTCGAAGGTGAATGTTTAATCGTCTATAAACAATATTTATGCACATTTATTTACTTATCTCCTAAACACTTTGCACAACCTCCATTCTCTAAGGTTTATAAAATATTTTTCAAAGCAATATTTTGCCTTTTGAAATTATTAAGAGTAAAGCTCTAAAGCAACTTGTAAATGGTCGCATTCGTATATTGCTAATTTATTTCTTAAAGTATGGCATGAGATTCAAAAGCATATTGCAGTAGTTATCCTGATTTTATGACTAGCATGATGGAAATGTAATAAGCATAATTTCTTCTGCTGGTGAATTTTTAATAAAGTAGTTAAATATTTGTTAGAACTTTATCAAAATCAAATACAGTGACTGAATTTGGACAGTAAATAGACATCAATATACCACAGATTGTAAGTTGCAGAGAAGGAGGGTTTTTAGTTCAAACCCATACTGGTAATATCAAAAATTCTTAACACTTCGTTTTCTAATAAAGATTTAAATTAAATAGAGCTGTAAAAAGGAGTTATTGTTTTAGCAAAAATTGCTTTTCCAAATTCTTGATATAAATGGATTATTCAAGATATCACATTTTAGATTCACATATAGCGTGGACTACTCAAAAGGGATTTTTGAAAAGTCGCAAATTTAATCGATTATTTATAAATCATAAAAATTAAATAGTTACAAACGTTCAAAATGAAGCAGAATTATGCTGAATGAACTACAATCAAATGCCGTAAAAATACATAGTAAAGATAGGTTATCCATCTTGAACAATTTTAAACATTAACAGACATATTTGTTTCTCTGTCAAGATAATACTTAAATAAATTCAATTATGACATGGAGTGCATTTTAAAGTAGAAATAAAGAAACGGAAAAATGAGGGTTGACGATGAGTTGTAGACCATCATTAACGCGCAGCATCGAATAAAATTTCAATACTTATTGTCAGTAAGTCAGCAAGTTACGTTTGGTGAAATGTAAATTATTATTAATTACATTAATCATGAGAACCAATAATCCTAGGAAATTTTCAAGAAATGCATTTTGTGAAAGATGTGAAGGAATATTCTCTAAAATAAAACTAAATTCTCTCCCATAATTCCATTTTAACAGCGTAAACTACATGATCCCCTATGTTTTTCGTCAATTTAGGTGAAGTAACAGGATTCACATAATTTTTATTCATTCTGATTTCAATAAAAATTTATAGAAAATAGACTTAAATAAAGGATAATAGTGATTAAATTTCCGCCTTATATTGGAAATATAAAAATTTTTTCAGAAAGAAAGTTATCTTGGAGTTTTAAAGGAAAAGATGAAATCGAATGAGTCATCACTATTCTATTATCTCTCTATTTGTAACACGAATCAGAGTATAATAATAGACTGTCGCCACATAAATGGTGGCACTAAGATATATGGAGGACACATCCGTCAGTGAAGAATCAATGCATATTTTTTATGTATACGCATAATACCGATAAATAACACCTTAACGCTATAATATTGTCTCACTGACTCTAAAATATAGTAAACACATTGCAGTTTTCAAGCACAAACTAGTATTCACCAAAATAGGTTTCATCACTCAAATTCTGAATTATGAATAAGAAATTAATTAGTTTTATATTGGTTATGATGAATTCACTAAAGCTACTTTAAAAGTCAACTGAATAAGGTTTAGAAATCCTCTTTTAATATTTATGATCCTCCTAAGACTGATGGGTGAGAAGGTGAGAAGTGTTAGGTGGAACACGTGTATGTTTTGCATTTGAGATTGAATAAGAGGGAGAAGGAGTAAAAATTAGCGAGAATTGGACCAAAAACGGGAAGACGATAGTACTGAGTGAGGACGACGCGGTTTGTGAGAGACAAGTGAAATGGGGTACAATAAGACGGTTGGCAGAATTTGTTTGTTGATGAACAGCTGGCGATTAGATCAGAGGTAAGAGTTAGTAGGTGCACAATATAAAGTGAGGCTGTGTAAACATATGTGTCAAAGGGCACAAGTAATACAATGCAGTATTGATCACATTGAATACTGACCACTTTTCCAAAGAATTCGTAGAGATTCGTAAATTTTTACTGATTATCTTTCCTTCAGCTGGCGCGCAAAATGTCTCGGTCGCTTTCGCAGTAACATTGCTCAAATCCTACTCTGCATCCTTGTTCTCATTGACTCAGGAATTGTTATTACTGAAATTATTTTGGAAATTCGCTCCATTCAAAGTAAGTGTAAAAACATTCCTCTTTACTTATCAATATTTCCCTCAAAGTTAAATTGTTCGTTTTAAAAATCAGTAAAAATGCTTAATACGTGGGCGAATTCTAGTTTTTTTTCATTTTGAATGACAAGTAAACGAAAGCCGAGTCTAAACTGTAATCTTCATAATTATTTAATTCAATTTATTGGGAAAATTATTAAAATATGGGTATGTTCGCATAAATGTTTCTCCATCCCTTTCATCATATCGTTTGTTAATACAAAAAGTTGAAGCTCTCGGAGTAAATGCGATTTCAAATTCCTAAAGGATACACAGATATTTAAAACTGGGCGCAACCCTGTACTCAAATTTATGAAGTGTTTTCATGTTTCATCAACTTTTGACAAAGACTACCGACAATTCATAATGGAATTAAAAATAGGAAACTCTTAACAACATATTGATTAATGTATGTTCAGTGATGAATACTGACCATTTTCAATTAATCCTAGAGGTCGCAGGTGAACAGGCAACCTGGATTTCAGATTTATAAAGACAAGAGGGCCAACAAATTCATAAATTCTAGCAATTATTTACCCATTTTACTTTTAGATTATAAACAATTTTTTGACATTCATGCTCAACGTCTCAGTTACATTATGGCCAACCAGAACTTTCATTGGACAGGATCGTGGTGCGTACCGCCTGGAATTATATTAGAAAACAAACCCATCGAAACCTCCAACGATCGCCTTCATATGAACCAAATCCACCGTACCATCATCCCACTTGGCAGCACAGCCTCCACAGATGAACATCGGTTGGCGGTTCTTGAGGATTTTCTTGAATGCTGGAGGGCCTACGTGGATAACGCCGAAAAGACAAAACTTGGTGGTCCGTATTTTAATGTTTCGGTGATATTTAAATACCTCTATTTCTTTCTTGACTCTACTCTATATATAAAGGTTTAATTTTATATGTAATATATATTTACATATATATTATAGCTAAATAGATCAAAATGTATTATTATACTGGACATAGAATATTTAAATAGTTATTCCAAAAATATTAGAATGTGCATAGTATTAACACGTATGCATATAGAATAAGATTTAATAAACTTTTAGGGTTTAACCATGACCATCCAGCTCATTATATTTGGAAAATATCCCTTTTTCAACATGATAAATTTTGTGTGCTGAATGCAATTACAACTGCCGTGGCACTCAAAATGCATAATGGACGATGGCGGGAAGTCAATTTCACTCAGACTGCGACGTCTCGAAGAGAATTGCTTTCAAACAAGATTAACATTCTGGTCTTTGGTTGCCAAATATTGCAATGAAATTTCTTCCCCATAAGCAATTTAAGTTTTTATGATAGGTCAAAGCATACAACAATGGCAAATACTAGATTTAATTTTATTTTTTAATGTTATAAACATTATCTGTTAAGAATTGGCAGTAGAATGAATCTAAACCCAATGGAATTTAAATAAATAACTCAATTAAAAACTCGCATTTGCTTCAGAATCGCCACCTATGCCCTCCAACCAAATGTTCATTTGTACTCATTTGTAAAGTGAGTATCATTTTCAGAAAAATCATTTATTTAAAATACAACCGCCATTTATAGCTCCAAATGAAGCACATTTTAACAAAATATCTTTTCAGTATATGTAAAAATTGATTCCTCATATTATGTACTTCAATTACAAATGGAAATTTGCAATCAAAAAAGCTGGAAAGGGCCGTTATAGTTTTGACTTATATTTTAAAAATTCTTAGTTAAAACAATTGTTTCACTACTTAGTTTGCTAAGATCAAGATTAAATATTTATATAAATGTTGAAAGGTACAAGAAATAATTTTTATTAAATTAAAAACTGGAGTTTTAAAGTTATCATAATTTTACCTTAGCACTTGCAATCAAAGCGCACAATGCTATTTTCCTATTATTAGAAATTCATTTAAATTTTTTACTTCTTGCAAATATTAGAACAAATCTGTTTTAGATTAATCGGATATATTTTGCTCCGCCATAGCATATTACAGGATGGAATTTGTCGTTCTGTAATAAGAAAGATAAATATTTATTCTTTCAAATAGGAATCAATTTTGTTTTAAGGTTGAAAAAATGATTTAGCCAGAGAATCTGATAAGCTTTCCGAAAGTTGAAATTTAAGTCGTTGTGGTATTCATAGCTTCATCTGAAAAATATGAACCACCAAAATTACTTTTCTTTCTATAATACATTGTATAATTATTTTAAAAATACGTTAGCTTGATTGTGAGTACTCTGAATCTTTACATGTTCAGCTATTTTCAATATATATAGCCTTTGTTCGCAGATTAACCTCACGAAGAAGAATTTTTGTCATTTTGGCTTTTAGAGATCAAGGTTTGATATAAACAAGCAACTGTCATTGCTATAAAACAATCAAGATTATACACCATTTGTCAGCTTTTGTAAAATGTATATTTATTAAAAAGAGCAATAATTTTGAACTATTCATAACGAAAATATGCTGGATTGATATAGCTCTGGACATTTTTAATGTCCTCGTAATTTTATTAAATTTCATAGTTATTCACATAAAAAAGACATGTTTCAATAGGCTATTGCGTATATAATTTTGAATGGTTCTTTTTATGGTCTCGAATATTTAAATAAACTGACGGTCTGAATTTAATATTTACTACCATTTGCTAACTCTTTAATGTAAAAATATAGGGAAAGAATGGGATACCAAAAATGTAAAATAAAACAAAACTTTATGATAAAAGTAAAGCTTTTGTTAGCATAAATTAAATTCAAGAAGGAAAATTCATTTATCATAGTAATTTTGCTATAAAAGGTAAGATTCCTTTGGACTGCTTCGAGAGTTATAAGTCTTAACGTTTGTGGGTCTAGTAAGAGCTCATCTATGTTGATAAATAATAATCGATAAATAATCAGTACCAAATCATTAAAACCAAGCATTTAATACTTTCAAGAAAAATATTAAATATGCACAAAGTAAGTAAATTCATATCCCTCCTTGGTTGAATATTTTACAACAGTAAATAACTTTTTTATATACAATGCTATCATTATTATTTTTATCCATGGCAGAGCAAAATAATTTACACTTTTAATCATGGACAGCGTCTAAAAAAGAGATGATTGAAGCCATTTAAACAGTGTCAGAAAGCTATTGAAGTAAACCGAGAATAAAAGTGTTATTACATCTGACCTCCGAAGTAGTCAAGTTGCCTGAATTTTAAGTTCCTTTCATAATAATTTTGCATATTCCTTATCATAGATACGTTAAAATTCCGTGTAGCATATTCTCAAAGAGACTTCGCAATCACCCCACTTTCACATAGTCCCTGTAGCAGCCATCCACGGGGAAAGAAATTCGATCAGTATGTGGAGTATCTACGCTTTGGTATTCGCCTGTGCAAAACGTCGATAACAGTGAGCGTCCATGTAGACTACTTTTCTTATTCTCATTTCTCTTATTTTCGAGCGCTATTCCAGTAAGCACGTGATAGATTTTTCATTAGAATTCATCTTCCAAACCGCACTTTCCTTCTCATTGAACACCTGCATCACTTCTGCAATGAGTAGCCTTAGCCAGCTCTTTGTGTGAGAAACCTTAAATTTTCTCCATTTTGGTAGCTGAGAATCCAATAAAAGTTTGGCAATTGTATTGCTTATTCTGTGCAGACCAGCTCAAAGGTTAAGCCTATGCTTTTGCAACTGAGGTGAGGTATCTTAGAGGAACTTCTCTGCCACTCGTTCGTAGTTTAATGTACAGTCCCAGCATCATTCACCGAGTTGTGTTCCAAATGGTATCTTATTTGTTACCGTCCACCTTGTGATAGGCAACTGTAAAATAGAATTGATCCGACGAAGGCTTCAAGCAGTTAAGCTCGAGTTTTAACCAGAAATACTTAGAACTGCCTTACTACATTTGTATGATTTACTTGAGAATCCTAGCCAGGTCGATTGTTAAAACCCAGCAAAATGGTGAAGGTTTATAATTCAAACTTCGTGTCTCCCAATAAACCATCCTGCTGCCTATAAAAGACTTCTTTCTCTAAACAGTTGGGAGACTAACCTTCAATAATATCCACCGTAATAGTAGTTGTAGCTAACATGGAATTTAATTGAAACATTTAAAATAATGCTAGATTAATATCATATTATCAAATTTCTATAAAAACTTTTATAAATTTCAATTTTCTAGGTTGCAACTTGGACTTACTGCAGCGGTGCATCCACTTGAATACCTCAGAGATCCAAGAGCCAGAGACATCGGAGAGAAATCTGACGAATCCAGCAACTCTTCACAGGGCCTCCGAAGCCATGCATTATATCAGCATTGGAGTCACCGGACTTTTCATTGTCACAACTGTGTTGAAGATAGTCTGCCTTGGAAAGAAATTCTTTTTAAATGTTTATGAGGTCAGTCTTTGATGATACCAATAGTATGTAACATTTTAACATAGTCCATTTTTATTTAATTATGTGAATCTTCTAAAGAGTATACTCAAAATATTGATATTTATTTAAAATGCTTTCCTCTTTTATTATCCAATGTATATAGGAGATTTCTGATATAAGTTTAATATTGCACAGAAATAAATGATAAATAAATCTAATTGCAAACGTTACCTTAGTAAAGACATGATAATTTAAAATGCATTTAATTTAGCCTCCTAACTATAATGGATTATTTAAATTATGATGATGATTTTACTGAGGCTTTGCAAAATCTTTTCCTGAGCTCCTTTTTCAATTTGTTAATCGTAGATTTATTAGCGTCCATAAACGTATTTATGGAATTACTTTGATCATCTACCTCCTGAAGGCAAAAGAGGGAGAAAATGAATAAAGCCTCATTAAATAGAGATAAATTGATATTGCATTTCCTTCATTCTCTGCCAATATAGTCATGATTTATTTTTCTCTTAAATTATCATTTTATAACGGAAAAAATAAAGAATAATAGTTTTAAAGATTTCTATCCCAGAAAAGCATTTTCTCTTTTCTCTTTAAAAGCGAAAAGGGCAGAACATTCAAGAAGAGCTGAAAAAAATCTAGAGTATCAAAAGGTTATTGCTTTACCGAACATTTACCAAATGTGATATTGCCTCGCATTTTAATATTAAGATTCTGGGTTAATAAGCTTCACTACTTAATAACTATTCGATTAATTGCAATAATTATTCAAACAACTTTAATGCAATTTTTCTTCTGAGGAAAAGTGATACCAGATAATTTTATTTAAATATTCAATAATTTATAATTACTTATTAAAGGCTTGCAAAGCAGACTTATTAATGATAGCATTATTCAAAAAGGGCTAATATAATTTAGTGAATCATTATATTCTTTATTATTTAAGGTGAATTCATACCCTGCAAAAGAGAACCATAAAGACGCTTTATTAAACTATAATCGCCTAAACTACGGTAGATTTATGTCAAACAATCTTTTACTTTTTAATTTAAGGCCGAAATTTTCTTTAATTTGATTAATTTAACCCTTTTTAAAAGAACTTTTAACGGGACACTCTCCTAGTCATATCAGATACGATTGCATAATGTCAAAGCATTAAAACAGATCTGATAATCAGCGGCAGAAAATTTACGAAAATCCATACCATTTCAGCGAAATAAATGATTTTTTTCTGCAATTCACGAAAAAAATAATTCTTTTGATAAACTTTTGTAATCAGATCTTATTCGTTTATTTTTTCTAAGGCCGCAATGCGAAAAATAATTTTAAGGCAAGGCCTAATATTACATAAAGTAATATAAAGGAACAAATTAAAAACCTTATTGATTACATCAAAATTATTTAGGTTTATTTAAATAGATGATTCAAGACTACTTTTATGAAATAAATTTAATTGCGTGTAGTAAAATGCATTAAATCATAAAATCACTTAAAAATCAGATGAAAACAACTTCACAATAAAATATTCCATCAGAACAATTTCTCTTCAAACGAAAAAATTTTAAAAGCGCATTTATTAGAGAGGGAATTTTTGCACAGAAAACATCACTTAATAGTTTATTAGATTGCGTTTGAAGTAAAATTAGTGAAAATCCTAAAATGAATCTGCAAAACTATTTTTAAATGTTATGCGATTTTTGTAAATGTCCTTTAAGGCTATCAAAAGGTGAAGCTCTTTCTATAATTCTGAGTCGATTAATGATTATCGCTCCATGAGTTCTAAATGTGTAGTATATGTTGAACTAAATAAATGTCTTTGGAGCTCCAAAATTAGAGGAGCATTAACTCAGGAGTATTTATAGAAATGAAAACTATCAAGTAGGATATGTTTAAAATGCGATAAATTTGATAGTTTACAAACCTATATCAATCATCCAAACAATGTGGTGGATCGCACGAATTCATAAAGATTTATATATGAGCAAACTCACGATCAGTTTATATGATTGGAGGATTTTTTTTCTTTTTTACGCCTTTTATATCTATATTTCGGTTGTGCCATTTAAAATTGTAGCAAAACATTTAGGTGCTAGTAAATGTCTCGAAGATAAAATACTAAAGTTTATTCAAATCATCAAAACTTTATCTTGATTTTCGTAACATTTTAATAAATATTTACCACTTTTGGATAGCAGTGCACTGAGAATACGAAGTATTGCTTGTTTTGATAAACGATTTATTATTTATATAAAGATTCCATTGATACTAAATGGAAACAAAAGTCTGAGGAATTAAGGAGATGAATAAAAACCACCTGATGAAAGCTTGCAGTCAGTCGCTTTTGGACTCAAATTGAATCGGTGATGGAAGTAAATAAAACCTCGATTAGTATCGTGTTTATTTGTTTTATTAAAAGAAATTATAAGTTTCAACCATTAGCAGTTTCATATTCTGTTTTATTAAAGTGTATAAGGTGTCCTCAGATGTCTTTCGCCTCCTGTATATATGTTTATATCCTTAACAGTCTTATGATGCATTAAAATTTTTAGGACAATATTGGTCGACAATATTTACTGAATTGCTTGGTTAAAATACGCAAATCTGATAATGGTAAGGTTGATACCAGAAGATGAATCAAAATCATATCCCCTATAAAATAAAAACCATTTTGAATGGCCAGTTACCTTTGCATATTAATTTTGAATAACACAGTTAATGCTAAATGTACAACATATTCCATCCTAATCCTTAAATCTCTGTGGGATTCTCTGGACTTAAATAGTTCGTTCTAAATTGAGTTTGGTGTTAATTTTGGAAACTTTTAATAAGACACTTTCCATCTTCCCTGTAATGGTCAAAATCTCTATCGTGGAAAATTTTAAATGTTCTCGTTTGAAATTAATTTGTCTTTCCACTTGCAGTCATGCATTAACCTCTTTTCACTTTCAATTAGTAGCATATAAATAGGAATAACTCATCCTTTCCTAGGAAAACTGCTAAACGTAGGATAATGTTTATTGATTATTGACTTGCAGAGCAAAGGTATTGCATTTACAGTTTTTGGCCTCGAGGAAGCAACTGAAAATGAGAAACAATCAGTAAGTAGAATAATTTAATAAAAAGGGAAATCGCTACATCAGAAACTATTATCGATTTCAGTAGGAAAAGAATTTTACTTTCTTTGAATTCTGCAAGTCTTGATTTTTTTATATTCCCATACGAATGTCCTAATGTTAATAATTATTTTACCCCCATGACCATGGTGGGCTTAGGCCTAATATATTCAGAACATTTGACCACTTAAGTTCACTCCATAGTGTGTCAGGCCACCTTAATTTGTATAATTTTACAGCCAAGAGGGGGTAGATGAAATCAATGACTAAGGTCCATTTAATGTAAGCCATAATGCGTAATTTATATCAGCTATGCTTATGTTTGGCTTTATACGTGTCGACCATTATTTTATTGTTATGGAAATACAAATGAATACATGCTCCAATCAGGGATCTTAGTGACTGTTTTGAAAATATGTCTATTTATTAATTCAAGGCTAATATGACATTGTTCATCATGTGCCAAAAACATTTGATAGCAAAGTCTTTAGTGAATAGAAAGTAATATTAGTGGTTATTCATTAGAGATTTATTTACTTTTGAAGTTATCATCACCAAGAATGTAAAATCAAGCATTAATATCATGTGAATCTGTGTACTACTAAATAGTTTACAAGAAAGTATCAGATCTTCAGACTTGTACTACAATTAATGAGGCATGCTTAAGCCTTGACAAATGAACAGTCGTTTGTTTTCACTTAGATGCGCATTTAAATACCGAATTACCTCTGGATACTTACAGTTTAAAATTTTAAGTTACGTCTTTAAATTCATTTTTTCCTTTAGGTTATAGATGCTCTGGTCATTCTCACCTCATTTATTTCGGATATTTCCTATATTAAACTTGATTCACAGGAAATAGCAGCAATGGTTATTCTCCTACTCTGGCGAATCGTTCGTCTAATTAACGGTAAGTAGGCTGCCTCCTCTTTGTTTTCACTTTCCCCTTAAACATAATAAAATATACTTTCCTGGGCAGTTTGTTCAGTTGGTTGGTAGATGAGTTCCCTTTTAATAAGTTAATCCCACTTACGGAATATGCAGCGTTTCTGTCAGCTTCCTTGATCCTAAAGGGTACAATGTATGAAAATACTACCAAGGAATGCATGTTGAATAAAAAAATAAAGGTGAATTTAGAAGAGGAAGATTGTCCAAGGAGATGGGAAAATTAAATTATGATAAATGTGGGTATAAGATTAAGCTTCTGAACAATATTTAAAAAATAAAATTCATATTAGGAAATACTGATTTTGTATTTTTATAATTTAAAGAATGACTTTGGGCTCATGCTCTTATTCACGTTATTAAAAAATCATAGGAATTACTACTGATTGTAAAGAAGAAGTAGCATGACCTTTAGACTGACATTTTTTTCAAAAATTCAAAAAACTCTTATGCGTTAATTATAATTTTTGAATCAATTATTGTATTGAAGTAATTTAAAAAATTAATATGAAATTAAAGTTGTTAGAAGAAGACTTCAACGCCGTAGGACAGACAAAATTTTATTCCGCGTTTTTTTCGATTTTTGAGTTAATACTTTTCGGCTAGGACAAGAAGAAGATATCAACTTCGTGAATGGTGAGCTGCAAATGACCCAGATGTCGCGGAATTAGATTATAAAAAAATAATTGGTGACCTAAAGTAAGTAGATCAGTCGCTAACAGGAAAAAGAAGGACTAACATTTTAAAGGGCAAATAATTGTAAAAAGTCACTGAAATCTATTAGTAGTCCAATAATTGGTAAAATTTAAGGCCGAGAGCCATTTACTTTCACACAGATTATAAAGGTAAGGTTCAGTTAGTAGAAGCTGAGAGAAATATTTCAGCATGCTAGACTTACTGCAAGAGTTAATATAAAACTTTAAATATGTTCTCAGTTTTGAGTTGAGTAAGGAGCAAAGACCCTAGAATAAGCCGATTTTAACTTCACTGTATTCTAATCAAAATCATATGCATCCACATGCAGCAAGTGAGGTATATTAAACCGAATTATGGTGAAAATTTTGAAAGAAAAAAATTTTTAACAGTTGGGTTTTTACCGTGATTATAAAGAATTTTAATAATCTTAACACGTGAATTGTTAATTTTATCATATTTCCAACCTCAGTTTTTGTTTATGCAATCAATAAATCAATAAAGGTTACCTTTATTGAAAAATGAGCTGTGAATGTCAGCTAATCGGTGACAATGCACATGTGACCATATGGGACAAAAATTTATTAAATATTCTGAAAAAGTAAGTGAAAATAGTTTTATTTTCAAAAATTTATACAATAAATTATTTTGTTAAAATAGTTAGAGATTACTGTTGCTATTTTTAAAACGTTGGTCAACTGAGGGATTTAATTTGCCTCAGTTTTTATTGCCATTCTTAATCATGAAGGCAATATATCTTGCTAAAAAATGCCTGCTGTACTTTGTGATGAAAAATAATGCTTCTCTTTGTGTAGAGCACAATTTTAACAAAAATTCGGAATAAAGTATGAGTGGCTACATTAATTTCAATATTTTGAATTTTCAAATGTGTCTATTATGAATTTTGTTATCATTTCTTTCGAAAAATAAACAATAATATTTTTTGTTTTTGGGTAAAAATGTATGACCTATTTTCCGCCCATCTTAAAAAATAGTGCATTTTTTAAATAAAAATATACTTAATAATAAATTTGTACATTTTAATTGTCCGAATTTGTATTCGAAATTATTTATTTTAACATTTTTTTATTTCTTATAATGTAGCAATGTTGATGTATGAAAGGCAGCGCTGTGAATTCCGGGTGGTTTTGCAGAAACGTGCTCGACGATTACAAGAACGGAAGGTGGATAATCTCCAACGGACTAAAGAGCTTCAAGAGGTATTTTTTATTTGGTTCCCCCTTTAGACAGTCTGATAACCTGTCTAACATCCTATAACAATTTACTTGCTTGTATTTTCAAGAAGCATATCACAAATCTCGAGGAATTGGCACGGAATATTGGCTGTTCCGAAGAAACCCTAAGAGATTGCAAACCACGATGTGAGTTTTAAGTTTAAAGTCTTACAGCAACTACAGTTTAATATTTTAAAGAACTTAGTTATGTCTTATATGGAGTGTGACATTAGAACTTTTTCATCGGCGAAGCTTCGTGATCCTAATCCTCTATCCAAGGCCAATGTCAGATAGTATTCTTAAATGGATTTGGAAATTTGGTTAATATATTTAAATATATGACTAATTGTCTGAAAGAAAAAAGGACTTTGATAGACTAAATGACAGATGAATTATCAGAGCATTATTGGGAAGTAAAATGTTTGGCAAATTAGATGGCACTGTCTTTGCTTCCCCCTCTGCTAGAAAGTTCTTTGTTTTTCCATTTATATCAAAATAAACAAGCTAAAAGAATGTTTAGACGACACTTTTTAGATTTACAAATATCTTGAATGTAGGCCGGATTTAAATATTTTTTATGCAATTGTTGCCAACTCAATTCGCTGGTGGCAAGTGAACAGAAACTCGTATACAGAAAATTTGATCGCTTTTCTCAAAATAATTAAAATTCCTCATATTCCCTTTCTGCGTAAAATTAAGTTACCTATATGTTAGGCAATATCAACTAACTGCTAAGGTTATTTGATACATATCGCGCTCCGTAATACTTAATTCTATATATTTTCCTAAGAAATAATAATAATCTCTCCTCCTATTTCTTTTAATAAAAAATCTATTGAGAATGTATTGGTATACAATATCTGATTAACAATGGATCCATTTCATTAATCCCATAATTACATGGTATCAAAATTGTTCACATATACGTATATTCAGAGATACATTAAAATATATTTTCATGCTTACCGTAACAATAAAATAAGAGAATAATGTTTCGACCACATGCTAATCTATTAATTTTTTCAGATGTGTACCACTCAAAGGAACAGACTCAAAATGCCTTGAAATCAATAGCTGCATTAACAACGGGCTTTATGGGAGGTCTTGTCGGTGCACCGCTTGCTCAAAAGGAATCCATTGCTCGTTTTGCTACCAGCAGTCCGCCAACTACAAATGCTAATCAGGCAAGCCTTTTCAACAACCATCAAAAGACGCTAATATACACATGTGCCTGATTTATCACCCCGAGGAAAGAATAAGAATGATATAGTCTTATAGGTTCATTATTAACATGCTAACAACATAATCTCCGTTTTCTTAATAGAATCCGAATGAATTGATAGCAGAATTTACTTTGAAAATACCATCTCCCTATTTTCACTAACAAAGAGATGAGCAATACTGGTATCCTAAAAAGGAAACAGTCATTTTCATTTATCATTCATTTTCGCAATTAAAGTAACATGCTTATATTACCCATATATGAGGTTTCACAAATGTGTGGGTGTCTAATTTTTTCCTTCATTTTACTAATTCCAATAATAAGATTTCTTTATTACTAATAGCTTCGAAAACAGCTACGCATGTTTGTTTCAATATTGAGTTCAAGGAAAAGTCCTGCATTTAACTAATGATTTCCAGTTACTACTTTACTGCTGAATATTGTGACAAAATAAATTACTTTGTCTGTCACTTGGAAAATATTTAAAGATAGCTAAATCATGGCTATGCAATTGGTAATGATTTTGTAGAACTAGAGGGTTCTTTGATTTCAGGGTCGTTATTAATAGGTGAAATGCGGACTCCATGAGTTCACTTAATAAAGAATGATCAAACCTGAAAATGTCTAAAAGGTAGGGAATTGACAAAATTCTTTACATCATACCATTTCCGTAATCACAATGGATATTTTCTCGATGACAAAAAATAGGTACCAAACAACCTACCTTACTTTTAAATACGGCTTTTAAATGAGCAAAGGTAATAAACATCTGCCAAGTTTTTAGATCTAAGAGGAAAATATTTAATGAAGAAAAGAGGTTAAAATCGATGCCACGGAAGCGAAACCAATAACTTGGAATCACTTCTTCGGCCGGTTTACGTCATTTCCTAGAATGATGGTAGAAAATTAATGCTTTTCTTCCTATACCTCAAATATTCATTCCTGAACTTTTTTAGTTACCGTGATATAAATTAGAAATTTATAAATGACAATCTTGGAAAATATTAAAATATAGTTCTACGCAGTATCAAATGCTGCGGTTGGTGCTTTTTGCCCAAAAGATCGTTATGCCCTTGCATTCTCTGGGAGCTCTCAAATCGTCTGAGTTTTAGCGCTTACGGTAAGAGTTGAACTGAACATCTGAAGTCGTAAGAGTCGTTGGACTGTAAGGTAGTATATTCTAAGATATGGAGTACCGGGAAGAGAATATCTAAAACATAAATCTAGAGAATTTGTGAGAAAAACGGCATGGTTGTAGCTTAAAAACAAAACAATTTCTGGGCAGATATGAGGCATTTCAACTGGAATTAGAGACTACGAGTTAGTAACCGCACTTATTACCAAAATCAGGATAAAGGAAGGGAGAGATTAGAAAAGCAAAGTTTAACGCTATTCGAGCATAATGTAAGTCATAATGGCATCCCAAACGACTGAAATTGGGGTTGTTCTTATGAGCATAGTTAACACGCATGTGCTTAAATTTATCATTATTACCCACAGAATTACAAAATTTTTTAAAATTTTAATCGCGGGAAGCGACTGATATCGAATAACAGTAAGTCCAACAAATGATCGAGAAGAGAGGATCAAAACGATACAAAGAATCTTATTTCGTTTGATTTTTTGGACTAGCTTTGTACAATATTTACTAAATGGTTAGTTCACGTTCCAAAACTTAAATTTCACGATTCCTCCCTTTTATCGTGGCAAATGTGTGTTAATGAAGTTGAGTGCTTATTGATCGGGAAAATTTAATCGGGAAGAGTTAGTTCTGTCACTTCAAATAAATTTTTTCCAGCAGTTGAGAAGGCAAATGATTTTATACGATGTTCTGCAGCTCCCAGTTTTAACATACTTAGAAATGAGTTATCTAAAATTTTTAAGTTAGCAGAACTCAAAAAATACATGAGTTTCAGTTTTATGCAATTTCAAATGAAATTGTGGATCATTACAATTTTTTAAATGGTACTGAGGATGATGCATACCGAATAGCTTATTTCATATTCTGTTAAATGACCCTTTTCATCTATGACCGCCATATCCATTGGAAGACTTGGTTTAAGCGACCAGTCTTGACTCGGAATTACTAGATAAAGACGTGATTTGGTGATTGATAATCAACTTCTACTGTTTTATGCTCAGCGATGTCGATGAGTCAGTTTAAATAAGCTAGGCTATGCTTTGATTATCTTATTTTGAACAAAATGAAATCATATCAGAGAATTAAGATTTCATATTGAGAATAGACGCTCGTGAAGGAACGGATCCCCGTATTATTTAGTTCCAGCAAGATGATAAAATCAAAACTGGAAACTATTCGTAAACTATCTGCACCATCGGTACCATTTTAAAACTATGTATGCTCACTGATAGGGCAAAGGAATAGTCTAGGTGTTGAGATAATTCCTGGATAATGGAGATGAAAGGAGTTTATCTCATAGTGCTTTGATCGACTCCTAGATAGATGGTAGCAGCTGAGTATTGTCAACTAACTTTTTATTGACATTCAAAAGTTATGAAACGAAATCTTCTGTTATCCTTGAAAATATGATTCTAATTATATTGTCCTTTTGATCTTATAAATATCATAATGTGATAGATAAAACTAGTTTACTCCCGTATCTATTTAGGTCTCCCAGTCATCCCTAGCTGCAGTTGGTGACACCAGTTCAATAGGTGCCTATGACTCGTTAAATAGTTGCAAAGGAATTCTGGCCTCCCTCATTCACGAAGACGGTCCATCCAGTCCCGGAAGTCTCAGTTCCCTCCCTAGCTCAAGTCGAAAAGAACTAATGATGCGCAGTCAGGCAGAGAATCTTGTTCGAAATGTCCTCTTGCATCAAATCAGCAATGTTCTTGAAGAGAGTGAGGCTCATTTCAACCGTTCAACTTATTTCTCACCGCGACGAAAGACTCTTGTCGGTTTGGATAATGAAAGGAGTCTTTTGAAGGGATTACTTAGTGGAAATTGCAGAAAACATGTTTCCTTTGAGGGTCGAAAAGAGAGAGGACAAAGCCTTGAGTAAGTGCGCATTTTTCAATAAAATACGTTAATTCTTAATATATTTTTCATAGTGGCATATTTTGGCCTAGTTTAATACGTTCTAGATAACTGCTAAGTGCGCTGATTTGTGTTCCTTTCATTGTTTTAATTGCAATTTAAAATGCGCAATAGCTTGATATTTAAGCAAATAGAAAAATCAGTTGGCGAATTTGAAGTACAGCAATATTCATTACCGATCTTCAAACAAAAAAAATTTGCGTAAATTTTAAATATGTAGAAGGTAAAAATAAATTAATCATTTGAATCATAAAAAAATACTTTCCAATTTTTCAGTGCTATTGCGAATTTCGCTTTTAATGCCGTTTGTTCATTGACGTCCTGTCATAATACCTAAACGTTTACCCGATTATTAGGCAAAGAATGTATGTATGGCGGGAAATACAAAAAGAATCACATACACTTCAAATGTAATTTCAGTATCCGGGAATTATGATTACTACTTTGGATCTTTTCGGAATGATTGTAAAAGCAGTACTCAATTAATAGTACTGAAATTACAGTTTAAAAGTGGTTCATATCGATGCACATCGTTTATAAAGAAGTGAATCTACTATTTTTCTTCAAATTTTTCAAAAATTACAATTTATCAGTATCTGGTATTCTAAATGCGACATGTTTTATTCAAACTATTTCAAATTTTCTCAATGATACAACAACGATAACTCATCAAAGCCGCTAGAAAATTAAGAATACCTATCCCATTTTTAGATAAATTTAGTAATATGTAAATTATTATCATTATTATTATTAAACTTCATTCCCCTCTATATTTTGCACCGATAATTAAGGAGGCTGCAGGAACAACTTTTGGTGCAGAGAATAGAGGCTACTTAGACCTCCCTTTCGAAGGAAGAGACTAGCAATGATTAACCTACCATCAATCACTCTTCAATAATTAGAGAACAAATGCGAAAGTGTGAATGGGCCTTTACTAAAAGTCCCCGTGCGCAAGGAATACCTACTGATAACTCATAAGCGAAACAAGAGATAAGCTCATAAAAATGGATAGCAAATGAAGTACGTAATGAGTGAAACCCATTAAGTAAGCAATTAAAGTTGGGGCATGTGAAAAGCCGAAAAAGAACAAGTGTAAATTTACGAACCTGATGTGAATGGGTCATGATTAGTTAAACAATTTCTGATTTGTTCGTTCTCCTACTTTTTTTGAAAAATTATATTATATTGGTGTAACTGGTTTAATATTGCATACAGTGATTGACCATTTGTTTTAAACATTTTGTCTTGGTGATCATGTGAGTAAAGTCATATAATTACGTAACCCTTATGCTTGAAACTTTTTTTCAAATCTATCTTCGTACTGCATATTGACTGATAATTACAAACACGACATTTCTAACCGCTCGCGAGAAATGTCTTTTCCTCGGTGAATCGAAAATTCATAATGTAGTTAGTAAAACACTACTTACATGTCCATTTAACGAACATTTCATGGGGGATTCATAGGGATTAGATATTTGCCTCATGTCTTCTTACGATACTTTAAAAGAATATTAAACATTCAATGGTGATGTAAGCTGACTTTTAGATATTTTGACAACAGAATATACTGGCATTGCAAAGAGTGTGACATAGGCAGAGCCCCAGCAGTTTAAAATTGAAATACTGAGAGAAAATAATTTAATGGAAACATTCTCGCATCACTTATTCTTTTAATTTGCAACTACGACTCAATTTGAATGTAATATGAATTGTAATAATAAACTGAACAAATCTGAGATGCAATGAGGCCAACTAACTACAAAAGTAACTCAGAAAACATGTGCTAGAAATAGACAGGGAAGGTAAGAACGATTACGTTTGGGCTTACTGATTCGCAGATGTTTCACCTTAAATCCTTACCCCTATATCTATCGTGCCCACACTTGCACATGAGAAATTCCAAATGGAACATATTAACCAAGTAACTTTTGCTGCTAGAACGTCGACAATAATAAAATCAGAGCATGTGTTCTACTGTGAAATGGAAATTCACATATCCATACCAGTTTGTTATCCTTATAATTAATAAAAAATTAAGTGCACTTATTTCGCACTCTAAAAATTGGTAGTTATTCTTGACTAGATTAATGAACATAAATGTCACCAATTAGTCGATATTCAGCACTATATTTGCCATATCCTATGAGCTAAATTTATTTCAACAATATTTTGGTAGTCGCCTGGTTTTATTATATTCTCACTTTTCATTTAAATCCGGACCTTTAAGGTATTCATTGTTATAACCAATAAGTCTTCTTAAATGACAGTTAAACAAATACACAGTCAAAGCAGGCTTAAAGTTGCCTGTTTCTTGATTATTGGTGCGAAATTATCATGTGAGCAGACAGGCGACCTTCAGAATAGTCAAAACGATAAAAGGCGTCAGACGCTCCTCAGCCACGTCTTGCTACCATTCATTCGTAATCCAGATCTGTCTGTTTGGATAAACAAATTTTAATGCTAGTTTAGTTCCACTAGTCAATAATGGAATTGTGGTGTTCGGTCCTTATTTTTATTAAACGAACAAACTTCCTCCTTTTCTATTCTTGCATTTCCTCACCACAGTCGGAGTAGGTTGAGGTATGCTCTAACTGGGCGCCGCTATCAACATTGGATCAACATCATCGAAATCTGGTAAGGTTTTGTCAAGGTGGCATTGATTGGGCACTGACTTTGTTTTCTTTGAACAACTTCAAGTTGAATTGTCTGCCTTTTTTACAAAAGAAACTGCTGAAAGTTTGCATTGTGTGATTTTTATTTTCACAAGTGATCATGTGATTTTGTTTTTTCCTGCCACACATTCTAGACGTGAGGGTGGGGAAGGGGGGGGGGAAGTCAGTGGTTTGTGTTTATGTAGGGTTTATGCATCCCCCATGATTTCTATTCTGATTTGTAATTTCATGAAGAGTAAATTGCGGGTTAAAGTTTACATACTAATTCATTTTAATTACGTCACAATATTGTAGTTTTGAAACTAGTTTCTAATTTTCCCTTTCTGACTTTAGCTCATTAATATTGCCGATGTTTACAGTCATTTGATTATTTAATAATTAGGTTTAAGTCTCAAATCATATGTCGAACCTGCCTTGTACGAAACCATTGCTCGACAATATTTCAATTTGCTTATTTAAAACTTATCAGGCATTGGATAAACGCATGCATAGCTATAATAAACTTAATTTTGAGTAAGAGGGAAGGGAAATTGCGGAATATAATTTTTATATTACTCAACCCAAAGGTGAGCTAATAGGGAAGAACTTTCATTATACTTTTAAGCATTTCTCCGATCATCTGCCTGCTTCCATCAAATCTGACTATATTTCTTCCCAAAGGTCTTTTGGGGTGACACCAGAAAAATGAATAAAGCAAAGAAGCCGGACCATAATGAAACTATCAGTGCATACAAGTATAGGTAGCAAATATACATATTTGCTATATATATTATTTTGAGAATGAAGCCAATTTCCGTCATAAAGCCATTTTAAGCTTTAAGTATGAGTTGAGATTTGTCTCTGATAGTATTCTCTACAGTATGGCATGTTTTTACAAACATGGATCTTTACGTTGGGATCATTGAATTACCAAGATATTTTTGTCTGATTTATTTAACACAGTCATCTGGTTTGCTTGCGTCATTCTGACATACTACTAACACTAACAAAACGTAAATATATTTAAAGTCCACCAAAAATCCACATACAGATAGCAATCAGACAAAAAAGAGATGCTGAATATGAAAATATTCAAATGTGAGATGACAATGCGTACTCATCGTGAATGACTTATCCAGTTAATATATGCTAGAACACATTGACGACATTGGGAAAAATTAGTGATATTCATGAGATAAAATCCAATGTTTGATATGAATTCAAGCTGGGGCGCTGTATTTAAGAAAATCTATATTTTTTTTTTCGAAGGGCTTATTCATAATTAAGTGCTGATATTTAACGCTAACACAGGCCTTCATTTTAAGGAATTCCACAGGACCATTTGCTTAATACTAAGCTTGAAAAATATCGATTTAATATTAATTTATGAGACCTCAGTTTTAGTAGTACGATGCACTGCTAAATATAGACCCCACAATACTATCATTATTTTGTTTAAACTCCAAATTTCTTAGAATATTATAGCACATTCTGCATTAAATTTTCACTAAAAAACTCAAACTAACGATGGGAAAATTTCATTTTTCCTCCTAATCTTTTCATATTGAATGGTGGATTCAGACTAGAGCAAAAGGAAAACGAAACTGTTTTTTTGCCACAGAGATCCTTCTTAAAACCCTTTTTAGTTATCATGAAACTGATTCTATATGAATAATTTAGCAAGTAGCTTGTACAGATTGAAGCAAATTTGATACTGGCAAAAATATCAAAATTTTGGATGATTAGATCGTGACTCAAAACATCTATGATCTATAACAATAACTTGTTAAAATATAACTTCATTTTCAAATTTTGTAAACATGCATACGCATTTTTCATATATTTAATATCGTTTCATGTATTCGATCTGTTTACTTTAAGCCCTGGGATCTGACACAAATATTTGGAGAGACCAAACAAACCCAGTTCCATGAAATTTCACATCAAATCCTTTTTGAGACTACTTTTATCGACTCCTGATAGGCTGCAGTTGACCAAATTTTGAATAAGGCTATACAAGTATACTATAGACACTTCAGAAATGCATGTAAATTTGCGAAATTTTATTAAAGAAGGATTCCTCAAAAGGCAAATTCTCATTAGCATTTACTAAATAAAATATGTGCATTTCTTTATTTTGCAAAAGTGTATCGAAATGGAACATAAGACTATAAATCTAAACTTATCTTCGGAAATCACGGATAAATTCCTGCAGTATTTGCCTACCAAATTAAAAGTAACAAATTAAACTTACAATACTTCGCAGATGATGAATCGTCAACTGGTAATGTTTTGAAGTTTGTAAAACATGAACTTTGGTGATTTCAAATTTTTCTCTTACCATCGTATAAAAGTCGTGAATAAATTTGCGTATTCTTAAATGAACTTTAAGCAAGTTACACATTTCAAGATTAACGTTTAGAATTGATATAAAATTATTTACTTACATGCAAATTGTTATTTGAAACCTATAATTAAAAATCATGAAAAAAATGGATTGGGGATTAAATACATGAACCAAACGAAGATAATTTAATATTTTGATAACTTATTAAATTTTGATAAATCATTATCTAATTTCTAGTCTTGGAATACCTCCAATAAATAACAATCGGCGGCAGACGTTGAGTGCATTGGATAAATTCAATTTTTACTTTCCCCGACGGTCGAACTTTAATCTTCTCCACCGAAAACACCATCAGGTGACCAATGCGGCCTTTGATACAGATGAATCTGAGTCTGCTTCTACGCACATAACTTTTCCCCATCAGCAGGTTTCACCCCTTCCCGAAGAGGCAGTTAGTTCCCAACCTCAGTCCATTACCACCACCAATCCTCCAATTCTCCAGATCAATGAAATCGAGGCTCAAGATATGGATGAACATTCGGAAGAAGTAGAAGATAGCTACAGTGTGGAAGATGACATGGAAGGCATTGAATCACCAGTCAAAAAGAAGAGGCGGAGAAGAAGAAGGACTCCTGATGTTGCTTCAGTTTACCGACGATCTTCAGAGGCACTTTCAGCTGTGGCAGCATCTGTTAATGGTGCTTGCGGATTAGTGCGCAGAAACTCCTACTGTCCGACACGGTTGATGCCTCCGGATACAGAGCAGCTCTTAGTGCCTGAAAGGAAGGCCAGAAGCGAAAATGGAAGTCAACCGACGATTATCAGAACTTCAAGTGAACGGCAGTTCTACGTGAGTCCTGTGGTAAGTGATGAGCTAATAATTATTATCGATTTGTGTTCTAGCAGTGTGTAATATTCTCTCGAGCAAATATTAGGACAATATTACTTATAACTATGCAAAATTAATGCGAACATTAACAAAAATTCCGACTTCACCAAGTGAAAAAATCCAAAGGCATCTGTCTTATAATTTGAGATAATAATTTAGTCCCTCTTCCGTTGAGAAACATGGAGATCAGTGCCTATGTAAGGAAAAGATACCTTTTCATCAAGTGATTCGAATGGATAACCAAAATATCCGGTGGTGATTAAGGGAGGAATGATAAAATATATCCTCCTCTATTAGCAACGTATCAGCATTTCTTTCATATTTTCAGAAAAAAATTAGCTTCTAACGTTAATCCAGTCCATACAATCGATTATTATAGATAACCCTGTTTTTTATTCTGTTTTACTACCCTTCTTTCACTTGAAGTTAACTTGAGCATGTGACGGATTCATCAAGTGCTGAGTTAACCTTTTAAACCATAAGAAAGATTTTTTCAAGTCTACCCTTCACAGTATATCAGTTCAAAACATCTCTGCTAACGACAGCTTGCGATAGCAACTCTGCAAATGCGTGCAATTTTAACTAGAAATACATCTAACGTTTACAGTTAACCAGTATTTTACCAACACAAAAAACGCAATTAAATCGGTAAAAGAAGTACCTAGTTTCTTTAGATTATTGGTTACCAGTAAAGTTTCTATTATATTATCTATATAATATAATATACCAATATTATCTACTGATAGAATATCAACTATCGTTGATAATGGATTTATTAGATTTCTAAAGGATATAAATTAATTAAATCTAGCAATTTCACTTGTTAGAAATTCCCAGAATTTTATAAAAATTTTATTAGAATATGCTCAATTTTGCATCTGTTGAGCTTTATTGATTAATACAAATCAACAGATCAGGTAGAGATGTTTAAGTATTTCATCCACTGTATTGTCAAAATGGAGTTAAAAATTACTCTCACCAATATTTGGCACTAGTCAAGATAGTAAAGGTCTAAATGGAGAAATATTTTTTTATCAAACTAGTGAAATGCTCGATCAGCGTATGTATATTATTTTTTCAGCCTTCACCCAATTCTTTGGACGTCATGAAAACGAATAAAGCCTTGAGCAGTTCCGTGGCGGTATTATAGGGCTGCAAACAGTAAATCCAGCAACTATTTCTCAATCCAAACAAAAACTTTTATTCATTGTGCCTACGCATCAACCAGATTTTTCTCCTTTTCCGAAGTATATTTGAGATATGTGTGTATATGCAAAGCAGATAACCCCAAATCTATCCCATCCCTACCTTGTATCCAATGGCGCTTATCTCAACTACCCAAACTCCGACCCGAATCCCACCTAGTTTATGACTGACCTGTATACTGACAGACCACTCTTTCTTCCCTTTTATCTACCCTTATTCACTACTAATTTCATATTCACGAATAAACGGAAATGCAAGCTAACTTTATCCTTTTTATTAAATAAGTCTATGATCCCATCCTTACTAAAACACTTTAGAGGTCTTTAAAACAGAAGGAAGTCATGACTCGCATGTGAAAAGGATATAATAAAACACTCATAATATGAACAAAATATCCAGACGAAGATTGGAAATTGTTTGATGCTAAGGTAGTGAGGAAGAATTCACTATATTTTGCCGTCGGAAACAATCGGCAGTGGGAATATTAGAAAGCCCCTTTATTAACTCTATCATGAAGTTGGGTGAATTTCCATTCAGACTTCTTGAAATAAAAGAAGATAGGTCAAGGTGAGCCATTCCACTTGATGTGACCTTTGGTTAGATCAGCTGAAAGAAGAATTCACATTATAGAGAAAATTGCCATTTAAGTGCAGTTTAGTTAATTACTTCCTTTGCATGTGGTAAAAGTATTGGAAATATTAATATAGACCAAACAAATAAATAGATGACAATTGTATTTGAATTTATTAATTGAATTTACTACATTATATAAAATGGAGACTGTAGTAACATTAGTATGGTTGAATAGATGAGTTTAGCATATGTAAAATCATGTACGAAGATCCAGGAGATCCAGAGAAGGCACCCCTGTCTTGGTGAAATCTTATTTGATTTTGTCTAACTAATGTCGCCTAATTAGGGTGCTAGTGGGGAGGCTAGAGTGAAGTTTTAGCTGAGGCCTAGAACCAGACATTCTTAGTATTTTTTGCTAAAAGCTTTTAAAACAGGTTTAAAAATTATGCGAAAGCAAAAGTAGCATGATATGATAAATATTTCATGCCTGGCAAATCACTTATTTGGGAGTGTCCCAAGCAATTTTTGATCACATCCGAGCATCTTAGAGACTCTGAAAAAACACTGTTCATGTAAGTTTGTAACGAGAAAGATTACCATAAATAATGAAAATCTGAAATCCATACATATTTAAGAATCAATCATTAAGCAATATTCATATACACCAACGTTTACGTGATCAGAATTCTCAAATGATGAGCCGTTTCTTCAAACTCGCGATGTTCGATATCCTAGAGAAGTTGGCGTTTATTGATGCCAATAACAACTGCCAAGCCGAGAGCTCTCAGACACTATAACTACCGCAGCTTAAATGTGCCAGATCATGCAGTGAAAATTTTATAGTAATGTTAATTTTTATTGGTGTATCGAAAACATTAAAACAATACATATGAAGGATAACTCTCTATGCATTTTCCAGAATTACCTTTTATGAGCATTCTCCACAATAATACCTCAATTTTTCTGCCCACTAAGTTGGAGCGACCCCATTTATGTCCCTACGACGCATAACCCCCGTCGATCGATTTCCCCTCTTTTCTATAACCACCTCGCTTCACTAAAAGGCACATCTGCGCTCATGCTCTGGCGTGGCCTTACTCAAGTGACTCATATAAAACTATCCTTATTGTCCAGACAACAACACAAGCATGTCAGTTACGGGCTCCTACGCTGCTCTCGTTCTCCGTCTCCGTTACTCGTTGTGGTTCCCTTGAGTACATTTTTGGTCCACTCAACTCTTGGTATTCTGCTTCACAATTGTTTTAGCTCTTACTCAAACAGCTACGAACTGGTGACTGTTATTATTGCCGTAATTTGTTAGCTGCAAACCGTTGATTGTTATCTAACTCCAACACATATTTCCCATCCTTTTCCAATAAAAGTTCAAATACCTGAACAAGAAAGGACGAGAGTAATTACATATTTCGATACAATGGGTAGAATATATGAGCCTATTTACAATAGTTTAACAAAAAAAGTACAATTCTCACTGATTAGACATAAAATGGAATGTAAAGGATTTTACGTCAGCCAATGTGAGTGGTCGAAATTAATTTTATCATCAGTTTCAACATCTTAAATATTTTGCAATGGAGGTCTGCAATCAATAACATTCATATTGTTCATAACAAGCAAAAGGGAACTCATCTGTAGAATCCACCTGTTTGAGATGAACAAGGAATATTAATTTTAATTATATTCAAAACTTAGAACATTGTTGGTTTTCTTCAAATCCAGATGGCTTACGCTTCTGCATAGTTATTGTTATTATTATTCATAGCACTTTTAAGAATACAAGTTCTTATCATAAGCGAAATAGCAAAACACTTCAGGAATAGATGAACCAGAGTGAAGATTTGAGTAAGGATACATAATGAAGTCATGTGAGATGTTCGGATGCGACAGAACTCAATTGTTCAAATTTATCCCCGGTTTTCTGGGTGAGTTTATGTCCTCAATATTCCGATCAGTTAGTCTAACTGAATGGTTGGTCACGCTACTGATTCATTTTTATCTTTTTACAAACAAAAGCAGGTAGACGACGCTAACTAATGTATTTTAAACATAGCAGACCATATGAGAGCTCACTGGAGTTTCAGAGATTTTACTACAGTCACTAATTATATTGCTAGTTATTAAACAATAGTAGATTTAAGGAATAAATATTACTGGGGGGAAGACATTCAGTTACACATATTCAAACGCCATGCATCAACGGTAATATTGTAAGTGAATATGCAGATTATTCCACGTATGCAGATAGGTCCCACTTTCCTTATTTGTGAATCAAAACTATGCCACCATTTCATAAACAAATAAGATCCAAACAATTTTAGGAAATGTGCATAGACAACATTACTTTTAATTGTTACCATGCTTTCTGTAGTCTTTCTTACTATTTCAAGTTTATCTCTCCCGGCAGGAGATTTAAGAAAGCACCTTGTATTAGTATTCATGCTAGCCTGACAGAGACTAATCATTTAAACAATTTTTCGAAATTAATAACCCTAAGAGGCATTACACTTTCCAAAAGTCAATCTCAATCCTTTTATTAGTTACGGTTTATCTGTGAGAATGAAATATGTATTAACTGACAGTTTATGAAAATACGCATATTTATCAATTTTGATACAATTTTTTCTATTACCTGATAAATCGAAATCAGTACATGATGCTGAATTTATGAATATTCTAAACTGAAGAAAACTAAAACATCTTCCCTCTGGAAGTTTATCATTAAATTTCATATAATAAAATATCACCTCTACTTTTAGATTAACCATGCGAAGTTACCTCTTTCTCAATCATCAATTTTAAAGTAAAACTTACGACCTTTCGGATGTGTGAAGAAAAATATAGTTTATTTAAATTATCTAAATATTTTACATTTTAACGTTTATTTTTTTCACAAAGCATTTCAGAGGTCGAACAAGATTTTTAATTTTCAAACAATATTTTCGTGTGGTTAATTTTGATTACCGGTATAGCATAAAAAGTTAAATGTATAATTAATTTACATTAATCGAGATTCTTTGACCTCAAGGGGAAAATTAGCATAATTTTTAATAATTGCGTCAATAGTAATTTAATTCTGATCTAAGATATGTCAAACGCTGTTAATTTTATTATTTATAATAAACTTAATTAAAAATTTCTATCCAAAAAATATGCTATTATACAAACCGTAAAAAGCTTACTTTTTCGTTGCGCTGAGTTAATACTGTAAGTTGTTAAATGTCATGCAAAATAACTTTGACTTCACAATCGCTCCAATTGGCAAGATCGGTCATCATGATTAAAAACCGGGCAACAAACATAGGGCGTTTTAGACAAGCTCTTACTGCTATCCACAAGACGAATGATGTAAGTTGAATATTGGAACGTGAACTACCTATTTAGTAAATGTTGTACAACTTGAAACCCAAAATTAAATGAAGTTAGAACTTGACGCTACTCTAATCATTAATTTATCCCATTTTCTGTACTTTCTCTTAATCGATTTCAGTCGCTTCCTACAGTTAAAAATCGTTAACTTGTTGAAACTATAGAAACAAGGGGTTTCAAATCAAATATCTAGGAATTTGAAAACAGCTAGAAAAAGCACTGGAATATGTATTTCTTTCCCAGTCCGGGCTTGCACAGTCAATTTTAAATGGAAAACACATCTTGCGAATGTGTAAGTAATAAGTAACATTACAGCTAATATTCAAATTGAAATCAATTAATTTGAAATTAGAAATTAATTTGAAGTTAGAAATTTTCACTAATGCCTTTCATCTGTGGAAAAAGTTAAATGGAATGCGCAGACTGGATTTGTTTGAAAAATCTACATATTCACCGAAATAATGCTTAAACTCAATGTAAGCGACAGAAGTATTTTGGTGAGAAATTCGCATAACCAGAAAGGCATCACAACGTAGTAAGTGAAGGTTAAGGAATGCAAGTGTTTACTTTCACTTCAAGCGTCACCATTTATACACCATGTTCTGGTGATGTCTCGACAGAAAAAAAGACTACTCTCGAGTATTTATCGAGGTTCCAAACTCTATGTTACTCTTATATTAACATATCAACTGTTAATGTGATTTTCACTAAATATTAGTATCAAAGTGTGGTTTTAAAATAACAAGCTCATTTTCATGCCAATAGACTGGGAATTTTAGGTATAGAATGGACCCATATTTAAATGCCTGGATTTACCGTGCAATCTTTCCTGTCTGGAGAGCTAATATAGTTCCACCGTTTACCACGGGCCTGAGAGCTGAAATTATTTAATGAGTTTCCGCTTTTCGGAAATACTGAAATGGTTATTCTATCAAATATTTCCGAAATGAAAATAGTTGCAATTTTCTCATACAGTTGTGATTTATGTTTAATGCAGACAAATTACGTTCCTTTAAGTTTCGTATAACATAATCTAATACTTCTAATATATATAAGAGTGTTTGTTTTCAAAGTACGAATCGAATTTATGCTTTTTATGAAATGAAATAAATATGCAAATTGAATGGATAAACGATCTATAAATTATGTATTCACAAATGATCAATGCCTGTCAAGTATAAGGTCTTGGGATAGATGTCAGTCGGTGCAAATTCAGTGACGTGAATTTCCAACCTATCTAGTTAATTCTGGTCAGTAGAATGCTAACTGAACGTCAAAAAGTATCAGGATATCTTTTTTTCTGTACAAGTCACTTGTTTACAGCACTTTTCTTCATAGACTGATTAATTATTTCATGAGGCTTTAGCTGTATTACGGAGGAAACATCACTGAATACGTAAATGGAGCAGTTTTTGTTTGAGTTCTTCTCATGTGTCTTTGCTAAGTCGGAGCCACAGTTGATCCTCGCTTTTAACGGTTAACAAGATTATTAATCTAGTTACTATTTTATTCTATTTATACAACATCCAGAACGCAGCAGAATATACAAATTACCACAAGTAGGAAATAGGATAAACTTAATCAAGACTATAAATATAGAATAAATGAACTTCCATGTGTATAAATACATCTCAACTTAGCTAAGTCGACATGTGTATCATATTCATAAATAAAACCAATGTTAAATGGAGATTTCGTAATATTCTACTTTGGAAAAAGGCAAAGCAGCTTTTGATAAGTCAGTACAGTAAAAATTTCACTTTATCATTATTGCTTCAAATCACTGAGGCAGAAGAATTCCAGGACTTAAGTTCTTGAAGTTGGGAATGTTAGGAGTGTAAGATACGAAAATAACACATTTCGAGAAAATATGACGTCTTTTTCCTACAATGCTGGGTGCCTATGCAGAATTATCCTCACCTTTCCTTTCATCATAGAGTAGAAGTTTGTTGAATTTAATTGTGCACAAATTCATAATCGAAATAATCTTCCATTTAGCATTAACTAGGATTTAGGATTTAAGGAAGGAGCATGAAGTAAACACCTACTAATAAACAAAGGGGATAAATTAAATCACCTGATAATAATGGAATTATATTAACCGTATTCTGATTTTATAGGTTTTTAGTTTACAGTAATTATTAAATAATCAGTAATTCGTTATCGTAAATTCTTAAGCCACCGCATTTAAAGCCGTATTTTTTATCAGCTTAAAACGCATCTCATTAAAAGATCAGTCTGACGCATATGAGACGTACCACTTGCGCAAACTAAGATGACAAAGTTGTCTGTCTGAATCTTGACAACTAGTTGGAAGAATATTTTAATGGGAATAAATTCACCCGTTTCAGGTGGTGAGGAGCATAGTGGAGTTGAAAAATCTAAAAGGAGTGGGTTTATTATCTGTTTATTTATTTGTTCTATGATATGATATATATAAATAGACCCTACGAAAATATTTGTTGTGTATAGCGGTGTGACATGCTAAACAAATAAGCCCTTGGCAAAGCCTTCCTAATTCTCCTAGAAGTCCAGATAGCTGCAGACAAAACAACTAATTACCTATGGAGTCCTCCGATATGAATTACCCCCAATTTATTTAGATTACGTCTGTGGGAGCAGACGTAATTACAAATAACAGGAGCAGCAGTTACAAACCAAAACAGCAAGTGCTGACTAGGCCAAAATGTTTTAATCAAGCCACAATTAGGATTCCAGAGAGTAAGTGAGAGATAAGGAACAAAGGCGGGATTGTTATAGAAAAAAGGAGAATCCATAAGCTTGTCTAGATATTATAGACTGAGGTTTGAGACATGGGAAGATGAAGGAAAAAATCAACGTTATTTCATGAGGAATGTGACCAAAAGAGTAATTTTTTGAAAAATACAGCTATCCTTCATGCCCAAGGTAGTGAGAAGGCAGAAAATACGGAGCGGAGGGACTTTACTATAAATGATTACTAATTTTTTAGCTGTCGTGCTTACGATCTCTATGACTTGTGGGGGAACATAGGTAGGAAGAACAGAAAAGGTATGCTGATTTGATAATGTCCTATATTTTGAAACTGTTCTTCAGTTGCAAGAACCATATATAAGAGTTGTTTTAGTTGAATGTGGGAAAGGTGAGGAGAGTGGCCACTGTATTCACATCAGATTCTGTTTCATTGCAAATTATTAGGGTGAGGAGAGAAGAAAAAAATGATTTTGATCCAGAGACTAAAAGCTGGTGGAAGTAATCGGAGAAGGAGAAGAGTAATAAGCTATATTACGCTGAGGAAGAACCCCAATGCAGAAAAGGAGGAATGTGAAATCAGAAGATTTGGTCTTCGAAACCGGAGTTATGATTTGTCCTAATACCTCCATAGCTAAACATATTTAAAAGCATTCTTTTAGGGGGTTTTCGGGCTTTGAAAGTAACTGATTAACAATTTTTCTGGATATGAGGGTATGTCGCCATCTATTCTAAGCTATTTCATCACCAATGAAATTTTCTCAACATTATTTATGTTTAATGGTAACCTTAAACTGGAAAACAATAGACTATTCAATATTTAAAAGCTTATTTTTTATAGTTCCTTGTGTATATTTGTTAAATCAATCCATTAAGCTTAATTAAAACACAAACTTTTATAAAGGACTTTTATATAAATTAACTGACAGATGAAAGAAATGGAATAGGTGGAAAAATAAATAACTAATGTATTAATCTTTATTTTTAAACCCGTCATTTTTTAGATTTGAATAGGTTATTTTACTTCTGTCAGTCGAAACAAATTGTGAAATACACGATTTAGGAGCTGTAATTGCGTTATGATAATCGATTACAGATTTAGTCTTTCACATGATTTTCAATTGGTATTTTGTCTTAGACGAGGTTACGACGAAATTCACTTAGAAACAGTAGTATAACTTAGATATTGGGCGTATGAAATGTGCTTCTATATGAAAGATTTCCAGGCTTGAAAAGTTTTAATACCTGTTTAGTTATCGACATAACTTAAAGTCCGGAAACTAATAATAAAGCATTATCAAAGTACTGACTCAGATCTATGGAATGACAACCAAGAAATGTCATGTATATCTCAAGGCAACGTTTCAACATTGAAATCTCAAGCAGCTTAGGAAATTTTAGGCAAATAATTTGATTATTCAATTTGTGGTGTTTCTAGATAATTACTGACCACTGGCTTGAGTTTTTCTGCAAGCTGTAGGTGCCAAAACTTTCTGACGTGCCTGCTGATGTTTATTATCATATAGAACGGATATCAGGATATCAAACAGCAGTTACAAATCCAAAATATTAGGAGATCGACACCTCAAAAATTAGAATGACTATGAGATAACAAATCTCGAACCGCTGTCAGCTGGGCGCTTAATTGAAATGGCATTCCACTCATCTCGCTAATCACTTACTTCTGGAAGTAACATGACGTAATTTTACTAAATGGGGCTGGTTCACATGGCATAGACAATTTTCAACCATATTTTACCTTTAATTCCATTTTTCTTACACTTAAATGGAAGGACGTTTGCCTGGGTCATCATTTTTCATTTTTTTATCCACTTTTTATAGGAAGTTCAGTGTTGTTCATTTTTTAATAGTCGAAATCTTTTTCAAGTCAGTGAAGATAAAAGTTTTCACAAGTGAAAGTCTCCAGTCTTTAGTAGTATTATCAGATCCATAGTAGAAAGAAGATTGCTCAAAGTTCCTTGATTAAATGAAAGAACTAGTTAATATAATAAGTTCTCCAAAATTACAAGCAGAATTTCAGTACTAACTTTTCACAGGTTTCCAAGGTCCCTTTAAAAGTTAATGAATCACGAAGAAAGGAATACATAAAGTGCATAATAAGCCAGTAGTGGCGAGAATGGAAAAACGGAAGGAGATTGATGCCCTTAAAATAAATAATTTTCTGGGTAAATGACAGACATTTCCACAGGATATGCTACACTTTAGACAAATTTTTATTTACGGGAAGGTAACAACGCTAGTTTGAAAGAAATCTTAAACATATTCACGGCTAACCATTATTTTCTATCGGTCAAATCATTCAAAGAAATTTAATTTCTAAAAGTGTAAAGCACCATCTCAGAGAACCAGAAAGGTAGGAGGCTGCCAGTTGTATCCAAAAGTTTTCAGAATGGAAAACAGTACTTTTGCATTATCGACAAAACCCCTATTCTATGGATGCATTAACCAACAAGTATTTAAGGGACAAAGGTAGTTAAAGGATATCACAGTATAACCAATATTGTTAAAAATAAATTCAATGCAGTATTTTGCTTGAGTAGAAATATATTCTATCGTGCATGCATGTTTGGAAAATATTATTCCTGAAAAGACCTTATTTAATATGTTAAAAAATTACCTTTATAACCCTAAACTTATTTATTATTAATGCATCTTTGCTTTTCACAAAAGGGTTTAAAAATTTAAAATTACATTTATAAGAAATAAGTAGATTTACAACAAATGAAATAATTTATATTTTCCGTAAATGAAACTGATAATTTATTCCACTACTATATATGCCTTTTGCCAACTCTAAAATGATAAACGGCAATGTATATTTAATATAGCCCTCCCACTTGGCTAAAATTGCGTGGACAAAGAAATAAGAAGAGAGAAGACTTCCAGCCCTGTATTTCTAATTTGGATGAAGGATGCTGATTGGCTGCCTAGATAATCAGCAATGTATCACTTAGGATATGCCATTCCTAGGTATGACCATGGAAGAAAATTTAATTAAAAGCCAATACTCACGAGACGACTTCCCTTCAGAATTACTCCCTTTTACCTCCTAGCAGTTATCTAAAACTTACGTAAGAAAATGTCTTTCCTTCAATCAAATACTTCAACGAAAACGTGATGTCTAATATGCCTCCACTTTCATGATGCAAAAATAACAATCTTCATAAATTGCTATTAGGTTAACTGACAAATAATAAATTTATTATTATTAATGAAAAAATAATAAATATTATTATTAATAAAAATAACAATAAATTTAATAATTCAAAAAAGTGACTTAATTATATTATTAAGCCAACGTACAAAATGCATTGTGTCTTTCCGAACGAGTGAATAGTTTATTGGAATCATTATTTTTACAGTAGTAAATACTGCTCTTTAGGGCAATTTCTATTGATTTAACAGCTAGCGCCTGCACGTTTCAGGGTTTTTATTTTAAGAATTAATTTTTTTTATCACTATGACGGCCTTTGATAAACTGTTTTGATATTGATTTAAATCAATCAATAATTGCCAGATTTCGTTGAGTGAATCTGACTAAGCTTTATTATGTTAATATCATGTGAATTAAGATACTCCTATTTTTCAGACTTTTGAAAAAATGCACCTACCAGACATGCCAGTTAATCGACATGCTAATAAGCACTGGACATGGTGAATAGGAAATCGCTCAGAAATCCAAGGGGGCTATCATGAAATTTGAATTTTGGGACGTGAAGCCGTGAACTATCATCAAGTAAACAAAATTCAACCCGATTCTCGATATTAAATGAATTGAGATAAATTTTAATATCTTTTACTTTTATACTTTATACATACATATACATATGCATATTTTATACTTTTATACTTTTTTGTGTTACAGTGTCAACTAATTTCAGTCGCTTTTCCACGAGGAAAGTTAAAATTATTTTTGCTCTGTTAATGAATATTGTAATAAAAATAAAGCTGTCCTAAAATATGTATTTTTCATCATCTTAGAAGTGCTATGAAGTAATAAGTGATAAAGAACTTACTCTTGGCTAAAACAAGTAATTTCTTGATATTCGTGTTTTATTGACCAATATGTCTAAGTTGCACATTTTAGTACCCAAAAAATTGGAAGATTATTTAGAAAATCAAACTAGCAGTTAAGACATCTGATTTTCTCCCAGCTGTTTTTCAAGCTAGGTTCCCTATCTTCTACCACTCTTAATTAAGATACAGGTTGGTGGCTAGAAAATAAAAGACAGTGATGAGCAAGGCATATTGGTAGAGGACCAGGAACCATGAGAGAAGAAGAGAGTATGGATCACATACGAAGTGCGTTGTTACAAAGGGAGTATTTATAGTTCATATAGAACTCATTAGGGAAATCAAAGTCATCTGTGCGCCCCCGGAAGATGATCAACTAGATTTGAAGAAACATATGTGTTCTCAACAGGTAATCACAACAAGTCAAACATTAGTTGGTCCGAGATCACGACAAGTGATCGCAATGAGTGCAACAATAGGGTGTCCGCGTCCACACGTAGGAAAGAGGACCACGTGGGCATTTGTATTTCAAGAAGAATTTATTCTATTTATTACTATAATTATATCACGTTTTCATTGATCATTTAACTCAAATGGTGCTTAAGTTCAGTGGTAAAACTTGATGTAAGTAGTTTACCCTGAGGAATATAAAAATAATAATTAAAACGGAGACAAATCATAATTCATTTTTATTTTAGTAAATATAATCAGCTGACTACTCTCTTATTTATATAAATATTTCAGACATATCACCTATCAGGGTTCTAGCTTTCTTTAAATTAAGAGAAAGCTAAATATATTTTTAGTGTTGATTGACGAATTTTAATATTCAAATGAAAAATGTTCGCCTTTTTAATTTTTAATTGCCTTAGAAACTTGATTTATTTTTTGCGTCGGGTGTAGTGAACGGGATTCTTTGGGCATGAATTTTCGTAATAATTACATAACTAAGAATGTTACAAATTTGACTAGAAATGGGCATTAACTATTTTTTCCAATTTACATAGCGCTTTTCTCCTCTATATATGCTTTGATCCTAATAGCAAAGTATATAGCTGAGCGTAGTCAGAGTAAATTAAGGTAAGCTTGAATACCTTCATATGGTTATTTTAAATTCTGCCTTGGTGTCCAGAAAATATCTTGTGTCCACCTTCACTGTGTACGATTCTTCCTACATGCAAGTAGATGGGCCTTAATCTGGTAAAACACCAAAACAGGTTCGGTTAACGTGCATAAGTGTCTGAGAAAATTTCTATTTATCCTTCTTTTGTCGTCTTGACCACTTATGCTCTAATCCAGTATCAGGTCGTATTGACTCATTGCCGTCCTATATTGTTTTCTAAAAATGTTTCATTGATAACATGTTTATGTATATTTAGTTTGAATGGTATAAAAATAATTAAATTTAATCAATTTGGAAACTATTTATAATATTCCATTGTAACAAAAATTCGTATACACAATGTTGTTTCAACTACAGTATAAATGTTTGACAGCAGGACGTCCGAAAAGCTATGAGTAAACAACTAACAGACTTTTATTCCAGTTGTTCTTGTCATTGGGATTTATTCTCATTACGGGTCTGTATTATATTTATCACATTACGTCAGCATTCGGTTTTTCTTTCAGGCACTAAGGGGCTAATTTGGAATTAATAAGATGTAACAGGGTCTCCCGTCATCACATATAGCAACCATGATGCCATAGCACAGCATTTATCGTTGAATTCACATATTGAGATAAGTGGAGGATTGAAGTAGAGAGGGAAGCGTTAACGATATCATAACGCGGAATGAAAAGCCATTTTTTGGAAAAACAGAAAAATACTCTATACTCTTTTCTGCAAAGTTTTTATTCACTATTCTTCGCCCACAGAGTCGCAGTGGTGCTTTTGCGTTCTTACGATTCAAACTCCATCAAACTATCTTATTTTTGTTGATCTCCCGTTAATGATCTACATCGGATCTCTTTTTAAAAGTCCACATTAAACTTTGAGCTCCCTTGAAAATCTAAACATCTGCTGTGAACCCCTCAGCTATTCAATTTTAGACCATCTGTTTACACCCCAATACTTACCCTTCTTCTCGGATTGAATTAAATAAACACATACATCTATCACTCATCTATTCGAGCGGTTCCCTCTCTGTTTCAAACTTTGTCTCTTCTCTCCTCTCTATCTTACTATCTCGAATTCACCATGGTCATCCAATACACTTTTATCCTCATACAAAATCTTGGCATTTTTCTTCAAAAAATGCGAGATTCATTGTTCCAAATCGTTAAACTTAGCAACAGTCTCTACAATTAGGTAACTCTGGTCCTTTTCCTGATAGCATATGTACGTTCCAAGTAAATACATTCGCAGACGCGCATAATCTATATTGTATAGCATGATAAGGCTGAGTCATGTAGAAGCTAGGGTTACCAGGTTTATTAGGAGCCTAGTTCCATTAAGCTAGGGTATCTCCATTTAAGGAACTAAATCCTTGACAGTAGAGAAAATTCGTTTCCAAATAAGAAGATTAAGGTACACTTGCGATTAAAAATTCAGGAGAGAAAAGAAAATGGAAATTGAGACTTCAAGAAAAGAGAGAGCTTGAGAATAAAGTTTCTGCACAGAGTGTATAAAAATCGGAGCCTGAACATGACAACATTAAAAATACCACAGGAACAACTCAGGTATCAGATGACAAGTTTTCTAAGGTACCATGTTTTTACGTGTTCAAATGCAATAACATCAAGATTTTGCTAAGTCTGGCTAACTCCTTAACGATGATTACTGTATAAGCACCTAAATTTAAATGTCTATTATTTATGAAGACGTGGAAAATTTTGGAAATTTTTATCGTAGAAAAGCATCTGAACATAGTTTACAGTACAACAGTTCAGTACGAGACAAAGGGAGGTGATAGAGCAGAAGCAGAAATGGTCAGAGGATCGAAAGAGACTTACCAAATTTGATTCTTAGGATTCACGTAGTCCTAATTTACTTCTTGGGAATAGTTCACTGCATCATGTTATGATGATCTTATGTTGATATTTCAAGAGTCGAATTGTGTTTACAAAATTGAGGGCCTAAATAGTTTAATTTAGATGATTGATCAACAGACTCGAAACAATTCTTCTAGTCATAGTCATAAAAATTGTGATAACAGGTAAAATGGCTAACATAGCAAATTTCGCAAGGGTTCAAGATAAATTCTCATTTTAGCTATAATGTCATATTACTCTTAGCTAGACTTTCCTCTAAACAAATTCGAATTGGAAATTATTTTGTTACCACAAGACTAACAATGCCCGTTTGTATAACTAAATCGAACGAAAAAATAAAAGTCCTTCCTTGTGCTTAATGCATATCTAGGATTAGAGATAACTGATAGCCTCATAATTTATTTGCAGTACCTCGTCACGCAACTCCTTAAGTATTCAGAAGGCACTTTGATTCGAGTTTAAAGTATCTTTTTCATGCTGAAAAGTAAAAGGCATATAACATACGGCCTTAAAACATAAGCCGCATGCTATTATTAAGCGAATTCGAAATAGAACTTTCAAAGCAAACCGATTTATCCTTTAAGAACGATAAAATAAGTAGAAGAGTGCTGATAAACAATAGACAAAATAAGTACTAACACCTATCATAAGATAATTATTAAAGAAGTCAAAACACTGAATATACCAAATCCGATGACATGCATTTTTTCCTTAATTACAGTAAACTTTAGTCCCTTGAAGAAAGCGCAAATAGCGCGGAGATATACAAATTAATATAAGCTGTGTATTCAAAAAATTAACTTCCTGAAATCATATACTCAGTTTGTGATGATTTTTCTCACCGGCTGAAAAAGGGTTCAAATAACCAACGTCAATGATCTGGAGTGACCGCATTCACCTGTCGCCACGCTTTAATCTGTTTTATTTTTTTCATGAAAACTGTTATGATTTTACCCTTCTCCGTAGGATACCGTAGCTAATTCTTAGATTCCTTAAGAAATTGCACTATTTACAAATACAATCCGACAACACTCAAACCATCATGTCAAAATGATAAGCGCACTTCGTGTCGATATAATGGACCATTTGCAATCGTTATGGGAATAAATTTGGTAGAATAAAAGGGAATTAAAGATGGAAAGTAAAGAATCTTACAAATAGGGTTTAGTTTGGGAAAAATATTGTTTTATTATAAGTAGATTCGATCACCGTCTTTGTCGCGAAATCGGCCGGGCGACGAGGGATAATCGTTAACTTCTGGCAATACATCGATATGTTTGGAGAAAATATTATTTTTAAATGTGACAAAAACTGATTTAGTTAGAAAATTGATTGACGATGGAACCTAAAAAAATAGAGGTAAAGTTTCACAAATAGGATTTGTTACAGTTTAATCGCAATCATCATAGTAACGTTTTTAGAAAAATTCACGTACTGCCGATGTTATAACATTGACCGTGTATTCACTTTGATAATGAGGAGAAAAATCGCTAATCAACATTTCGATCCACCATAGGAAAAATATACCTTAAAGATTGCTGGAAGTGTTAGAATTAGATGAATTTAATAAAGTTTTAAAGTGACTTACCCATAATTGTTAAGTACAATTCCCTCCTGAGTACTACTTTCATTATTAAAACTGGCAACATATGAGTGATCCTTTATTTCTGTTTGATACAAAATAAAATAAAAAATAACACATGGGGTAAAAAGTCCGGGCCTAACACATAGATGGCTCTAGTTTTATTGCAGTCACCTTTTTTCAGTTAATACTAACCTTCAAAAGACAGCTGTTAAAATTTCATGATATTCTGTTCATTAGTTTGTGAGTTATTGTGCTAAGAGTGACGCTACTTTTGCTATTTTCAAAACAATGAATCAAAAACAATTTCGCGTTTTAATTTTACACCGCTTCTTGATGGGAAAAAATACCGTTCAAGCGAAGCGATGGCTCGAAAAGTGTTATGGGGACTCCGCTCCTTCAGAAACAACAATAAAACGTTGGTTTGCTGACTTCAAACGTGGTCGTAGAGACACCGATGATGCAGAACGCAGTGGACGTCCAAATGAAGCAGCAACACCAGAAAACATAAAAAAATCCATAAAATCGTTTTGAATGATCGAA
>CAADRB010000019.1:2228190-2279161 GCA_900708905.1 Hymenolepis diminuta
ATTATATAACGTTATTGGAGCGTTTGAAGGCCGAAATTGCAAAGAAACGACCGCCTATGGCAAAGAAAAAATTTTGTTTCATCAAGACAACGCACCGTGTCACAAGTCAATCAATACAAAGGCAAAACTACATGAATTGAACTTCGAATTGCTCCCACATCCACCGTATTCGCCAGATTTGGCTCCCAGCGACTACTGGCTGTTCGCAGACCTGAAAAAAATGCTCGATGGTAAGAAGTTTCACACGAATGAAGAGGTTATCGCTGAAACTGGGGCCCATTTTGAGGCAAAAGATAAATCGTTCTACAAAAGTGGTATTGAAATGTTAGAGCGGCGCTAAAATAATTGCGTTGCTCTTGATGGAGATTACCTTGATGAATAAAGCTAATTTTGAACCAAAAACACTGTGTTTTCTTTGTTAGGCCCGAAACTTTTCAGCCCATGTGTTACTAATACTCTCGTGGATTTTTAGATCTTGGTGTAAGTTTTAATGAAAGCAAAATTGAATCACAATAAAGCCTACACATTTATAATAAGTTAATGATATATCAGTCTATCAAGAGAGTTAATCTATTACGAATATTTACTAATTTTAATCAATTGAGTAGATATTATTTTCCTTTCACATTTAAAACTTAAAATTGAACGTTGCAACTTACTTTGCATTATTAATCCGTACATAAGCGTGCATATCTTTAATTGTGCACGTTAGTCGTGGGGCTTAATGTCAGATATCTGAACGAGGGAATAATGTCTATCCCCTATTATTGAATTTATGATATTTTCTTCAGTGTATCAACTAGCAATAAATAGCAGACCTCAATCTATACCCGATTATCGGTAACGATAAGATCTCGAAGACAGCATTCACGGTGGTCTAGATGTGTGGTTTTTAGTGCATAGACATCTGCACGGATGCATATCGTCAAAGGAGTTCTACTTCATTTGATTTGTACGAGATTTACATGATGAGTGGTTAATGTTCCAAAATCCAAATATCATGAATTGTCACCTGGATTACATAGGCAATTCTTGTTGGCAAAACCCGGTGCTTATTAACCAATTATTTTAGCATGATGATAGAGCCTGTCACTTTAATTCTCCTCTTTTTCCTTACAATGGCTGAGAAAGCTAAATAGTTTAAAAGATAATAATTAGCTTGCACGATCTTAACGTAGCAGAGCTGAGATAATTAAAAATTGTGCTTTTTACTTGATCCATCTCACTTTTTATCAGATGCAAAACATTTTTCTTCCTAATACACTGTAAGTTATTGTTGTTTTTAGTACTTCAGCTGGAAAGGTAAAAATGTAAAGCTGATGTCTCATGAATCAGTGCTTACCTGTTATTATATCGATGTCCACTGGCTTAGATTCATGGATGTGGATCGCCAACCACACTGGTTAATTTTAGTCAACAGGAGTGATGCTAGAATAACAGTTCCTCCCTAGTGAAGTCCAAGTATATCTTCTTTCTATTTAATTCAAATGTTGTTAATCATTTCGTCTTTGGAAATGAAAAGATTTCTTCTCAACTCTTAAAGTGGCTAGAAAATATTCTAAATACCTGATCAATATTTGAGAGAAGATAATATTATTATAGGATCACTAAGAATTATCTCCCTTTTATCAAAAATTAATGATTGACTCTTACTGCTAAGATGACTGTTTATCAAGTCACTCCAAAACCATATTGAAACCAATTAAACATTTGTACTAATGCTATATCAGGGCTTGATGCCAAATTTTCTATCTTCTTTTTATGGGTCACGGAGGTCAAATTTCTGTCTTATTTTATCACATCCATTCGCTATTTTATTTAAGATCATTATACTTTGGTAATAACAATTCTCCAACGCTAACATCAGGTGTTTCAAAAGCACAAGACTTGATTAAAATGAGGGGTATTCTAGGATTTTTTGAGAGGAATTTGCATTTAGTCACACCTTTTGTTGGACATAATTTGAAGAGTGCGGCTGGCCATCCACACCACTGAAGGTGCACAGATGAGCATTGATCTTGCGAAATTTAGCAATAAATTTCATAGCACTTGTAAAATTTGTCTTACCTGTGTATTTTTAATTACATCCAACTTGTTTCTATAGTGTAGCTAAATTAATGAAAGTTATAATGACTTATAAGAGAAGTGTTTACAAGACAGCTACTAAATTGTTAACCCATTTTCTATTCCTGGAAATATGAACACATTTCCAAACTTACATTTGAATGCGCGTTTTCCTCAGTTGTATAGAAGAAATGCTTTTTCAATATCCATCTCAAATAAATGATGAATGGGCATCCTTAAGTCTCGATTAAAATATATTCTGACCGCTGAAAGAGTAGTAATTGATAACAGTTTTATCGGGGGAGAAAATTTGGTAGTATGAGTATGAAATAAAGATCAATGAAGCACTTACGAGGGTTTGGGAAAACTAAGTAGGGATGTACATAAACAAATGCACAGAAGAAGTTAAATCTATAACGAAAAATATATGTTCTTCAAAATCGAGGTTCCAAAAGCTTATATATCGAAGAGCATAAATGGTAGTATATATATGTGAAACAGCAACCCAACTCCAATGCAGAGCAATCGGCATTATATGGCCATGTGATAAGCTCTTTTTGAGTAGCGTGATTGGAGTATGACTGAGTTCTCTTTCCATCAAGTGTACCTCGTTTGTCTGCATACCGAGTTTTAACTGGGGCAATATATTAAAAGGCCTCTATCAGAAACATCATATGCTGGCTATGTTGTGTCTTGGTTATTCTAATTAGTGGATCATTTTGCTAATAATCAAACAACAATGAGGATACACTAATGAAATGGATAAGTTAGGTGCATACAAGGAGAAGAATTTTTATATGCGTGACACGAATTCGTGTGTATTTGAAAATAATGCTTTTATATTCATATGTAGGAAAAAAATATTACAGGTCAATAATTCAAATTACTACGGAGAAAAGCAGTATCAGAATGAGGTTTCCGATGGCTCTTCAAGTCTAGACTAGTGGTTTCGAGTTTACGATGTCAATTCTCATTGGTGCATATCCTCTAATGGGTATGGCCAACTGTGCATATTAATTCTTGTGAATTCTGGGTTGTTAAATGTGAGAATTTCTTAAGGAGCGACCAACAACTATTCAGTCATTTCATAAATTAACTCCATTCGTTTATGAACCTTCATTATTTTATCAAGAAAACTCCAAAATTTTGCAAATACTATGTATGAGAAAATATTTTTCTATCAATTAAATAGTTATGAGCGTAACATACCTTCAGGCACAAGTACGATCTCTGTCAATTTCATTATGAACACTTTCCTCTAGTTGTACATCTTGTTTCACATCTCTCTTGATTGGAGAAATCGGATTAACACAAACTCGATCAGTAAAACTAAATAAACTTTGATGAATTAAAACACATATGTTATAAATCATATAATCGCTATAAATTAACTAATAAATACTCAAAGAAGCGACTTCAGATACCATTCAAGATATTCAAAATAAGCTTAATTTGAGTAAATGAAGCAGAAAGTAAGATAATTTAACAGTGTTAGTTTAAGGAGATAAATTGAAGAGCAGTATTACATCAGCTCCTGTTATTCTTTCTCCTCTTCTGTTACCACCTTCGGCACACCTTCTGGTGGAAGATTTTCGGGAACTTTAATCAAGGTGTTCCATTAATTCCTATGTATTCTCTTATTTGATTCACGGTGTGATTATCCGTCCTGTTAATAAGCATAAGTGGGTAAAATAAAATTTTAGAATTTATACAAATTAGAGAATTTTGTTCTAAATGATAATTTTTCCATAACGACAAACTAGTCAGTTACTGAACAGACGTCTTTTCCATAATTTTCTAATTTATGCTTGCATATTAGCTGTCCTACTGATGCTTTGACGCCAATATTTCATAAGTGAATTAACGTATGCTGATTTCGTTCATATCCAATGTTCCACAGATGGAAGGGGTGTCATTGCCCACTCTTTTGTACCTATATTTTGCTCTCTAAAGCAATAAATTAAAAAAACCGTTTAGTAAAATTTATGCATGCAAAATACAAATAAATTCAACCTTATTTTTAATTTTTACCCAATGATTTTCAAACTTGACCGCCAAACCCTAACACCTTTGACTGTTTTCAAACAAGAAACCCTTAAGGAAAATATTGCAGGAAATAAAAAATCGAGTTTTGGAATTCAGTTCATTTTTTTAGAACAAAATTGAGTAATTCTCCTTCTCCCCTCTCCCTCCACCCCCCTTCCTCCGGTTCTTTACAAAGTGTGTAGTATTGAAATTTTCCCATTACGTTGAATAATTATTATCCCCTATATGAGAATGCATATAATTCATTCTTCCTATTCAAAAAATAGTCTCATTAGATAATAAAAGACAAACTATTTGAGAATATATGACTTTTCTTTGTGTATTTGGCGAAAAGGTTTCCATGACAATACCGATAACATCAGGTTAATCTGCAACGTGATTGATTTCCATCTCTAGCTTTATAAAAAAATAGAATTTATATTTACTGAAAAACCCCTGTTTATATATAATGTCATTTTTTATCTTCGGTGGAAGTATTAATCCTTACTTCACTAATTTAATTGGCCAGAGTGCAGAATTAAGCAACGTAAGGGAAATGTTTACAAAATCTACTCATGAAAAGGAAGCCTTCGCTTAAGAAGCTTGGTCGAAAAGAACGATATTAGATTTTGTAAATTGGGAAAGTTAATAGCTTAGCTAGCCTTCTGTACGTTAGGATTTCTAATCTAGATCCCATTTCTGACAATGATAATGTGTCTTTTTTACTTCTACGAATTAAATTAATGAAAGATACTAAAAAGTGATATAACATCATAAGCAAAACCTAGATCAGAATCGATCTAATAAGCATTTTGAGCCATTCCTCAAACTTTCCATTTGGCTCACGACTAGAATCCAAACTATTAAACACATTCATAAATTTTTTGATATAAAGTAGTCTGCATCTTCCTCTCAAGAACTTGATCAACCCCTAACAAGGCAATTTACAAGCAGACAACCCCTGAATTCTTGGAAAACTTCCTTGTCTTCAACAAATTTAAATACTTTTATATAAAATAATGAGTTATAGAGTTATATTAAACTAATAGCTTGAGATCATTTTTTATCGCTTAATGCCTTACCATAGGAGTGCGACATTCATTTTGATTTCTACTTGTGCCTGTTGGGAATTGTAATAACATTATTAAGTTCAGAATGAAGTGAGAATAAGTTAAAAAGACAAATGCGAACAGGTAGAGAGCTTGCTAAATTCAGCATATTTTACAAGCATTCAACTAATTTGAGAGAACTGCTAAGAGCCTTTGTGAGACAATTACAATTATTAAAATGACAACAGATTTTATCAATAACATTCCTAAGTAATTGTTATATTGTAAGCTATAATTCGCAAATGTGTTGCACTGAGTCAATACTTTCGTTATTGTTTCCACACACACTTCGGGAAGACAAAACCGAACTTCTCTGACACGCGCCATTTGCATGCCCAAACTTATATCAATAATTTATTTTGCAGAGTATGGAAGGTTAGGAATATCAAATCTACTGTTTTGTGAAATGTTCCGCTGTAAACTTAAATACACCCATATAACCAGTGGTGTCCGAAATGATCTCTACGGACCTGAACATACCCTGTACACGTTCTCCTTCGGGCTCTCTTGTAATATGAGCTTATTTATTTCTCACTGATAAAAAATTTTACTAAAAGTCTTCCAAACACATGGGAGGAGAAAATTCACTAGGAGGGAGCATTTAGGCAGTAAAAATGGAAGTTAAAGAATCAGGAGAACCCTACTACCTCTGAGCTTCAGAATCAGCGGATCTGTTGCTATTTCAAATTGAGGTTCTATTAGACTTATCATTTCTTTCCATCATCTTATTCTTCATACTGCGGCAAAGAGTGTTGTGGTTGACAGATCATCTCTGAATCTGTAGTGATCGGTCCACCAGCATCTTCCTATTACAATTTCATTGGTCCTTATTCAGCCCAACTCATTTGTTTGTTGTTATCTTGAATGACCGTGATCAATAGAGATATTGAGTTTTCCTTTGCTTAATCATCTCTAATTGGTTAAAATTTTATATCATTTCACTTTCCATAATTAAAATGCAGCACAATCCTGCAATGTGATAATTTATGAATTTCAATTTTAATTAATTTGTAACGAAATTGCATTGTCGATTTCGATATTAATTTTCTGACTCATAGTCTTTCTTTTGATCTTTATGTATAGACAGTTTAAATTTACGTGATGTCTACACTAACACTAGCCTCTCACTGGCCAACTTATAAAACGATGTCGTGCCATATCCCATTCACACTCAATTTTTCAAGATGTAACTGATTACTGAAATAAATGACGCCCTTTGGCCAACATACGCACATCGAGTAGCAGCATAAAAAATTCAGATCTGGACGTCATCGTTACACACAAACCAATATCTCTTTTGACTTTCCTCATTACTGATATAATCCTTTACAGATTTAATATATATACATAGTACATACAACCTGTAGCCATATATGTCATCATTGTCAATTTTCATTCGACTTACCGCTACCTTTGCCTTATTGTTTGATATGATATTTGTATAAATCAGTTTGGCATCATTCTTTAAAGTTCCAATCATCTGACCTAACCTAACCTGACTCTTGTCAGATAATTGGCAATTATATAACCCTATGATTTCAAACGTAAATTATAACTCGGACTTCGGTTTAGTTCTTTTATGTTTGTATTCAATATTCCTGTAATTTTATTTCCTAATGTAGATTTTTACATTCTCATCTTGCTTTCTGTTAAGTTTTCATGTTGTGGTCTAAACTCTATGGGGTTAAAGGTATTAGATGATGTATCAACTTATCTACACTGGCTGGTATAGAGCATAAATCTTCTGTGAAAATCCGTCACATTTATATAAACTAGATAAAGCCTACTAATTTGGCTTCTTTACTAACTACTTTTAATGATTTTGGTCCTCATTCAAAAACGATGGCATCTAATTGCTGAGAGAGATAGAGTTTTATATGTCTCTCATTGTTGTAAACAGCAATGTACGTTATTGCTACTACCGTAATTTAAATGGAATCCCATATCCTCCGATTCACAGACCCAAAGTGAGCTAATTTAATAACAATAACATTTGTTCCATAATTGTATCAAAGTGTCTTTCAAAAACTGCTCAGTATAAATCTTGCTGGTTGAATAGATCGTGTTCATATGAGGACCCCAATATTTTGCTCCTTGAAATGCGACATCATTATGAAAGTCATATTTAGTCGCTTAAATAAGAGTGGATGTGTTTTATCAGCATATTGACAAATACACTGCCACTGACCACTAAAAGATATATTTTTAAGGGGCACTCATTAGTCAATTTGTTGCTCAGAAGTGTGACGTATTCAAGGACTTTTCTCAAAAATAACTTTTCAAAGTAACATTTATAAATGGAATTTTCTTCGCTTAATTCTGTCATTGAGATATTGGGATAAAGCTATTTGTCTATTTTAATAAAGCTATCATTATCCTTGTAAAGTCGTTTCTCTCCACTCGGCTGCCTGAGATGACTTTCAAAATTACATTTTTAAGTGTATATTTGAGGGAAATTGTTAAACCTTCAATAAAAACGGATATTATAAATATTATGGAAAAACTGTTAAAGGTCATGTTTATAAGTTTCTAACCTCATATACTGGAACATAATTTTTATGAAATTGGCCACGGGTAAGAACTTCGAATTTGCACGAAATTTTGTCTATTCCTGGCCAGTATAGGAACCAGAACTTGTAGTACTTAGATAGTATTTCTGATTCCGGTATAATAAATTCAGTATTAAAGTGAAAAGCAAAATAAAGGATTTCCCGACTTTCTCTTTCTTTTAAACAATCAGGAGAAAAGACTTTACCCAATAGTTTTTCTATAGGTACCCAGTGTCCATTCAGTCATTTGACGTGTTTTAATACCGCTTGAATACGATCATTAATTTGAAAAGAAAATTTTATTGATTACCTATTCACCAAAGCAAAAACGAATGATTTATTAGGCACGGAAATTTTCGGAATGTTATATGGTCAAATAAAAGACCCTGTCACCGGGGAGAGACTTTTCGAACAGGTCAATGAGGTTAAATTTCTACTACTTTTTATATATCTATAAACTATTTTATTTACGATTATTGCACACAGAAGAAACTGACCTGCCAGCTCGGCTGCACTGTTGTTTTCATGATGTCATTATTCATATTAGCATTAAAAGACTCTCAGCATAGTCTTCTAGGCCTCTTCCTCCATTATAAATATCGTTAGCATTACCTAACATATCCATGGTCTCACTGATAGAATTTCGCAAACCTGGAAAGCCCAGAAATTCCACAATCTTACCCTTGCAAAAAAACTACTCCGTAAAGCCGATGTCATGGATTGTTCTCCTTATCACCACAGATGCCCATTGTGTTTCAGAATTAACTTCGGTTACCACCATAGGAACTAACTGAATCATCCATGTCATTTATCAGTAAGTACACAAATCTCACTCCTTATCTATGAAGATGGACCTTTTCAAATCCTTATCACTAGTTATCTGTATCACTTACAACCACCTTACCTCATCTTTCTTACATTGCTAGGCCTGCACGTGTCAGTAAAGAAGTGACGATTACGATACTTCCAACCCCAAAAGAGAATGGGACAGTCTTAAGGACATTTACTCTTTCTTGCAATTTCGTATGGTAGAAAAATATAATTACTAAGCCTCATAAATCCCTAATGTAATATAAATGTGTGCGAAGACTGAATCACAATTCCAGACTTTCTCTATTAAACCGTCTACTTATATGTAATTAGCAATAAGGAATATATTTGGAAAAGTCTGAGCCAGAAAAGGCCAAACGATATTTTTCAGAACTAAAAGAGAAAAATGAAGACTTCGCCTAGCTAAAAATTCTCCACTTATTTCAATACTGCAAACTTCTGCATCTACCAGGTACAAATCCTTTGGCTATGAGAATTGAACCAAAGACACTGTCTTTTCAGTGTTACAAAGCAAATTTACATTAATAAAGCAACCAGTGTGTAAACTAATTGATAACGAAACTAAAAATGTATACAAATCTTCGTTTGGGAATACCCACTGCTGTGACAATTTTTACCCAATCATCTTGTAAATTCATCGCCAACAGCAGCAGTATTCCTTAAGTCCTAAACGATAGAGGCATAATCATGAAAATCCGACTGTGGATAAATCCTTGCTTCCACTAATTTCATCAAAATTTGGTAAATGAACTATTGAAGGCAACTAAATAATAAGAACTGATATCCGAAAAATTTCTATAGCCTCTGCATATAGTTGATGTGACGATTAACGTACTCGCTTGTAGTCAAAGGTGAAAGGCTGGATGCCCATTGCTACAGGCCCCGTGGGTAGAATAGCCAACAGCGGAATTTGAGTTTCCCACCAGAGAAGTTCCAAGATGCTACTCTCCTGAACTTGGGAGTTATAACCGTTATAATATCCTCTATACCACTTAAGATGTTTTAATTCAAAACTACCTAACAAAGAACGAAATAATGGAGGTTTCATGCAGCATTTTGATAGACTTCTTCTCTCATACATCTAGTTTCAACTCATGCACAAAACCAACATAAACGCAGCCTCGTAAGTCGATACTAAGTGGGGGAGGGGAGAGGGGGGGGACAAAAATGGCATAATAATAAGCAAATTTATTGGACAAAAGGGACTGGGAAGAAGGGATAATTTTAAGTGAGTGAATGGAGGGGTAGAGTTTGATTGGATTTAAGAAGCGACAACGGCTGTCGTAGTAGTTACAACAGAACTTGTGAGCCACCAAATTATGAAAGGTTGAAATAAAGCACTGAAAACCAGGAAATAGACACCCCGACGTGGGTTCATTGGTATCTGGTAGTCTACTTGAGCCAGAACTTGCAGTTTCAGCGATCGAATCTAATAACATACGAAAAAAACAGCAAGGGGTTAGAAATTACACACTGCCAAGGACCTAAGTTTAAAAATCTTGCTGGTATCTGTTAGAGAGCCAAAGCGAATATCCTCCGTGCACCCGAGTGAATTTCATAATTATCGATTAATAGACTTCTTCGCTCGCACCTGGACATGCAACCTCACCACTGAAGTAATTTTAAACATATTGCGCTGCTTTTCGTCTTGTTAGAATTAGGTTACGCCGTAAATTCTTTCGTTTATAATTTGGAAGAATTTATATTTCCTAGATTGAACATATGTTCTAAAATAGCACATCATCTAGCAACACATCTTGTTGGGTTATTTAGGCAGTGGATTATGGGTTATATGTCACAGTATGGTGACCCACACTTAGCCAAACGCAAAAATGGTATTCATTTGGTCTTATTACTTAATTGAATTTTGTATAACTTATTTATCTTATTTATCATCAGTTTTCCCATTTCATATTAGATCCCATGACTCAAATTGAATTGGTACATAATTGTTTACATGGTGAACGTCTGATAGGATGGTGGCGTAAATGAACTTTGGTGGGAACAGCAATGTTAAAAACCGTTGCTAGTCTTATCTGCCTTCTTTTGGTTTTAAAAAGATACAATTCAGAAGTGGCGTAACCAACCACAGAATTAAATAAACAGATCAACAAGCTCCGACTAAGTACAACTTTTTATGGTTGAAATTCAGTACCTGCTTCTTCCCGACCTTCTCCTCTGTTTCATACCTTGTTGGGCTCGCTTGCTGTCTCTGTTATTCAGATACTTTCCCATGATTAAACGCATAAAATTCTTTTGAACTGTAATGAGAGAAATAATAACTATGTCTAATCTACCTTACGTTCCCCATATGATAGCTAGATAGCTAGACTGTATAATTCAAATTCACTTAGTACAGAAATGTTTTCTGATGGATATTGGATAGAACAAAATGGCATCTGCTAACTTCAATTTTGATCAGGTGTATTAAGAACTACCATAATGGGTAGATCAAGCCACTTTAATGGTAATGTAACTGATTTTTTAAAAAAATCGAATAAAACAGCTATTTGTGTGATATTGATTAAAAACTAATTAAAAATTATTAAAGAACAAAATGACCTAAGGGCCACGCTTGTCACATAACAGATAATTTCATTACACACACAGTAAATACAAATGACACTGATGGGATATATGAAACACGGTCTATAGAGACTTTAGAAATGCTTAAAACGAGAGCACATTACCTGGAAAAAGGCAAATGCAAGGCCCGTCCAAACGAGAGCAAAGTAATAGCCAGGTGCGTGAAGAACAAGTGCCACTAGAACCACAGCAATCATGCTAAAAGGAGAATTGGACACAGAATTAAACAAAATTGAAGAAAATTTTGCAAGTCAATTCATAGATAAATTGACAGATGCTAATCTAGGCATAGTTTTATGGAATTATCCACTGTGGATCTCACGTCTTTCAGCGATATCGCAGGTCCTAAATTAGAGATATACTAAGTTGTTCCTCAAAATCAAGTGTTCTAGGCCATCAAATTCTCACTTTATGTCAGAATTCGCTACATTAAATGCATTAAATATAATGGCTGCCTAAGTTTGCATTATGAAAATATACGGATTTAGGTTTGTTTTGCTAGAATAACTTAATCATGATGGTGAGATTACCTTCATACCCCCATTTGACTATTTTTGCAGCTTTCTAAAAATAAAACTAGACTTCATGATTGAACATGAAATCAAAATCGAGTTAATCCAAGCTAGTAATCTAGCGAGCATGAAAATACATCCCGTGATGTGATATTTACTATCGCTTATGATGGGCATTAAACCTCAGAAGCTCAAGAAAAATAGATTAACATAGAGTAAATAAATTTCGGGCTTGAGTACTCTAGGTAAGAAACTAACAGGAAGCCGGCAAAGTAAAGATCACAGTAGCAGTTTTTATGTTTAGTTTCAAGATGAGCAATTACCGCAGGCGGTCTCCAAGTTGCCCGTCAGCCTTATCGACATGCAGGCGTGTATCAATGCTGGCAGCGTGACAATTAATTGGACCGAAAGCCGTTATCGGTCCGGAGATGTTTTGATCTCCAAGCCTCAAAATAATGAAAGCAACTTGTACTCTTATATAATGCCTTTGTTTGATTAACAAAATGTCCTGGATTAACTGCATTCTGTCTTGCCGTTCCCACTGAGTCGACTGTAGCCTAACAATACCTAGCGAGTCGATACATCAGAGCAGCAGAGCTAAATGTCCTAGCAACACTACAGATAGGAATAGTCTTGCTTTACAAAGGAAACCATCGTTCGTTTTGGCTGCTACTGAATTACATATAGGTTATCGTTAATATCAGACTTCGATCAATTACTTAAAAGACACCATACACCTCCAAGACGAGAAAACAAATGACAAAATCCAATAGAGAATCCGTTAACTTAGTCATTTTTTCTTTATTTAACGATATGGCTAGATAACTATTACAATCTAATGGATTTGACGCTGACAACAAATATGCAGCCTCGTTACTCTTTTAAAGACCGTTAAAGAACAGCAGTGATTGTTCATACGAAAAGATGAACACACAGGCGAACCTAATAGGAATACCTGACCTGTCTTGCTGTAAGGTATACTAAGTCTAAGGAAGCAATTACAATCAACTAGCTCAACAGAGGTCACGAGTTCGATGCTCATTTGTGCACATATAGTGGAAGGAATTGGCAACCGCATTGGGTAATGAAAGATGTAGCAGAATTCGAGTTTCTCAAGGGGGCTACTCCTTAATTCCATCCCAAAGATGAATGCTCGAAAGCGTTTTCCTAAATGGATTAGGAGTAGTCAATTGTTTAGGAAACTACACAATCAGAGGCCAGAGTCATTAACATCAAATCAATGTTGCCACTTACTGTACAAGCTTATATCCACTATAGGCAAGGAGGTCAAAGTAACTCAGACTAGATTGTAGATTGAGTAGATAGAGTGCGAGTGAGAGGACACAGACCTCGAAAACAATCCATCCAAAGACTTGGCTGCAAAGAATACCCAGCAAGTCGGGCGCGAATCGACCCTCCACACCCAGGGAGACACCCGCGGCGATAACGTACGTGACAAAAGCCATTACGGGGATGTAGAGATCTGGTGAATTGATATCAGAACGAGGAGGGACTACCCCAGTTGAATCGTACTGCAACTCCCATCTCTGGAAAAAAAGGCATAAGAATATGAAGATGTCCTTGCCTAGTAGATTACCCCCTTTTACAATTGTGCCATTATTAACTATCGCAAACAATTTTTGCACACAATAAGATAATTCAATTCAAAGATACTCTAAGACAATCTTCCTAATGGTCACAAGATGACGATAACGTATACCAGAAAACTAAGTTTTGATGAGGTTTTATAGAACAACCGCTGGAATTAAGAGATGGAGAAGTAGGAGGATAAATTAAAAAGTGGAAGAGCAAGAAATAAGACTGAGTGTATCAACTGGCAGGCATATGGGATTGTGTCATAACGAAATAGTACGAGTGCCAATACAAGATACACGAAAATGGGAATGTTTAAAGGTTCCTATCCAGAGTCCAGCTAAATTCAATCTAAAGTAAGAAAACCGATAATTAGTATGATTGAGAGAATTAAACACATCAAAAGCCTATTTAAAAGCAATTTAAAATACGCTTGACGTATAGAGAGATAAAAACAAGGTTGTACAACGGTAACGAGACCACAAGACCGGCATCCATTGGCCTATATTCAGTGATAAGTGACCAACAAAAATAGCTAATACAGATCACCAAGTGGGGAAGCATAACTCAGACCTACCATCAAAGTGGCCTCAGGATGCTATCCCTTTATCGATCTCATGTGCTTTCAACTCTTCCACATATGGATTAAGAAAATTTACTAAACCAAACTAACGGGATTAAAACTGCTATAGCTAGCAGATGTCTATCACCACCTAGCGATTAGATGATTGACTGACGACAAGATCTCCACTACAGTGTCCACAGACGATCCTTCTCTGTGTTCGCACAAAGATACTTAAACGGGTATCTATCATCACTCCGAGACACCGACAACGAGACATGACTGACGTCCATCGAAGAAGTGTTTTGTATATAAACCTAATTTACTTATTAATAAATTTGAGGTGGCTTGCCTGTCACCCCCAAACTGATCTGACGGCATGAGTGACTTGACTTATTCCATCTATTCGATCAATGTGGCCCCGATAGACCCTCTCAACGTTATTACAAAAAACCTATTAGACACATCCAGTGAAAGAAAAAATCAGTTAGAATTGGTTGTTAAGGATACAACCGATTGGTAGCGACTCACTTAGAAAGAAATCAACCAAGATTAATTTTGAAAAACAATTTTAAAGAAAAAAATATAGAACACCGTTTCCCCATTTAACTGGTGCAGTGTAATAATTAAATTGCAATGTGCATGACTGTAAGAGCTGAAGCGAAAATTAAATAAGTCAGTTATTGAATGCTGTGATAATAAGAAATATGGGCAATGTCATTTCTAGTTTCTCGTATGAGGAACCCGGTCTGTTTTTGCTTACATTTACATAAGTATTTAAGAGCAAATTTGAAATTTCCGACTGGGTTTTAACCAATTAGAGTACTAAACAAGTACAATGAAAAGCGCACTTAAATGTCATCTGACCAAAAAATGAACGAGTGTATTGAAACCAAAACAGACACGAAAATATTCTCTAAGATCAAAATTTACAGTACTTACTGTGTGGAAAAAGGGACAAAGAAGAATTCCAAGCTTTCCTGCAACATATCCGTTGTCGACAGCGAAGTAATGTTTTAGTCTGGACAGAGAAAAGTACCGTTCGACCTAGGGTATACATGACCAATGTTAGAAAGACTACAAGTCAAACCTTTTCTTGAACCATCTGCCTTCCTTGTCCCAATGCTTCCGTACCGTATTGCATTGCGACATTCTGAGCAAAAGAATTGCCAAATATTTGACCTCCATTTGAATTAAATTGGGCTGGGTGTAGGGGAGCCGGAGGCTGGTAGCTACTCGGATTATAGTACTGATTTGGATATGTGTTTGATTGTTGATCATTAGGAACATAAAATTGTCCAGAGTTCAGATTCATCTGTTGACCGCTCCAAGGCGAACCAAAAGGATCCATGTTAGACGATAAAAATCAACTGAAGCACACAACCACCTGGAGCAACGTAAGCAGCATAAACTGATTGGTTCTGTTAAAATTGGGTTACATTCATCAGCATCAATATCTTATGGAAGTGTGCAATAAGATACATTCCTAAAACACTTTTGATTTGTTAAATTGGAGAAATTATATCGAAATAAAGTTTACTGGCACAGAATATTAAAATAACACCACGAGTCTGATTCTTAGCGGTTATCACTGAAAATATAAAATTTCGGTTATACGCAAAATGATAGCAGTGAAATATAATTTTCCTTCAAAACTAGAATTTGAACAAAATGTGTCATTTTCTTATGAGTTGGATTCTTTGGTCTCCCGTGACCGATATCTAACGTAAACTACTATGAAATGCAGATAAATATTACTTTGTCAAAGTTAATAAAAGTAATATTGGCGTGTATTAATATTGTCTTGATATTTTTTGGTATCAATTTATATTTAGTTTCAAGAAAGGAATAACAAATTTTCAGGAGAAGACGTTCACAAAAATTTGATCATTAACAAGGAAACACGCAGAAGAGTGTGACGGACGGAAAAGGATGTTGCATATGATATATCTCAAAAGGGCTAATATAATAAGAAGGTTAAGCGGATTTTGAAATACATCTAGTGAAATTTATCGTTTAAATATTTTCAACATTAACTGACAGTCATGCCAATTTATTAATATTATAAATAGATATAATCATGCAGAAGTGCCCAACTTGGACTAGTCGTAGTATTTTGAGGAAAAGTTAAGCACATCATAATTTTGCTATGAAATAATTTATTAGCTCTATCACAGACTGTTGCACATAAGAAAATAATATTTTTCTAAAATAATTCTCATATGTAAGATTCTTTATTTTCCACTTTTGATTCCTGCCTTTTCTTAATTTCCTTTTAATCGAACGAATTTATTCACATTACGGTTGTAAATGGCGCATAATATGAATTGATCTATCGATACGAAGACGTGCGTTTTATTTTGATATGGTGTTTTGACCTTAAAAAATCTTCATGTCTTTTTAAGGTTTTAAATTTACTCTTGGGATAAAATTGTACCTCCTATTGCAAAAAGGTAGCTTTAGCTGATGCAAAAACGCTGATACAGATCTGATACGACTGACTTAAAATTGCCTTTGGTGAACCCATTCGATTTGCGTGAATTATGGTCGAAATTGTCTTTAATCCTTCCTCTTACGAGAATTGTAATTAAGAGAATGCCTCACTGCCTTTAAGCCTTTCTTTTTGCGCAATTGAGCAAGCCAAAAGTGCTGTTTGTCGTTATAATTTCTATATTCAAGATATGGCAGGATACCTTTTGTGTTTAGCCACATTTAAAACTCCATTCTTTCAATAACAATTACTCGGATAGTACTGTCGTAACTATGGTTTATTGGCATTTATGTCATATTTTTTTGTAACATTTCTGGATTGTGTGCAGGCCTAACTATATGAAATTTAATAACTAGCCAATGCTCAGATCATTCCAGAATTCTATCACATCTTTTCCTGTGTGCTTGTGCCGTTTCGGACTACATTATAGAAATACGCTACATTTGAATGATTCTCTACCGTCTTATTCCTTTTTCTATTCTCCTTTTAGGTTTTTCGGGATTATGTATTCGATGGAGAGAAGCTGCATCTCATTGTTCGGTTATCTACTACCAAAAACACGGAGTTGACAGATCATTTGAAGATTACTTATGAACGAAAATCGGTTTAAATGAATAGGGGAGGGAGAGTATTTACAGGGTTGCAAATATAAGTGTGAGAAATTTGAACACTATCGATAAATAAATCGATATCTTTTTCAGAATTACTATTATAAGAGTTTAAATAACCTTAGCAGGACGCATTATAGCACTAAGCTGATTTGATCGAAAGCTGCTATAGTCAGCAGATGTCTATCAACACATGACGATTAGAAATGATTGATTGGCGATAGGATCTCCGCTACGGTGTCCACAGGTGGTCCCACTGCATGTTTGCTTGTTTGCACATGGATACCCAAATAGATGTCGATCATCACGACGAGACATGACTGACGTCTAACGAATGAATGTTTTGTATATAAACATAATTTACTTATTAATAAACTCGGGTGGCTTGCCTGCTACCTCCGAATTGATCTGACGACATGGGTGACTTATTCCTTCTCTTCGATCAATGTGGCTTCGAAGTTCTTCCAACGTTATTACAAAAACAATCAATAAAAATCGCGGAGCCATTATTATCATTACATGAAGTTATAGGAAAAGGAGCTTTTCTTGCCTTTGTGTACGCTTTCTTAAGACCTAATTGGTTTAAGATATTTAAGAGCAATAGGTTTGACTAGAATAATGGATTTTTAATGGGGAAATTATTCTCATCACAGATTTACATTTATGTGCATTTTTCAAAATTAGTTCAAATATTTCAAGTCGGGAAGACTTATGGACGAATTGGTACCAATAAACGCTTTTGTGAAAGAAGTATTTTTGGCATTGAAGCACTATTCGGAAGAAATATGTTGAAGTGATTAAAATTCATTAATACTTTAACTGTATATGGTAAAAAAATTTTCAAATGGAACACTGAATGCTTAATGAAATTAATTTTATATCCAATCTTTATAACGGCACACAAGTTAAATCCGGGTAAGTGCTTTTCAACGTTCATGCTATTCAGGCGAGTGTCATAAAAGTCTCCCGGACGAGAAACTCGATTTCTCCCACCCGCTTATTAACGACTTTTAACAAGTGCAGTTAGCCATTTCTTTCACTAGGAGTGCGTCGATGGGCATGGACCCCGTGAGCTCTAACTCCGCAGACGAGCCTGTAAACCGCTGCACCACCTTTAACGATTTCTTCCGGATAGCTTTTGTATTGGTTAAAATTCCCAAACCCGAATGTTCTGCTCACTATCTATGCCCTCCCTCCCCTTCTTTTAATCGCAAGTATTTCAACTTTTTATATCTTTATATAATTTTCCAAATGCCTCCTTTCTATATTATGTCTGGGTGAAGATAGCAAAAAAGTAGAAATAATTAACGCTCATAACTTGCATAATCTTCAAATGCACCGATAAGTAGTAATATATAAATGTAAAATTCAGGGAAATTTAAATTTTTTCAGGAAGAGGCATCGAGTTATTTCCAATTTCTGCACCAGTATCCTACCTAGTGCTTCAAATTTTGGAACTCCAAAGTGGCAAATTATTTGCGAATATAATTTGTTTTAATTTTATATTACCGAGAAATGAGACCCTATTTCTGTATCTTCTAGTACCCTAGTTACCTGACGGGCTCGAAAGAGCTGTGTTCTGTTTAGCAACATTGCAAAATTAATGGGCGTCTATTTTGACACCATTTCGTTATTTGCCTATTCAACTTTAAACAAGCGTAATCGGATGAACATTTTAACGTTAGTTTATTAAATATGTGGAAGAATTTTATAGGAAAAAACTGGCCTTGAACTTTTTGTTATAAACATAAATTTAAGATCGCCCATTTTATCCATTAAAAGTTTGCTATTCCTCATATCTATGACGTGCAAAACATTTTCCTCAATGATAAGTTCAGGTAGATCAAGCAAAAGTATAGAGTAATATTTATTACATCAAGTTTCAAATTGAAATGCTCTTTGATCATAAGAATACTTAATTTGTTGATCGCGCCACTTTGCAACATTTAAGTTTCCAGATGATTAAATTAATATTTTTGACGTAATTTAAATTGCACACACATCTGCAGTAAAGTTTGAATCGATTTTAATGAAATTAATTATGAAATAATATTATTGAAGTTACATGCGTTCGATTCAAAATTTTGAGAGCTTTATGAGATGGAACCGAATCTTGTTGAAAGACCTAGGGTCCTCCTTTATTGGCCACGCTGTCTATCCAAGGCGGATTAACAACGATGCTTTGAAGAGTCTCCATATGGACACCTGAATCTGCATCTGCACCGACTCTAAGATCCTGCGTAAAAAACCGAAGAGTCGTGATGTGCCCCTCCTCACTGCTAACAACACCGAAGACCATCACCCTTACCGGAAATTTCGTACGCATGTATAACAGTTGGAACTTCAGTGAGGTCCGCCCGCACATAGCCAGCCATCTATCATTTCTTCAATTGACTTTTCATTCTGACGGAAGTTGCTTTCGTCAGAGGAAAGCCAAAGACACTCCTGTTCTTCTGAGTGCTTCAGTTTGTTTAAATACGATTCTCTTGAGTTGTTTTTGTCCTCATAAACTGACGATCTCACTTAAGAACGTATGAGATTCGTATCCTTGGTCCTGATGAACAACATTCCTTACATATTGTTGTTCCATCAGACACTCGAAGATCTTTGGCAAGATGTCGCGCATTGACTCCCCAGGATTTTAGTCCATCATGCCCCGCCAAGCACTCTTGCCAAGTGAGTGAGTGAGTACTGTGTTTCATTTTTATAAACACTATTACAGCTTGTCCTTTCATTTCATTATTTATAGTAGTATCTGCCATGAAATCTTCTGATAAAAAAAACATTAATTATGATTATCGGAATAGTTTAAATTACAAAATATAAATGTCCTCAATTACCCTACGCTCCCTGTATATTTAACCTTTATAAGTATAGTAAGTTTTAAATCAGAATAAAATTGAGTTATTACTTCCTATTATATACCATGTATTTAAAATAAAGAATCCATTAAAGTGTATTTGAGGTTAATTTAAAGTGTCAAATCATAATTTTCCAAATTCGAATATTGAAATTCAAACGATTTATGAAAATGACATACTTCTTTTGCTGAAAGTTGGTTAAGCATATAAAAACCATGGAATACATTCAGAGTTGTATTTTCAGCCAATCTTAGTCTTTAAGAAATAAAGAATATTTAGATTCTATTAAGAAAGGCATAAGTAACATTTGAAATAGGCTTAGAAATAATATTCTGGAGGAATTTTAAGAGGAACCTTTCTGTCATTACGTTTGTTTACCAACCTAAAACAGAATGGTTGACTGTTTACACCGATGAGAACTGATGTTGTGATCTCCGACTTAGTAAAAGTGTGCCCTGTCCACAGAGCTATCGGCGCACATATCTGTAGTGGATAGACAATTTACATTTTTCTCGATTGAAAATTTTCTCTCGGTTCTCTTTTCTGCATGTGGTTTTAGGAGCCCTGCTGTCTCACCCGTTGTGATCACCCAAACCTGGCCTCGAAACTCCCTACCATTCTACATGTCGTGATCACTGATCGAGGACATACGTACGACCTGGGACTTCCCGTCGCTAAACTCGTCGTGATCACGCTTCAATGATCCACGTACGACTTAAGACGCTCTATTGAGTGCTAAATGAACTTAATATTCTCACTTTGGAAAATACGCACTTCATCAGTGGCCTGCATCCCCCATACTCTCGTGGTTCCTTGTCCTCCTCTCTATTCCGTTCACATAGCGAAAACTAGCAGAAAATGAAAGGCATAGCCTGAAGAATAACTTGGGTAAACACCAGACACCTAGCCGCTTGCCTATTCTACTAAACATCTTTACAAATATATTTTTGGATATTTATTTCAGTAAAGTAAAAATCCGCTAGATCATATTTAATATCAGAAAGGGCTGGATATTTCATCTGATTTTCAATATTGTCAAACTGAATGCTACGGGACAAATATATATCTAAGTAAATTGGAAAATTTATTTTAAATACTTAATTTAATTTAATATTTTCAACTGACCCGAATAGGAGAACATCCAGATTTTCAGATGCCTTGCAAAGGTGAGATTTAGAGCCTGACTGATTAAGACTTACAAGAAGAAAAAGATAATTTATTCTTTGGAATATTAAACAAAGAGATATTTTACATGTAAGTAAATCAGAAAGACATTTTGCCCATAATGATAACCCAGAGTTGTCACCTGAAAACAATTCATAACTGCTATGCAATTTTGAGATAGAATCAAATATATTTCTTACGTGAGCATTCAATTTTACCAACAAAATGCATCATTAGCCAGACTGAACTCTTTCGAAACGTCGAAGGTATGAACTTGTTACTCGAGGTAAGACAGACAGACCGACTGGGTAGCAACCAAATGCATTTTAATTATTTTGCTAAAGAACAGTAAAAGAACTTTGGAACAAATTCCTAGAATAAATATATTTATTTATTTGTATATGAAGAAACCGCATAGTAATTTCAAAGCGTATCAAATACAGATATCACTTTTTAAATTGGCAAGAAATTAAAATATATTCCCAAAAAAATAACTTTTCCGGGGGAAATACATGCTTTCTACGTAAACATTTGAAAATAGCAAAATAACTTTTATTTATTTCCGATATACGCACGACCTTCCCGGGATTGCATTTACACTTTCACTGCCGCATGCTAACTGTTTATTATTATATTTTTTTGGATGGGCATACAATAGTGAAAGTCTCTTTTCCACAATATTTATCAAAGTTGTTACTAATCCCTGAGATCTAACCTATCTTGTCCTCACAGTGACACCTAACTCTGCGGTAACCCCAAGTTTCTGCAGCCATATCTTGTGTCCTTGTGACTTCAAATGAGCGTTACTTAATCCTGCAATGTCCTCAAGTTCTTCGTAGCGATGTTCCTTTTATTTGAAATGATATAAAAACCTATTATATAAACCTGCCTAAAAAAGGCTACCCACTCCTAAGTCTCTCTCCCTTAATATTTCGAATCGTCATCGTGGTTATCCAATAAAACTTCAGTCTGCACAACTCCTGTGTTTTACTTTTTGAACTGTCGATTGCTGTTGTTACTGCCAGCTCTATTGGCTACCTCTACATACCCCTGCATTTATTCAATCTTCATATTTCACAGGAAATCAATAAATTTTTATTCGATTCAATTTATTCGATTTATTTAAAATTTTCTTCAGAAACTTCATCCGGGAATTATCGGTATGATTACCATTTTTCTTACAAATTGTCTCTTTTCTCTCCCCCTTCACTGTGATAGTTCAGCATATCACTTAACAAATCGAACCTAACTCTTTCGAATCGGCAAGGGTTGTCGAATCCCGTTAGTCTTTAAGCTTATTAGATTTTAATCCATTCCAATTATAATAGTAACTTTACTTGGGTTTAATGCTACATTTTATACTCTAACCTTCAGAATTATTCTGATTTACCTTTAATGGCTTCAATTTAGAAACAAAGCAGAAGTCGAAATCGATTGGTGAAGAACTGCTATGCACAAATAACCCCTTTTCAACTTGTTATTATCGTATGATGAGGTTGTGGGAGTAAATTAGGCAAAGCCAAAAGCTGAGAAAAACGGCGATAGGTAGCTTAACTATTTTTTTTTAAATTTCGCTATTCAAGCAATTAAATCACCATCACAAAGGCTCTTGAATAGAAGATTTATCATTTTTAACATATTTCCATTTTTAAGAGTTTTAAAACGGTTTTACCTATTCCAATTTGTAGTAGATCTATGTACAGAAGGTAATGCATGTATTTGGAAGTACAGTGTGTTAATAAGTTCATTTAAATGAAGATCATATCAAGCATACGAAATAGATAATAGGATGTATAGCTTTCAAATTGTAGTAAATTGAAGAAAAGGCCTTACTCTAGTTTTCTCAATTTCGGTATACTTTCCATTTTTCAGTTGTAATGCTTAGTCCAGTGGAACATATTCTTCGGGAAAAATTATTTTTTATTTTGTCCAATAAATTTGAATTTGGTATATATATGAAAGCACAAAAAAGATAAGAAGAGAGATTGCATGGCCAATTTCTTGTTTATACGCTTGCAATATCTGACATAAAGATTCTTAAGATAATAAAATTCTCCAGCGTTCGAGTAATGGTCAATTCTACTACCGAATGGTAAATTATATTCATTTGTTAAACCAGATAATATTTTAGTAACTTAGACGAAAAGATGGTTGGATGAAGAGCGGTCTTATTTTCAGGTGCTTCTGCACCATGAAGGGAGGCGAAATATTCTTCATAGACTTCTATAAGTTTTAATTTATATAAAAAAATATTATATCTGTTGGCTGCTTATCCATTTCTTGTTTTCAACTGTTGTCTTTTAGGAATTACGTAAAAGACACAAAAGGCCAATTGAAATATATCTTATCTAGACCATGTCGTATATTGTAGAAGTCAGGGTGACTCTATTGAGGTGCCTGGGTATCACAACAGCCAACCTATTTTACTAACTGCTTAAAAGAATAATTCATGTTTAAGTCCTAAATTTACCTATTCTAGCTCTTAGTTAGGACTAACATATCCGTTTAACTATTATTTATCTTCTGCTAAAACGTCACCTAACTTTACAATTTTGAGCGGTCTGAAAATACTACGACGCATTTTATTTCACATAAACGAAGTTGTAACTTAAAGTGACTTTCTCATTAAATCGAACATAATTGAGATCTAAATTTAAACTCTTCCTAACTAATCTTATTGCCTAAGATTTTCATTTGCAATTTTTAAAATGGATATGGTCTAGATGTAGAGATGTATTGCTGGCCAAATAAAAAGAGAAAAAAGCATGTGATATTTCAACAATTTTTGTCTTGAAGATGTAAGCTATCTATTGACTTCTGTTCCTTACAGCCTTAATTTGATAAGGTTGAGAAAGTTATATTAATTTAAACCCTAATTTTTATTTTTAATCTATCCAACTATCATTATAACTTTTTATAAAAAAGGAAGCTTTGGATCTATAACTTTTCAAGGTTATAGAATCGTATATTAACATGGTAACTATAGAATATTTAAATGATTTTGCAGGTAGCGCTTTCTAAGAAATTGAATTAACCAACAAGATCGATAAGGTCTGTCAAAGTTGTATTTATTTTTCTGTCCTAACATTTATTTAACTACCCTACAAAAGAAATATAAGATCTATGTAGAAAAAGGACTGAACCTGATGCAAAATTAGTAACACTGCCCATGGCATGAACTCAGAAAATATAATATCAGAAAGTACTTTAACACGGCACGAAAAGATAAAGATACCAACTTAAATTGCATAGCAAGAACTATTCAAGCACGCAAGTTGACAGTAAAAATTGTTTAAATTTAAGCATAAATTAATTTATGATCTCCAAAAATAGAACGGTTACATGAAATGAAAGATCAGAAAAATCATTAATTATTCGATAACAATTTTATTTATCAATTAAAAATGCGAAATCAAAACAAATCATAAAAAAGGGAATATCACGAAACAGTTACAATTTGACTAGTTAAGGGATAATGAAGGAGATAGTTTACTCCAAGGAATGCTGATCGGACACCCTTCAACTTCGACAACTATATCTCGGAAGAGTTCCCAGATTCTTGGATCCATCACACAAAGTGTACCACCACCTCTCGAAAACTGACTTTCCTAAAATACAAGAAGGATTAAGGACATCACCACAATTTATTCTCCAAACAAGCTGATTAAATGAAAGAGAAATGTACAAAAATATCAGAAGAATTAGGAATGATAATTTAGAGATCAGAAAGGTGGTCAAGGAGTCCATTAGTGTCCTTACTCGAAGTATTCATTAATCATGTATAGGAGGTGTGGTCTAAATAAATCTTTATTAAAGTATACCATATACTAAATTATAAGATGCCTGAAAGATGAGAATAAGACCCAAGAAACGAGGATGATGTGAGGCAACCGTCTTGCTCATGACCTTAAATTTCCATTAAATACGATCCTATTAAGATGAATATATGGCCTGATTAATTCAAAGTTTCCATATTTGATTGATCGATCACGATATGTATGTGTCCCATTGGTGCAGGAGGGTTGTGGGCCACTTCTAACATGCTTTTTTGTAGCTTAAACATGTAAAAAAATTCAGAAGCGATCGCATTACCCTATATACTAGGTTCAAATACCTTAATAATTCTCACAAGTTCAATGTCTGGATTGTAAAGATAAGGGCAAGTAAGACTGCCTTCAATGCATACAGAGAATCATTGCATATTAAGGAGAAAATATGACGGGAATAAATTTTGAAGAAATTCAACAAAAAATTTTATTTTCATAAAATGTCATTAAGGAAGAAGATCTATGATGCTGAGGATTTTCCTGTGAATATCCAGTTGTAAACAAAAGATATAGTGATAGGAAGAACATACAGAGATAATTACCAGTTTTTAAAATTGGTTTCTTAATTTTTAGCAATAGGAAAATGTGTAAATTAAACATGTTTTGTCATATAACAGAAGGACGCCAACTCATAATAGATTAATTCATTATATCTGACAATAACAATTTGATATGGTAATTAAGAAAATTATTTAGATGTTTAGAAATGTGCATTGGTTAATTATCAAATTACTTTTAAATTAGCATAATTTTAAAAAATCAGGCTTAATGTTAAAATTTCGAAAATTCTAGATCAAAAATATTTTGACAGTGTCTTAAAAAACACAATGTAAAAAATATTCAATAAATAAAGCGAGAATGTTAAATTTTTTCCGTGTCTATGATGCAAAATTGAGAAAAAAATAAATAATTTTTTCGCGGATAAAATTAGCCACGTGGTTAATATTAAGAGAAAAACTACTCCTTACACTTATTTTGGTTAGGCTTTTAAGTGCAGAGAGAATAGTATTATATAGTTATCACATATTTTACTATCTAAAAAGCCTTACAATTAATATGAACTTATGAAAATGCCAACATCCATAAATTAAAACTCCTTTTGTTGATAGAATAATTCTAACTGTAGTGGTCTGATGTCAGATGTGCTGGAAGCGTTCAAGTTTAGCACGAACGTTTACGTTTGTTCGCCTTGCACATGATTTGTCCCTCTAAAACAGTTTAATTTTGCCTTCCGTTATGCATGTGAGATAAAGTACTAAGCTATCGACATGATAATTTTGCATCGAGTCAGGTTAGCAAGAAGTGGTTCAGAATTCCTCAGTTCATATTAAATGATTCAAAAAACCCTATAATGACTTACTATGACAAGTCCATTTACTTAAAGATTATATGGAATATACGAATTGGAAAAAAGGGTGGATAGCTTACAAATTCCAGTATAAAGAAGAGAGCTCTGCGAGGCCTTTTATTAGTTATTTTCCATTTTGATATTCTTCTTCATCTTTGATTTGTAATGTTTAGTTCTGAAATTTATATTCAAGAAAATACTTTTCTTTATTTCATTGAACTGCCTTACATTTAGAATAATTTTATGAAAGTACACTCCCGGCAATGTGAAAAATAAGAGTGGCTGCATGGCCAAATTCTTTATTATATGCTTGTATTCAATTAACTTATTATTATCATGCTTTAAAAGGAAAATGAGTTTAATTTAAGTAAAATTCAGCCTGAATATTGCTCTAACTGGTTTGTACATCGTCATTATTCATTCATAAAATTATAATTGGTGGAGAATAATGGGGACCCAAAGGACTTTAAATATAACACTAGATCGAAGGATCGAATATGGATTAGAGGTACTACCTTAGTTCACTTGTCAGCAATTCCTAATCAATTATATGAACAGATGAACGAAATGCATCCTTTCCATTTTATTTGAAAATAAAAACTGTAAATATCTGCTAGTGATTCAAAGTTATTTACCTTTGAACTTGATACGGGATCGTGTTTGCAATAAAAAGTAATTCATAAATAACCATTTCGAGAATCCCTCATTGATTATTACAATGCAAAGCCATTCTAATTTTAAAATTTCTTTTATTCACCAAAGTAGTCGAGAAGTTACGTTTCAGATGCTATTTTTAACATATTCCGCGCATTTACAAATAAAGATCCACGATTCGCATCACTCTTATCTAGCTGAGACAGGCGATTGTGGAAAGATTTCAAACTCTACTCTAATTGAATTTTATCTTAACACCAGAAGTGACAATTACAATACAAAAATAAGCAATAAAAACACCTTTCCATTGACTTAGTTGGGACAAAAGCTCTTTATTAATGATATGTGGAGGAGATATAAAACTGGGAGAACGGAAACAGTCCAGATAACCGTAGACATATTCAGAATAACTACCAGTTAACGATGTTAATAAAATTAGAACAAAAACATAGTTATTGGAGATTTATCCCAGACTCAATTATTACAATGGAGTAAGAAAAAAATTCTTAAAGATAGAAAAAATCATACCAATTTTCGATCCGATTGCCGTTTCGTGCAAAGGCAAAGGAAATTTTTTCAAACTGTGAATTCAATGATATTCCACATGAATATGCTTCAAAGGAAGCTTCAAAATCTTTTAATATTTTATCATTTTACAATGAGTAATTACTAATTACGGATCTCGTGAGGAACATGTTTATTATGTCTAGTACAAATACATCGACTACGGAACTCTGTTAATTTACACTTTTAGCTATCCCATCTCAGACTGTGAATGACCAAATATCATGTTAGACCATTTTGCCTTTTCAACCATTGGAAGAAAAAAAACGAATTTAAATAACCAGACCAACCATCACAATTAGAATTGCAGAGAAGCATTTGCTGCCATACCGAAGATGATTCATGAAATTTGAATTTGAGTATGTTAGCTACTACTTAGTAAGCATTGTACAACCCGAGTCCAAAAATCATATGAAGTAAGGATTTGTGATAACTTGATGTTGATCTTAGCACTTTTATCACCCTCTATCACATATTAAAATTTCTGTCAACAGATTTCACAGAGTTAAAATTCATAATCCTTTTTGTTATACCCCCGGTAATAGTACTAATAACGGTTAACTAATTTATCTGAAAAATTACGTTGCTATTACAACGTCGAGTACAACAACTATCGCTATTCAAAAACCATAGCGATAAATTTCCGAAACTCACCAAAGTGAACTCTCCAAAACTAATATTTTGCAGACAGAAAACAATTTACACCTCTATGATTGAGAAGCCTGCGACTTGAGAACCATTTTGGTAGAGATTATCATTTTATCTAAATTCTGTGATCATTAAAAGTGTTTTGATTTTGTTTCGGTCCCGTACCACCTACCTTTGCAGACATGCACGTTATAAAAATCCACTAACACACTGTGTTTTTCTTATATTTATTTAACACTTGTTACTGTATCTACCATTAAACGTAGTCCAAAAAGATCCAAACATGCATTATTTTAATTTCCCATGTAGTTTCAGAGAGTAAAATAATCTGTAATGAAGAATGCATTTATTTCAAATGAAAGTGAGACGTAAGACCCTCCTTAAGTGGACACAGGATAAAAATAAGAGTAGAGGCAGATACTTAGATTCATTAAAGTGAAAAAGAGGATTACTATGCTTCCATTTAAAAACAAAAATAAATTAGCTGCGTAGATCTCAAAACAATGATTACGTCTGGATGATTGACCGAAAAAGCGGAGTATATAAATTATTGAAGACGAAATGATAAACTTACCGATCTATTAATATCCCCAAAGCAGGTCCACTTGTCACCCTCTTCGTTCGCAGACACCGTCCATTTAGAGTGATCTTGCGTTGACTTGAACTTTACTTTCATCGACTTGGGCCATTCAAGTTTTTCGATATTTTTCACCTTAATCGAAGAAATATTATATAAGTCAATGCTGTAGATAAAGCCAAACTTATGCAAGAAACGAAATAACAAAGAGGAGCCTTCTTATCCAAGAATTGTAGATAATGATAAAGGAATTTTTTAATCAGATGTGTTTAAAGATGTCAACCCTCCTAAAAATCTTTTCAAATTGCGGGTTAACGCTAACACGACAAGATTCTTATTTTGTGGATGAAAAATCTTGAGTGTAAAATAACATACGATTAAAGGCTATCAACACGCATTAAGATAGTCTAACTAATTCCGTGAATTAGGTTCGCTTGCAGCAGTCTAAACCTTGACAAAGTGACCATCCTTAAAACTGATTTGATTTCTCGAACCCCGAATTTTGATATCAATTCCCCCTACAATGAATAAATATCCGTACAAGATCATACGGAAAAATTTAAGTGCACCGTTTCTATGATTTATTCTAGCCCACTTGGCTCTACAGCCTGTTGTTCAAAACCCCTACAATGCATACTGCTAGAGTAGAGTGATGTCTTGGAGACTTCTCGGCAAAAGACTGTTACCCTGTAACCCTCCATGTCAGCCAGACTCAACCAATGCAGTTAGTCATTCCGCACACCTAGAATTTACTCATTATGACATTCCATAACAAATTGCAGTTTGAACAATATCTGAGACATATCTCAAGTATTGAGTCTGTTAAATATCAAAATGCTTTATAAATAGCTGCTATTCTTGACTATAGCAACTTTTTTCGCTTTCCAATGAGTTAAGGTCTTAAAATGAATTCTTCTGATATCTGTGGCAGGAAATCTGAGGGTTAAACCTAATATTTAAGCATTATTAAGGCGATTTTTGAGAGAATTTTTAAAATATAATTTACTAAACATTATAAGATATTCAAATGTGACATTCAACATGGATGCATAAAATGAAGCATAATATAAACACAGTATATTAGCATCATATGTGAAAGTAATGACCTATAAACACATTTTTCCACTAAAATACACACAAGATCATATGAAAACCGTTCGATTTCGAAACTAAAAATTTTCGGGACATTTTGAAATTATCTGAGAGAACTCTGTTTGCTAGCTAGGAGAAAATATATAAAGATCAAGCAGATTTACCCAGTATTCGGTAGTGCAATTTGATGGAAGGTTTGATGCTGTATGTCGCCAGGTCTCAGCGAAAAGTGGAACTTTCAAATTAGGAGCAACCAAATCCGAATATAAATCTAAAATTAACTGAATAAATAATGAAAAGAATATAATGTGCATATAGCATAGTCATTTTTAAATGCCATAATATGTTAAAAGTAATAAAATAAAACGAATATTTCTGCCATACCTTGGTGGAACTTGCGCGATTTAGTAAATAGTCGAAGAACTAAGTCGCTTTCCGTTGCATTGAGGGATGATGACAAAAACAAACTGGCATTTTTTTCTGGCTTGTGATTAAAAGCATCTTTCAGCTTCGGAATCAATTCTGCAATTGATTCGGGGAGCTGGAAGCTCTGGATAAGAGGGCGACTTATGACAAGATGATCAGCTTAAAAGTAAAATAAAAAATAAGTATCAATTTATAACTAATTTGATAGAGGATCAGTGATAAATATACCTATGGTTTCCAGAGAAGAATAGTTTAGTGTTACGCAGAAAAAGTGCTGAGCATACTCCTTGCTAGTCTCAGGATACACAAACTGATTCGGTTTCATTGAGAGTTTTGGGACACTGTGAATTAGCCAGAAACCTCGATCATTATCGGGGAAGGCCAAAAGACCTAAAATATAAACTTTAAACTACCAAAATACCATTATGCTGTAAAATTATGAGATAAGTTATCCATGAACTAACCTTTCATATGGCCATACCATACGTCACTTTTAGACACTTTATCAGGAACTTCGTCGTTATACATGCCAAAGACAAAATCCTTATTTGTGTCATTAAACACTTGATCAAAAGTGTATTTTAGAAACCCATCATATCTCAGATCACCATTGGTTGAATACCAGTTGGGTTGATCAGGTTTTGCTAAACCGTATGAAAATCCATCTGGAAATTTGTAAGCAATTAACCTAGAAGCCTAATCATGGTTGATATTTTTTATCTTACCAGTCAACCACGTTATTATTTTCATCTCGACAGCCAAAAGTGTTATTGGCTAAGGCTGAACAGAAAAGTGTATATAAAATCAAAAAAATCCTTGAGAATTTTACCACCTAAAAATATCGGGAAGAAAATGACATAAGCCCACTAAATTGCCCGCTGTAGATTCAATACTCTCTTTCAAAAAAGACAAATCATTAGACAAATTCTTAATTGAAAAATTTTTAATAATATATTTTTATTTCCAAATATAAAAAAGAAATATAAGATAATACAACAAACCAAACACTGCGGCATCATAAAATGACCTTGAAATGAATATTACTGAGTGCATTTTAAATTGCAATGTTTACTCATATAACTGTAAATTATTTCGCTTCATCGGGCTAAATCAATATTTTTAAAGCAATATTCTAGTGTATGGATTCCTGAAATTATTACTTGTATCAATCTTTAGTTATTTTAGATTTTATTATTAATCATTCGTTGCATTCACTAGAGATTACTGGTTACGTTGTTGTATGATCGTAGTTTTAGAGCAAACACCTGCGGGTGTAAAGCGCCAGAGGTAGATTTTTACAACAACTTATACTTACACAAATGATGATTACTTATGTAAATTAAAACTCGACGTTTTACTTTTTTTGAGAAGATTAAAAGAACTGCCCAAAAAGATGTTATATTTGTGCTTTTTATAAAATCGATTAACCACATTTAACCTCTTCATCTATGTCTGATGATAAAACGTCAGAAAAATAATATTGTATGTGGTCATATCACTTTTAAACTTCTGAGATTTACATCATACCCCTGTGTTGTCATTTTGACTGCCTTTGTTCAGTAAGACTTCGGACTTTGGAATAAAATTGAGTTTCACTATTTTCCCTGATTTGAGGAGACCAAAGCAACATTTGGAGAAAGTTCAGAGAATTGCCTGATTTAGTTCAGTTAAAAATTCTAATAATTTTACATAAAAAATAAACTGAAATATAAGCATTGTAAAGCGACCTCGCTTGAAAAGATATGCTTTTAAATATTTCACCATTTATTACCATATTGAATTGGAAAAAGAAAATGTCACTAATTCATGTTCCGATGTTGATCATAAATTTAAAACTCACATGCAATTGTTTTTTAAATTGAAGGACTACAAAAAAGGGGCAAATTGATTTAGCATCTTATAAAAAGCACCGAAGCAATCACAGTTCTTTTGAAACCTTCCAGTAAATATATGCTCTTTAATTGATGCATTGATGTAGCGAATGGCCATTATTTTTAAAAACAAAATATTTAATTCCGCGTTTGTTTTCTTTTGGTTTAATATTAGGTCAATGCAAGATCTTACATCCGGGATGAGGGAAAACACTAGCAACTGAACCAATGAATACGAATTCATTTATCCAAATTTTGCAAAAAAACCGCAAATGAGAATTAAGAAATCAATTGCAACTTATTATTAGCGGTTACGGAATGTTTAAGTGTAAGATAATTTTTTTTATTTCTACGTTGATACACGACGGAATGAAAAAATTAACGCTAATCATTGATTCAACCAAATTTCAATATTGATATTGCGTTTTGGGCCAGATCGTTAAATTCAAACATGTTATCCGGAGATATGTAGATGGAATTATATTGAGACTCACTGTTTATGCTTAAATTTATGGGAAACATACCCCGAAAACAGCCCGAGTTGAACCTGACTTGAATAGACACCTTCACGTCTTCTGCCTTAGAGTATATTGAGGCTGGCATTTTAGCGACTTTGCGTTATTTGCTCGTTAGCGGTTAAGTGCTAATTGTGTCTCACAACGGGCTTCATAGATAAGCTGCATTCTTATTTTTATTTCAACTAAAACTCACCAATTATCCGCCAATGCCGTTTTGCAGTGAGTCATTTCACCCCCAAAAATGCATTTTAATAAAATGTACGAATAGTCATATGGACAGGACTTCATCAACTTTGAGGGTACTAATGGAAGTTCGATAAATAGGAAGAAACACTGAAAAGTGAATCATATCTTGTGGAGATAAGCTCTAATAGGTTACAATACTTTATTTGTTTCGCCTTGTTTACACTCTATCTCATAAAAAGATAAGATAATATGCTTCAAGAATATAACTGACACCCAAGATATTCACAGGATCTGAATTTGACTTCCTAGTGGGTCTAGCCTTTCGTCTATCTAAGGTTACTCTATCTTTTACGCGAATTTCATTGCGTTTTCATGCAGTTCCATTTTCTGCAAATTTAAGCCCCATAAAATTCCGAATCGCTGTTTTCGTACTTTTATTCAACTCTACCTAGTATGTTCCTTATATTTCGTTTATTGTAAATGATAATACAATTTAGAAAAACTAACACTTTTCCTGCACTAGCCGTTAAATATAACACCGTTGATAAATCCTAACATACCTTAATGATAATAAGGTAAAATTAAGCCAAACAAAATACCAATTCCTCAGTGAAATATTTTGCACATGACGCAAATCAAGAATTCTAAAGATAATTTACCCAACATGTCAAAAAATCAGAGGAGTAATATCTTCTATTACATATATTGTCGTCATTACGTATCACAGCCGTCGACATGCGTAGAAAATAGTGAAATTAGATAGAAAGAGGAAGAAAAAAGGGGTTAGGGATGAAGGAGGACATCATTATCTAACTATCAGTAGGTTTCTCCGGAATTCTAACAGTCGCAGAATCAATATTACTTATGAGAGGCCTTCTATCCTCATCCACTATAATTGGAGCAATCGGAGCCACTTGTTTCGGTGGTGGCAGCATGCTATACATCGCCGTCGCTCCAATAACCAGTATATTTCCCAGTACAAGGTGAATTGTCAAGGGAGTATTGAATATCAAAACTGATGCCACCAATGTAAGCACAATAGCTACAGAAGTAGCGAATGTTTTGAGGACGTTATCAGCATATCGCACGGCCGCTGCCACCAGTAGACCACCGAGAGATTGGAGTAAAATAACAAACCATACAGACATGTCATAACCGAAGAAGAATCCATGTTCAACAATGACTTTATTTTCCTGAATGAAAGCTTGGGCTATGCTAGCAACAATACCATAGATTGAGAGTTGAATGTTGCGTAGAACGATGGTCTTTTGAGTGGATTTGAGCATGAGTTCAAAGAATACACCAGAAAAGCCAGAGAGAAAGCAAGCCACGAAAACGCAAATGAACCCATATATGGGAATTTGATCAGGTTCACCGGCAACGGGAGTCTTGGCGATATTTTGGGGGTCAATTTGAGCTGTTATAACGCCGACAAAGAGAAGGGAGAGAGCGATCCAATGTTTGAAGGTGAGAACGCGGTGAAGAATAAGACGGAAGAATATGACAGTGGTGAAAACTTTCATTTGATATGTTACCTAGTAGATTAAAAAAACGCCCCAAAATTAAGACGAAAAATTTCTCTAGTTTATGCCAACTAACGGCTCTGTAATTCTAACGATGGAAGTGGCACCCATTTAATCCTTCAAACTTGCTCAATTCTGACGAAAGGCCTCTTCTGTAATCAGACAAATTTGAACTGAATGAGAGTAAGAAGACAAAAATGAATGCTAATATTCGCTTTTGAAAACCAACATCTACGACGTTATCGTCCACATGTCTTAACAGCTAAGTTTCGAACAAACGCTCTTTAAATCTCTCAGACAGTAGAGTTACTTTAAGAATTTAACGAAGTTACGATAAAGCTATCGTTTTACAAAGCTAATGATCCTCTTAAGGCTGGCAGAATGCAACACCTTTTCTCAAAATCAGAAGAATAAGAACTGAAATGGAGCACCACCAATGGATAGTAGTAGAGGAATGAGAGAGGAGTAGGTAGAGTAGTAGGCAAAGAGAGAGAAAAAGAGCAGGAAACAGAAGAGTATGGTATGAATGTCTAGTTAGCACGTTTGGACGTGAAGGGAGGTGCAAAAGTTAAATAAGGTTAACTTAGAGGGGTAGCCCGGATTTTTTTTGAGTCACTCTGTGGCCTTTCAGGATAGTAATTTTCAGACCTCCATTAGTATTGTATTATCTATGCAAATGATTTGACTTATTACAGCGAGTTCAGTTTATAGTGCATAATAGTAACCGAATGCACTTTGATCAAAGAAAAGCCAAAATCAAATGAGAAAGTCCAAAGCAGGAAAAGTAGATTTTCATGAAGTAAAAGAAGTGAGCACATGGAAAATTTAAACAGATGTCATGTAATCGCCCATTGTCGATCTTTGGGCGTGTTTAAACAAAAATGCCCGGTTGCTAAAATCTATTTAGGCATGAACTTATAAGACTGTGAAAGGTCAAAACACCTTCCAAGAACAATAATACTAATGACAGTAAGCTTGGCTTGCCAACAGTCCCTCAACCCACCAAACGTTATTCAACAATTTATCTATTGGTTTTAGATGCAACTGCATTTAAACATAATTGCTCAGTCTCTGAATAGATTAGAAAATATATAAATAGACAAGAATTCACTAGACTGTGAAAGATCCGATTTCTGATAAACTTGCCATGTCTTTCAGCCCACCGAATGCACACTTTTTTAACGTAATATCTGAGTAGAATATACTATTGAAAAGGAGCGGTTAAGAAAACAAGGACTCACTTGAAAGACACTTGGATTGAGATGCGAGACAGCAATATAGACGAGGTTATTTTGGACAGCATAGATGACACCAGGGACACCAATAAGCAGATTATCCCGCCAATCGGTGAGAAGGTTCGTGTGAATGTTCGAAAAAAAGCCTCGAATGCTTCCCTTCTCCTCCACAAGCCACACCAGCCCTACACAGACAATGAACTTGACTACTTCACTCATTGTCACAGCGGTGGAGGCGATAAACATGTCACCGGGTCGAGACCGCACATAACGGGACATCAATACCACCACGACGTTCTGGAGGGTCAGGAAGACCAGCGAGGCGCACTTCATGTAATGACCGTCTGAAAGGCAAAAAAATAAACAATTAAAATCAAATGTATCCGAGGGTGGAATATTTTCAGATAGGGAATTTAGAATGAAAATATGCATCGTCGATACACCTGATTTAAGGAAAATGGTTCACTCAGGAGTTTTACGCCAAAATGAGTTTTTAATCGTCCTAAATTATTCTTCATCATGAACTTGTATTGATCTGGAATACTGCAAAACCTGAAACTTCTATTTTTATCCCTCCTCCACACCACTCTCCAAACACGGCATAGTTGAAAAACTCTCATCTGACTATCCATCTTCTTCAAAAAACTGTACAAACCTACTTTGCATTTGGGCGCTTCAAAACAACCGACCTATCTACCTCTCCTCTATTTCATTTACGTGGTTTGAGTTTTTATTCCTGCTAAAGTTTGCATATCATAACCATGTCTTCGTTTCATTATGGTGTGTGGCGAAGATTGTCAAAGCCATCTTCTCTTTTCGACAGATTCACCTTAACTCAAGCGAATGTTATCAGCCATGAACTGAGAAGAACAAAATTTCCTTCTGCGATGCTGCAAACATAACATCCTCAGAAGAAAGGCTGTAAATACGAGGTAGGCGGACCAGTAACTGATCTTGTCTTCTATCCCATAAATTCGAGTCCGGACGGGTCATCAGAATCAAGGCAGTCATAAGCAATAAACAGCGATACTCTCAAAGTCGTAAACAAATTTCCCGGCTTACGGGGAGGGGAAGCATTCCGAAATTTACGAAACCAGCCTATTTTAGCCCGTAAATTTGGCCATTTTTTCATTGGATGCCCACATATAGGCATCGAAGCTGTGACTTGTCAGAAGTGGTTGTCATCCGCTACATAAATGGCGAACATTCATTCTTCCATATAAATAAGCCATTTCTAGTAGACTGCACACAAATATCAACATGAACTGTTATTTACAATACTTTGTCTGTTGTAAAAGCAACGAAAGTCTGAGTAAAAACATCTTTACTAGATCCAGTAAGTACAACAAGAAAACTTGATCTGGTTAAGGACTTCATTAACTTTAAACTGTTAAACGATTTCCTTTTTATTTTAATAATACCAAGAAAGTCGTCATTTTTCTAACACGTTTCACCACACAATGTAAGTAGAGTTATATTTTATAGCCAAGCATAATGAACAGTCATCATTTGACCTCTACTTTTATGCATAAGTGAGTTGTGCGTGTCATTAATAAGAGCCGGCGCCGGATCGAAAAAGGTACCGGAATGTGGATTTTTGATAAGGATACTATTCCTCTACCGAAGACGATAGCTGGAAAAGCACTCCTCTACCACGAATATGAAGGAATTGACATAGTAAGTCGAAGGAAGACCGGCAGTAACCCTATCACATTTGTTACGGTTATAAAAGCACAATTTTTGCTGTGTCTGAAGTGACTACAACGGTACTAGTCCTCTGTTTAGACAACATCTGTCTAAGAGTCCGCCGATTTCCGCAGTCGCTTTAACCCTCCGATCAAGCTCAGTTAATTGACTGTTGAGGGGACGACTCCAACCTCGTGAAAGTGACGGCTCACCTGAATAAAGTCCTTTGAGCAGCTTCCAACAGTGAACAACTGGACTTTGCTTACTTTGTCTGGTCTTTATAAACCACTTCCCGCATCTTCGTATACACATAAACAAGTCTCCCTCACTTCCTTGAGTTCTCTCCAACCCAAGTTCTCATTTCCCATCTTGTTATGTAGTGATGATCGAAAGAAGTTAGGAGCTCAGCTGGACTATAGCCTCTTAGATAACTAAGTTATCACTTACGTATTAAATTCTATATGTTGAACACTCGTACAGTCTCACTGTTTGTGTTCTTCGGTTATTTTAAACAAATCACCAATGAGAAATCATATTCCTTAGAAAAAAGGTACTAACAAGACTAACAAAAAGAACAATGACAGGCGAAGTCCTGTAGTATAACTATTTAATATACTAAATTAAAACTAGCGAGCGATAGCAATAACCACATGACAGTGCAAAACTGCGGTCATTACAAATTCGAACCACCGACTAACACTGATAAAATAAATTGAACGGAGTAAAAACAGCATAACCTCAAGGAGAATATATCACGTTATCAGCAATAAATAAGGGAAAGCGATGTTGTAGACGTGAGAATACCGTAATTAAAAGATAGAATTGATAAATTTCGAGGCGCTATAAACTATCAAAATCGATAAAAGTCAAAGAAGCGCAATTATAAACGCAGATGGTTAATCATTTAGTAATCAATTAAACATAGCTAGCCGAGTAGCTGTAGCGTAAATCTTTGCTCCATCTGGGAACATGGTTCAAGATCTATCAGTGCGCATCTTAAATATGTAAATGACCATCTGTCAGCAAGTCTTTAAAAAGAAGTCAGAATATCCTCCCTTAAACAAATAGGCAAGCTAGAAATCTAACATTAAGTCTTCTAGACACATCTCTCCTATCAATTTTTGCTATCGACAGATTTCCAAACACTCGTCCTTGAGGCACATATTGATAAGAAACCCGCATACTGCCACACTTCTTTTGAGTTATTCTAACCAGTAAGTTTGATCGTTACTTTTGATGAATTTTCACAGATGTTTTTAGCGTCTAACTCGACAACAGTGCGCGCTGACCGCCAGAAGTAGCTAGATTTCACGACACATTTTAAACAAACAGAAGAGCTAAAGACCGATCCTGGCTATGTGGAATCAACTTTCAGCACTTAATTGAGTCTTTCATTTGTGTAATTTCACTACTGAAAGGATACAGTCCTCGAGTATAACGATTTTATGAACTAATTATCACTGTCAATATAGGTAAAAGATAACATAATCGAATGAGAGCGCAAAGCTGAGGTCAGAGCGATTCGAATCGGGGATTAGCACCGATAAATCAAGTTAAGCGAGGCTGAAACAGCATACCCCTAATTTGCATGGCGTGTGATCAGTTTGTATTTAACTGATCCATTAATTTCAAAAATCAACAGGAGTTGGTAGATTTTGACGTCATAAGTTGTCAAAAATTAATAATAAGAAAATCGGCAAAACAAATTCAGCTCAAAATACGGATGACTCCTCAATTTAGCAATCAATTCGAACGTGAATATTTACTACACCAAAGAAGAATTCGAGAACCAACAGTTCGTTGCATAAAGGTGTAAATCAGTAGGATACATTTTCAAGAGGTACTTAAGATTAGCTCATTGGAAATAATTGAAGAACATGAAACAAAGAAAAATCCAGGATGTAAATTACACTTTGTGCTTAGTTTTAAGCTATTTTGCACTGCGACCTATTCAGAAAATAAAAGCTTACGGTTTCACTAGAGGAATATAAAATTAGATTAAGAGAAAAAAAGAGCTTTTGAGACTCTACATTTAAGGAGAAATTTTCTACACGATAAGAATGCCGATCAAAATAGTTTCTTTTTGAAGTAAATAGAACACTAAAAGAGCGAGAAAAGGAGTAGCCTTACGCAGCAATGAGTAAGAGATGGGTGGAGTTTTTTTGAAAAGCGAAAATAAGACACCAATTTCTGAATAGGTACGTATCAACAAGTTCGTGAGAATATGAGGGACTCCGAGGAAATATAATAAATGTTGTGATAAGAGACCCAATATTTAACGTGGGTTCTGTCGACAAACTGTCCAATAATCACCATAGCAGTAGTGTCAAAATATCCGTAACACAAAACAGCAACACAATGCCACCTAACGTTTAAAGGGAAGAGTGATATGAAAATAAAAAAATAAAGGCATTAACTTACCCTTCATCAGTGAAACGTAATTGCTAAGGTTTGACACGACAAGGAAAAATTTCTGAAAGGAAAATAGATTCATATAATAAAATGATAGAAACCGATTTCAGATGGAGATTTCTCCAAAAAGTATTAAAATTGAGAAACGAGAACTCTCGAAAAGTAAAATTTATGAAAAATACTTTATGCAGATGTGTAATCATACATTAGACGCAGTAGCTTTATAGGATCACCATTGGTGAAACTAAAAATACAAATAGGAAATTACATCACTAAAATCGCTATTCAAGATCCATGAAAATCATTGAATGCGCAAAATAAGCAAGGAACGGATGAATATAAACAAACTAAAGTAGATAACAAAACCCAGAAAGGAAACTACGAAGTCACACTTAATTGGTTTACTGAGAAAATTCAAAGAGAAAGACAGTTGAATGTATTTCAATGGATAGGGCAAAATATTATCAAAAAATATAGATTACAAATAATCAATAGCGAATGAGGAATTGAATCCAAGTACATCCAACTAAAAACCTGGGATTCAGCATTAAATATCTAAAAATGTCAAAAATCAGCTATAAATAACTATTTAAAAATCTCATTTATTTGCCCCAAACCACGAAATCGACCCATCGACAACTATTCAATCACAAATGGCTTAAACATAAATATGAAATAATCGCAGAATTTATTATAAAGAAATTATTAAAATTATTAACGATCCTCACATTTTATAACCTACACAGCCCAAAATTGTTAAAATCCCTCCTCAATAAAACAAGCATTATAACAAAGTAATTTAATTTGGTCAAAAATGTATATATTTGCAAAAATGCAATATTTTATTTAATTAGAAATTGTTTAAAACATTTAAAAAATTTATATTCCGTAAAAATTTTGATTTAATTTTAGACAAATAGAAAATTTGTGAAAATTCTAACTCAGAATTGCTTATTACAAATTTGAATAAACAAGAAAACTAAATGTTATTGTAAATACATCTGAATTTAAAATTTTTTATTTTGGAGCTTATCCTAATAAATTTTCTTGAAGATTCAATTTGATATTGCTTAATAATACCTGTCGGTATTTACTTGTTAATATGTACATCATTTTTAACAACATGGCGATTAAATAAAATGGCATGTAAGCTTCAATCCTAATGTAATTTAAATATTGCGATAATTTTTAAAGATGCTTCTAGTCGTTATAAAATTTGAATCTATATCTAAATGTTTGTATTGGGACAATGTAGGAGCTGGAAATTTTGCTTCGCTTTTACCTTAATTATTGCCGAGTCGGAAATGAATCTGAGTTTCAAAAATATTTTAAAATAGGCGATCCGAAAACGTGTCAAGACATTTTCGTAAACAGAATGCTTTTTTCCTGTTTATAATTGTAAATGAGAACATATGTATCCTCACTTCTTTTTGATTTGGAATAGAAGTTTATGCGGTAGGAAGACTTTTCAGTAGTTATAATTTTGAAAATGATATGTTTATATGTTTTTCATCCTTGATGATCAAAAGAAACTCATATTACCCGAACGGCTTAGCTGATGCGTGGTTGCTTTGACACAAAAATCTTCCATGTTGGCTTTGTTATTGCTATAGTCAACAGTTGTCTGTCAACATCTAACGATTAGAAATGATCGACTGGCGTTAAGATCTCGACTACAGTGTCCACAGACGGTCCAGCTGTATGTGTGTTTTTATGCATATGGAAACCAAAACAGATGCCATTCATCACGCCGAGGCATTTACCGCGAGACATGACTGACGTCTAACGAAGAAATATTTTGTACATAAATCTAACTTACTTAACAATAACCCGAGGTGGCTTCGAGGACACCTCTGCACTGATCTAGAGACATGAATGACTTGACTTATTCCATCTATTCGACCGATGGGGCCCCATAGGCATGACGCTATTACAGTTATGTTTGACTATCGCAAATAATTCACTTTTACGGGCTCATAACTTCATATACTTTATGTCCAAGACTCTAGGTCATCAAAGCGAAAAATTCGAATCCGTTGATGATGTATTACAATGTGGAACTACATATTGGCTTCTGAGCAAGGATCTATGTGTAAGTCCATGTCGCATAGTTAGGATGCTGTTTTTGAGGCTAGTTGGTTTCTCATGCTGCTAAATCGTTTGCTGTTAATCGGCATCTGCTACATCTGGCAGCATTATTAATATATTTTCACCTAAAAGTAGACGACAATTCTTACGATATCGGAAGCCCTAGGTTTAATTAGAAAACAAAGTTAGTGACCCATAGTAAAATTGATTGTGAGAGAAAGAAATTGAAAAATTATTTAAGTAATTTAAGACTGAAATGCAGATAATGTGGGAACAGTGGATACAGTGTATGAAAATCAATGTAAACCGAGTAAAATGATTTCAGCCAATGTGGGTGCGAATCAATAATTGGAATTCATGTATGTTATTGGCTTTAGGGCGGAATGGTTTAACTCTTGTTGATGACACCAGCACTATGTACGCTTCATATGATGCAGCAGAGAAAATATCCTAATTATCATACCGTTCAAAAATTCTTGGCAGGAAAAAGATATTCATTTTGGGTTTATTAATGCAATATTTTGTGACAATGATGTTTCATGGTATCATATATTCGCTATCAGTGAGAAACTCGAAAATGAGATTTGATTACAAATTATGGAAAACGCCCTCTAGAAGATTAATTATTTGTACCGAATACGTTTTATAAATGAAGTTTGGGCAGTAAAAGCTCTGCTACCTTTAACAAGTGCATTTTAATTTCGCTAAAGGTAGACTAAAGGTTTCGATCTTTTGTAGTAAATCCCACATTTAAATTTTACAAAGTTTTTTCGGACAGTTTAGGTGTATCTAGTGAGAATCCATTCAATTTTAAATTAAATCAGAAACCAGGTTTACTGTGCTAGAGTTGATACTGATAGCACCAACTTAACATGTCTCATTATCGTTTGGCTTCACTTTTAATTTCTGTTATAGTAATAACGTTAAATCTATCGGGGCCACATTAATCGAATATTTGGAATAAGCCAAGTCATTTATGTCGCCAGATCAGTTCGGAGGTGACAGGCAAGGCACCTCAATCTACTAATGAGTAAATTAGGTTTATGTAAAAATATTTTTTTGTTAGACGTCATTCATGCCTCGTCGTCGGTGTCTCGATGTGATGATCGACACTTGTTTAGCCATTCATGTGAAAACAGTCAAACACACAGCGGGACCACCTGTGGATACTATAGTGGAAATCTTATCGCCAATCATTTCTAATCGCCAGCTGTTGATAAACATCTACTGGCTATAGGAGTTATAATCCGCTCTTCTCTGTAAGATACCGTAATCGACTCTCAGATTCCCCAAGACGTTACACTAGTTACAAATATTACCCGACAACACCGCAATACAAAACGACCCAAACCATCACATCAAAATAAGATATTTTCGTCTCGATAGGGCGATTTATATTATGCGTCATTTACACCCGTAATGTAAATAAATTCGTTCGAATGAAAGAGTATTAGATGATGGAAAATAAAGAATTCGCATATGAGAATTATTTTTGAGAAAATATTAATTTCTTTTGTATAACGATTTTATAATCAGGTATAAATAACAAGCCTATAAATATCGTGATGAGTTGATTCCTAATTTGTGGTAAAATACAGAAAAGGAGAACGTACTCATGTATTATATTGCTTTTAAAACTAAAATACAAAAAAACCAATATTCTGTAGTAAATTCATTATATAATCATAACATGTGTATAAATTTATTTTAGAGTCCAATAATCTCTTTGAAATCACTCTTCCATTTCGGCTAATTTCAAAGTGATCACATGGCCGAGATAGTTGAGCGTAATATAGAGAATATCCTCAAGGAAATTGCGCATATCCGAAAAGCAAAACTATTTAATGAGGATGAAATAAGGTAAATTAATATGTTTCGATCTGATTAAAATCTATAGGGAAATTGTTCGACATCGAAGAATGCATGAGTACAGCATTCAAAAACGTAATAAAAGAATATCAGATTATGATTCCTACATTGCGACAGAACTCGGCTTTTTACGACTCGTTGGATTGCGTCGAAAGAAAACAATGGATTATAGATTCAGGGATGAGATTGAAAAGTCTATTCTCTCCCGTCTTGTCCGTCTTCACAGAGTAGGTTTACCACTAATAATTAACCCTATATTTAGCAGTCCTGCTACAGATTTCAAGGACACTTAAATGTATGGATGCGATTTTTGCTATTTAATCGCAAACTCGGACGTCACATGGCAGTAGTTCGTCTCTGGGAGAGAATCCTTCAAGTTCACGGAAGAACAGATCCTCGACTTTGGGCTGCAGCTGCTTCTTTCCATTTAAACGAAGGCTGTCGTGCCCAGGCTAGATCTTGTTTGTCAAAACTGAAGGATGAACGTCGTGCTCTTAAAATAGCCTCTAAGAAGTTGAGGCGCCTTGGCAAGAATCCCACTTGTCCCCAGGAACGGGCTCTTTTGCGTAAGTAATCTCTTTAATTAGTTATGTTTATTTGGTCTATACATTTTTATGTTTTTTTTCGTTTTCTAATAATTACCTCTAGCTAGTAAACAATGCATTTTGACTTTAGCTTCCTACTAAAAATAGGATTTTTATTTCTTTTTATACGAAGAATAAATTCCATGTTGAAGTAAGTTAGTAATTCACTACACAGTCACTCCCATCCGAAAATTTGGATTCCATCTCATAAATATTATATTACAATAATATTCGGTGGTCTCTAATGAAATTCAACGGCATTGTGAAATTGTTTGTACAAATATTGACCCATACGTAATGTCAAAACAACAGAATGTGACAATGGTGCTTCCACGTACGATTACCACTTCTCGCTACTAAGTTGAATGTCAAATTGCTCATTGTCTGAGACGCCGTTTTTGCATTCTCAGTGTCGTGTCAGATATCATAGGAGAGACTGAATGCGTCTATTTTGTGATTCTGTCCTAGGTAGTGTTTATCACATAACAATGAGGGATAGTCTACCTAAATTTAACTCAACCAATTGCTCTAGTAATATTGGCAGAATAGAATTAACAGACAATGGAAATTACTTGTCAACTGAAGATGCCACCGTTATTTTATGGGTGGGCCTGGTGTAAAGATGTGGGTATTTTTTATTTTCTTTTCTGAACTCATCCGTCGGTTTGTTGCATGAAATGAACATAAACTTATGTGCAACGTACGTAGAGGTGACGAGATCAGTGCACATCAATGCCCATTTAGTAATGTGGATGACCTATCTCAGTATACAGTTCTGGTAAATAGAGTATTAAATTTTGAGGGACTTCCTGAAGTTTTTTTAACATCCTTCCACAGATTTGAGATATTTTACACTGCAATGAGTATTACATAAAAATGGTGAGTCAATAGTGATGTTTGTCGTTTGTTTTCGGAGATGGGTCCAGTCAGTGCTACTTGTTGCTTCGTGATTTGTTGGTTTTTATTTAACTCTCATAGCAGTCTGCAAGCAAAAGAGTGAAAGGTTATAATTATCCTAAACTTTTTGTAATTGACTTGCCAAATTCTATCCTCTCTGTGTTTAATTGTTTCTGCATTTTAGTATCAGCAATTGGTAGCTTCATTGGCGGTTATCTACTCAGGAATTTTAAAAATATTAAAAATTTTAAGGCAAGCTCAGTATCTGATTCCCAAAAGTCTTCATATGGAGGCATTGTATGTATGAAAGGGTTTAATAGATGTACACGCGTAGTTTTCGTACCTTTTAGTCAGTAGCTTCGAGTGGCTTTTCAGTTACCAGCATTGTTTTAACTATAGAAATGATTTGAATAATGTGGTTCTTGCCCACAGAGTGCCATATAATCTCCATTTTCTTCCAGACATGGAGACCTATCATTTTAACAAACTTCGCCAGTCCCTAAACCACTCAGTTCAACTCACGTGGGATCGCACTCATTTACGCAGTATTAGAGAAGCTCGACGACTTCTCACTCAAGGTCTTTCCTTCAACGAGGACTCTGTGGACCTTTTGCTGGAACTTCTCAAGCTGGAAGGTACAGCAGCCGACTTCTTCACCAGACGCGTTTCTAAGCGACTAGCCAAGGCACAAGAGGTCGATATGGAAATAGAAGAAATGAAATCGGAAGTGTACAATGAGAGAAAATCGAAACGAGCTCAACGACGCGAACGTGAGAGGGAACTAAAAGTTAAGGAAGAAAGGGAAGATGCAGCGAATTTCGTAAGCCATATTATTTTGTATTATAACATTTTACTTACATCGATTAAGTAATAATTTTTACATAATAGATAAGTGAAGTTTCTGAAGATGTGAATTTTGTTATATCGGGCGGAACCTTTAAACTAGTCTTGGAGCGCTTTCTCACCTTCTCCAAGGCCACGTCGAAACATTTGGCGGCTGCAGTAGAGATTGCTGAAAAGCTCTCCCGTTTTGCTGGCAAGGATATCATAGCCAAGCTTAAGGAAAGGTAATTGCTATATTTTATTACTTCGATAATTTTATGATTTTGATAAATTAGAGTATTTTTACGTGTATGGGGGATTATTTCCTGACTTGAATTATTCAACATGTCTTTACACAATTTCAGCACTGGATTTTACTTCAATAAGAGTTTAAGACTTGAAATTTTATTCGGAGGCGGGGTAGTATCACTACAGATATCAATAAACACTTTTATTCATCCAAACATAAACAGAAAACCGTCCTTAAATAAGTCAATCCTAAATTTGGCAGTTAAGTAAATAGATAACTTATAGGGTAATGAGGACCGTATATAAGGAAATATACCTAGACAAGGGCGTTGATTTGACTTAGGTTAACAAATAAAGGGGTGATAGGTAAGAGGAAGTGACTATTCTACTATAAACTTCAGTGTCGAAGTCATTTTATTAGACAATTAAATCACTAATATAGGGAGGGGAAAGGTTTATACGGATAGCTCGTTGTTATTTTATTAAAGGTGCTTTTTGGGTCTTTCAAGATGTGTCATCGTAGTATCTGTATGGTTTTCTTTTTATACAGGCAACAAGAACTACATGATGCAGATGTGGCTGAAGCCAAAAGGAGACAAGATGAGGTACGTTCTCAAATTCTTTCATATTATTCTTGTCTGCGTGTGTTTCCATAACGTTCTGTCTTTAGAATTGGTTATTATTGTCTCATTTCCACAGTGTCTTGCTTTTTTTATCAATTATTTAATATCTTTAATATTAAGTATGAGTGTATTTTATACATTACAAGGGACATTCAAGAAGTAACTATCTGAAATTACAAGAATATAGTTATCATTCAGTTATTTAAAAAATCGACGAACTCAAATAACACCAGCCGGCAGTTTCTTAAGACGATCTTATGTGCAACTTATAGCTCTGAGTTTTGCATGATTGGTCTTGATTGTCTGCATCGCTGTGAGTACACACTTCTGGGTTGCTTAATGACCATCTGCACTGAAAAAAATGTTTTTGAACCCCATAGCAGACTGATAAATTGAAAGTTTCGAGATCTTTGGATTTTTGCGTTTCAATCTTGTAAGTTTTTAATTGAACTTTTAAAGCTTATTTTGTATTCATTCTAGATGTTAATGGTATGTGAAGAAATTTCGCTCCTACTATTAAGAACTCTCGGTTCATTGAAACTGATATCTTTCTAATGATGTATATATTACTACTGCATGATGAAATTAAGGTCTACTAGTGTCTAATTTACACTGTATTTTTACGTTATCATCGGTATTTGTTATTTTTCATTAGTATTTCTAATGCTTGTTTATTTGAATGTCATGGTATCCCTATTTCTAATTTGTAAAACTAATATCTCCTTGTGTTCTTAAAATGTCATTTTCCAGTCAAATACTTGGAAAAATCGAGCTTTAACTGGAGTACTCATCAAATCTACCTCGTTCATGATAAATAATTTTTATTAGGTGTTAATCACCAGTATACTTTATGTTAATATCACAATGCCTCAAGTGCTGGTTTGTTAAAAATTATCATCTTTGTGTATCCTTAACCTGCCACCTTGGAATCAAATATTATCTTTTTTCTGCCAGGCGAATATTTATATTACTAGCGTTTATGTGAATACACCCGAAAAAATGGTCTGAATCACGTGTCTCTTAGAGGCGCTGGTTGAGATCAGAGTTGTCTACTGACGTTTAGTAATTTTTGAATGATTGGTATTAGGTGATTTAATTAAGTGCCTTTTTTAGAGATCTCCTGGCGAAGATTCGGAATGTTTTATTTTTTTTGTTTCCGAGGTGCTAACGTTCTACGTTATATTCAGAATCTTCAAATTGCGATAACGAACCAGTGTTATTTTATAGGTTGTCTATTATTGCAAAACACCTTTAACGCCTTACTCATCGTAAAATCGTTTACAGTTGATAAATGAGTAAAGCACGTTATTATTATGCTATCCCTCTAGTCTACTACATATTGGTAAACGCTTTGCTAAATGAACTCAAGAGTTGAAATTGTTAAAATATGACTTAATTGTGCATTGACTTAGCTGTTTTAGAGCACAAAACGCATTTGTCAGAACTGCAAATTCTTTAAATGAAAATACGATTCTGCTTCAAACTCTTCTATGTAATATTTCCATACTCTTATTGAATTCGTCCGATACATTTAACGTCCTTAAATGTTTCACAAAAGACCCGTCTTTTATCCTAGATCCTTAAATCTTGATAATACATATGTACATATATATATATATATATATATGTACATATATCTATGGTTTATATAACGTTGTTGTAAGTCAAAGCTTTGAGTATTGTGAAATGTTCATTGAGTATATTAATATTTTTCATATTAGAATGCCAACAAGAAGTTAGGTCCCATTTCCCTATTAAAAGAAGCCACCGAAGCTGCAAAGGTACATTACAAAGAACTCCAGGTCCTGCTTGACCAAGCTGCTGGGACTGAAAACGATGATGACATCGATGCTGCGCTTGTGGAATGGAAGAAGTGGTATCAACCAACGAGCAAGTCCAGTGATCTCTTACAAATTACTGACCCCTCTGTCGACCCTATTTGGATGAAACTACTCGTCCTTCGGATATATATCCTTGTTGTGGCTAAAACCCTTTCCAAAGTGAAAATTGACATGGTGAGGAAGAAAGAGGAGATGCTCAAAATGTATCAAGATTTCAAAATCAAACAAGATGCACGTGTTCAGGATACTAGAAACCTAATGGACCTTCTAGCTACATCGACTTGGGGTTCAAAAGTTATCGGTAGGTTTACTAAGCTACTAATCAATCCTGTTGGTAGTATATAATCTGTTAGAATGGTATCAATTCCTAAATATTTCTTTTAGACTTTTGGCATCTGTTCATGGAATTTGAAGAAAAACTTGGCGATTGTTCGCGATTGCCCTCTCTGAGGTGGAGAGCGGAGAAATGTTTGAATGAGGGTCTACGAACTAAATTCCTTGCTTATTTATCAACTTCTGGTGGTCAGAAGATGGAGTTTTTGTAAATTATTAGCTTAGGATACGTTTGTGAATATATATGTGTAAATTTATGGTTTTTTTTATGTGTAAAGGCGGAAGTTGCGCTGTCCGGAAATGTGCTTTAGAATGTCTAATCAGTCGGAACTTATATAAAGTAGAATCTCAACTCTTAAGACTGGGATCGTTAAGACTGTTTTATTTGTTGCTTTGTGTGAACCCTTAATATCTATATCTTCTGTAAATTGTAATTTAACCTGTTCGTTTAGTCATTATTTCGTTCTAGAGATGAACAGGACTATCTGAGATTAAACAAATGGGCTTGATGCCAGTAATTTAGTAATTTCGACGCTCACACCTAGAAATGTAATATCACCCAAAAAGAACTCATTGGTTCGATTACTGGCTAACCAGGGAGCCAGTCACTGATCACATGTCCAATTCTAGTTAAATACCTAAATTTCTTTAGTAAAAGATTGTCGTTTGAGATACAAGTCTTTTTCTTCTGCTACCTGGTCTCGGTAAATGTTGCTGTTATAAACTGGACAACCGGAGAAACTTCAAACTATCTACCTGCGCAGGATGAATGTTCGAGGCCAAACCCATTTAAGTGAAACCTGATCCTCATAGTCTAACTACATGGAGAGGTAGTGGTAGAGGCTACCGCAGGTGATTTAAATAAGTCCTGTTAAATTGTGGTAATAGTTGAGACCAGTTTTGATTGCACTGGATATACCTATTTTATTCACAAAACAAAGAGGAAAGTGAAGGAATAGTTGAATATTTTGATAGATAACATATTTGTTGTAATGTTAGCCTAATTTCAACTTAGACTAAAGCAATTACTGAATATGAATTTAATAAATTAAAAGATGAGTCAAAAAGAAAACCTTGCACAAGCAGTTTTGTAACGTAATTTTGAAACGACTTACTTTCGAAATACATGAAATACAAGATTAGAGGTTATTATATCTCGGCAGTGGGCGATAAAATAATTCTGTTTGAAAATGGTTTTCGTTGAGTAAAGTCCATCCACGTAAACTTTATGGCTTTTTTATTGATTTGTTGTCTCCCATTCCTTTGTCATCATAATCCATGTCACCTCCAAATGCTTCGTTATCTTCACCGCCAAAATAAGAATCAACAGTAGCTATTTCCAATTCACCATCTTCGACAAGATTAATATCATTCTCAATGCCCCTCGTTGAAGCATTTCTCTTAGACATTTGTTGTTTCGCTGTTCTTGATCTCACAGAGCAATGTCCCTTATGTTTGCGTAGCACACAGACTGGTTTCTTCATTTTGGGGGAGGAATTTCCTAGGTCCTTTGAATGACAGTAGTCATAACAACCGTTCGACTTGGTACTACTGACAACACCGACACTTTCAAATAGTCCAAGGTCATCGGCAGTACTACTTATTTCGTGGTGAGAGTCTGGACGAAGTTCACCACCAGTGGTCTCTTTATCGAAATCGCCACCTTCACGAATCTCCTCGACGACTTCCATTTCATCATTCTCGGTTTTAGTGACGATGCGCAGGGAACGACCAATCCAACGAACCTTGTCCACAAACTCCTCTTTCATCAACTCGAAGCACATAGAGAGAAGTGCGAGACCCACAAGAGAGTAGAGAGCTCCGATCAGTAACTCTGTTATGGTCTCTGGCTAATTAAAAATTTAGAGAAAATTATTTTAGTTGTTTTTTTTCAGCTTTCATTCTATATTAGCTAATCTAGAAAATGACTGTAATTTTTCAGTTAGCATATACGAATTGCACAAGGGGACGCATGGCTTTTAACAGAAATGTGACGGCAGCCTGTAAAAGCGAAACTGCCTCATTTGTTATTTGCTTGACACACCAATGAACATTTAAGTCAGGTGAGGTTTTGTCCTAGCTACAGTAGAGTGATGATTTATAATCAAACCTGCTGCATATTCCAGAAGGGAGTGGCGGGGGG